>CM060658.1:1529175-1654175 GCA_030686955.1 Odontamblyopus rebecca | reverse complement strand
GAACTGATGACCACAGACATATTTGTTGTTGACTGTTGCTATGCAACATATGATTCATGATGGTTTTATGTTTGGTGATGGAGTCGCACTGACAGAGAGCAAAGGATCATGGTCTGTGTAGTTCTGCATTCTTTACAACTGAAAACCTTTGTGTAAAATAAAAAGGAGCACCAGAAAAATGTTGCAGTGCTTCTTTAATTCAGATATTGCTGAAGTAACTGCAGGTTTTGAAAGGCCTAAGTTATATTATAAACTACTTTAAAGTTCTATGGACCTAGTGGACAGTCTCACCGTGCGCTTTTCTCCTGGGGCTCTGTCACTTTGTTGTCCCACTGGAGATTTACATTGCATTACCGTACATGTTCCATAGTATATCTTTAAACTTTTCTATCCACAGTCATTATTAACTGTTATTCCATTGCTTGTGTCCTCACTGTGAGCTTCTTTTCTCCATGGACTTTGTGCTCTTGGGCAGGGGAGGTCCTCAGTACTTTTCCTGGTCAGAATCAGGTGGTCATGTACTAAATATATTGTGTAATATAAAATTCCCGCACACATGACCGGAACTTTGGTATAGGAACTGAAAGCAGAGGCAGAACTAAGTATAAAATGTCCTTAAGAGTCCGTGTGATGGTTTGGTGTGTGTTTTTGGGCTGTCTGAAGTGACTTGCTGTCTTCTATGCGGAAAACCAGCCTTGCAAAAATGGCAGACATCGACTGGAAGAAAATTCTTCTAGGAAACGGTCTCTTTTTTTATATTTAGCAGTTATCCTCTCGAGTACACTTCCTGCACTAGTCCAAAGAAGTGGGGCTGCATTATTATTTGCAATTTAATAAAATCACAATGTCATGGTCACATTGTGATGAACTTAGAAAGTCTTAAGCAAACAACAAACCAGAAAAATACACACAAAGCACTAGTTTAGACCCCTGCAAACGTGTTCTGAAAGGCACCAGACTTTTAGATTTGGCAATATTTAATTTTATCTCAAATCCTGATGCATTTCAAATGTTCACTGCAGAACAACTGCAGAACTTTGCCATAATGTTTAGCCATTGACAAATGAAACTAAAAAAGTCCCAATTCTAATTCTGAATTCCCATGTGGCTGACAGCACTATGACGGCTCCTGGGCCCCTGCTGCTGCTCCTGTGTCTGGGCCTGTCTGATGTGGCCCCTGCCTGGACCATGTGTGGGCCCCTCTCCATCCACAGTGAGTCGCCCATTTCTGCTTTAGGTCTTTGCTTCTGTTTAGCATAGTTACATTTCCATTAAGATTTGATTAAGATTTTGGGTGAGTTTCTGATGGGAAATACTTTGAAAATATACTTAGTTACAGAATACACAATACCTGCATTCAAATGTATTTTGTGTCTGAATAACTTTTCAAAAACAAAAAAACATTATATAATACACCTTTTAAAACCCTGTGCTTGTATTATACATAGAACTTGTTTTTCTCACTTTGAGATACCACAGTTTCCGGTGGAACATTTTACACCCCTCAGTAATGTGCATAGTTAAAATAGTTTCTAATATTAAAATTAAACAGAATGAATGAATCATTTTAAACAATATAATTTTCTACTGCCTCATCTTAACTGAACCAGAAGAACATTCATGACTTACCTCAGTGTCCAAATCAAATGTCTTTTTTCTGCTCTTATTTGAGAAAATTCTTAAAACTGTACTTTTTTCAAATTTATTTGAAGTTCAATTCAGTCCAGGCTCATTCTTCTCTGCCCAGTGGGATTGTGGGACGTCTCAGTTGGGTTCATGTGTTGTGTGTGGCCTTTGCAGATCTGAGATGCACCTACAACTACAACAAGCGCATCAGCTGTGAGTGGACCAGTGACACCACCGACATGTGCACCATCGAAGCACAAAAACTCAACGTCCACAAACTGTAAGAACCACTGCACACACACAACACCTCACACACATGTGCACCATCGAAGCACGAAAACTCAGCGCCTACAAACTGTAAGAACCACCGCACACACACAACACCTCACACACAACACCACAAAACACAACACCGCACACATGCAAGAACACAACAGCGCTACACATCTAACAACATCTACACACACAAAACTTTAAATTACACCTTTAAAGAAAAATGTATCTGAATGAAGTTGAAATCTTCCAGAGTCTTGTAGCAATGAACTCCTCAGTAGAACATGGAAATGACTGTACTGCATGTTGTATTTCAGTAAAAACTTTTATAGCTACAGCTCCCAGTGCACTCTGACACCTTCAGACCAGTCAGGGCTGAGGAGGTGCTCACTGCTCTTCACTAGCAAGGTAAGACGGAAGAATGAGAGATGCATCGACCTAACAGGGAGTTTGAGTTTTTGGGGGGTTTGTTTTGGAAATTTGTTCTTTTGTGAGTTTAATGCACAAAATGTTTCAAAGGATCCATTTTTATGGTAGTTTTATCAGTGTATATGCATGTCATAGAACAAAATACAATATATTGCTGTGGAGATGGGAGACAGGTGAAAACCCTCCCACAAGAAAAGTTGCATAGTGCACTTGTAAATAATGTGTTGCCTCTAGTCAAGAACATAAACATGTTTTGTATTTCCTGTTGGGAAATTTAGACCCATAATTCAGTCAGTTCCTCTGAGCAGCCAGGGGTTGGTTACGTTCATGTGACATCTTACCAAAAAGAGTTGAAGTGCTGTAAAGCAGAGATGCTGATCAGGAAGTTTGGTGGAATGTGCTAGAAGATCTAGGACTTTTCATATCAAACACAGAGAAAGTGGATTCTAAGACGTCCTCTATTTTCAGATGAAGATTTTTGACATTTTGTCTCTGAATCTGTCGTGTGCCCAACTGTCCCAGAGCCTGGTCACCAACATCAAGGTGGACTGCCATGGTGAGTACCATCTCCCGTGTCTGCCATCTCTCCAGAATGCCACGCTGTAAATTATATATATATATATATATATATAAAAAAAAAACACGCATTTCTCACCTTCCACGGTGGTTGGTCTCTCACCCTCATCAGCTCGGGTCCTCTACCAGAGGCCTGGGAGCTTGAGAGTTCTGCGCAGTATCTTTGCTGTTCCCAGTACTGCGCTTTTCTGGACTGAGATGTCTGTTGTCCTTCCTGGGATCTGCTGCAACCACTCCTCTAGTTTGGGGGTCACGGCCCCGAGTGCTCCGATCACCACAGGCACCACCGATGCTTTCACCTTCCAGGCTCTCTCCAGCTCTTCTTTGAGCCCCTGGTATTTCTCTAGTTTCTCGTGTTCCTTTTTCCTGACATTGCCATCGCTCGGTATTGCAATATATATATATATATATATATATATATATATATATATATATATATATATATATATATATATATATATATATATATATATGTGTGTGGACAGTGAAGCTGGACGCCCCTTATAAACTTGTGATAAATGGAAGCAGCCTCTCCTGGGCCGATCCAAAGATAGATCCTCTCTCTACCTTAGAGTATGAGCTTCAGTGGAAGCCCCAGCAGCTCTCGTGGGTCAGTATACACTCACCTGTACACACACTCACCTGTACACTCAAACACACACACTCACCTGTACACTCAAACACACACACTCACCTGTACACTCAAACACACTTACACGTGCTGATGTGTGCTCATACATACGCTCATACATACACTCACACACATAGATTTGTGGCTGATGGGTGCTCTTCTTTCTGCAGAGGAACTGGCCAAAGCCTATCCGGTGTGAGAAGTCATGCCGGGCAGAGCTGGACACTGAGTCCCTGGTGCTGGGGGGCAAGTACAGCGCACGTGCCCGGGTTCGAGTGAAGGAATCAGAGTGGAGTAACTGGGGACCCACGCTGTCCTGGGAGTCTACAGTGGGAGAGGAGCAGCAGCATGGTACTTATCCCCTTTTATCAGCAAGGGTCACTGTGCCCTTCCCCAGGCACAGGCTCATGACGAAAAGGTCATTTAAGACCACTGCCCTGTTGTAATTCTCATTAAAATCAGCGCAAAAGAGGAGAATAAGGAGTGCCTATTGGAGTCCCTTTTGTGGGTGTTGTAGTTTTTATTAAACAGCTGTTGAGTCACGCGACTTCTCCATGTTCTCGTCACTGGTTAGGATGGTTCCTTCTCCTCTCTGCCTTACGTCTCCTTTGGTTGACCCCAGTAATTAGTTCCAAAGGTAAGGGAATTAGGAACTGGGACCTGGGACAGGGGTGAGCAGATGGATGGAGTATTTTGGAAATCCTCTCATAAGATTATAAAATAACATGGGATATGGAGAAAACATGTGCTTGAATTTCAATTGAAAATCATTACAACAAAATATCTGTCTTTCAAGTCCCACAGTATTTCCTATTTGTTGAAATGACTCTTAAAACACTGAAAAGGGCATGTTATATTTGATCTGGTGCCAGTGTGCGGGCATGTTATATTTGATCTGGTGCCAGTGTGCGGGCATGTTATATTTGATCTGGTGCCAGTGTGCGGGCATGTTATATTTGATCTGGTGCCAGTGTGAGGGCATGTTATATTTGATCTGGTGCCAGTGTGCGGGCATGTTATATTTGATCTGGTGCCAGTGTGCGGGCATGTTATATTTGATCTGGTGCCAGTGTGCGGGCATGTTATATTTGATCTGGTGCCAGTGTGAGGGCATGTTATATTTGATCTGGTGCCAGTGTGAGGGCATGTTATATTTGATCTGGTGCCAGTGTGAGGGCATGTTATATTTGATCTGGTGCCAGTGTGAGGGCATGTTATATTTGATTTGGTGCCAGTGTGCGGGCATGTTATATTTGATCTGGTTTCTCAGGAAGGATCTGAGGTGTTCAGTCAGCTAGGATCTGTGGCTGGCTTTTCGTGTCAAAAAGTAAAACGCACACATGATGCTGCGTTCATGTGCTGTCAGAATGATCGGAAAAATGACTTTCCCACTGGGAAAATTCACATGAACGCCCATAGAACTATTATAAAATCAACATGCACGAATCACTTAAAAGATAAGGAAAACAACTTTAACATGGGTAAAAGCTCACACAATTTGCTTTGATGTCTCCTTTTATATTTTCCATATTTTTTTTATATTTTCCAGAGTTTGTGCCTGCAGGGTCTGAGGAAACACCAGCATTTTCGTGGATCTTTGCATCTGTGATGGCTGTCATTTTGGTTCTGATCCTGATCACGTTCCGGACCTCCAGGACCCACTGGTGAGTACCTGGCAGGTGACCCCGGACAGGTGCATTGTGTTGGGGTGTGTACTGAGCCTGTGCTCCTGTGCAGGGACTACGTGATGAAGCTGGTCAAAGGAGATCATCTGTCAAGATCTGCCCCCTCCAGCCTCAAGGTGAGCAATTTTAAAACTTCCAAAATAAAAGAATTTCTGAGGGGAGAGAAAATTGAATTTTTAAAAGCTCCTGTATAAATATTTTTAGACTGTATAAATGGACATAATTAACCCGCTAGCCTATCCATCCACTCCAATTGACTTTGTATTGAAAAACCAATGCCCCCCTTTCTGTAAATGCTGCTGTGAACCTCGTCATTCTGGTCTGGTCCTGATGTTTTTTGTTGAAGTCCTGATGTCAACCCTAACCCCGACGTCATGCCCTCTAGCATAAGCAACGTTTGAATGACAGCATTCCAAAGCGTCCACTCTCTGCTCAACCATTGTGGGTAGTGTGGGTAGTAAGGGGTGTTATGTTCAACAACCTCACTCTATGTTTTCTATGGTTGCTATCACGTTCACGGTCAGAATTCTTCATATGGTTCCATATTCACCCCTCGCTGAACTTCATTTGGCTGGAGCTGAACACTGTGGGTGATGTCACGCTTCCTTAGTCCACTTCTTTATACTGTCTGTGGGCTATAAACACTGTGATACCTGCATCAGATTACTTAACTGTTAATCTATGTTTCAAACAAACAAAAATCTTTTAAAAGTCAATAAATGTTCCTCCCCTGACCTGTCTGCGTCTTACAGGGCTGGAAGAGTTCTCCCTTCAGCAGTGAGTCCTTCCTGACCTTCTTGAGACCTGTGGACATCATTGCCTCCGTGGAGGTGCTCCACGCCACACCCAGACCCCCCCTGAGCCCCTTCCTGGCGGACAAACTGCTGGCCCCACCTTGCTCCTCGCGCACCAGCTTCTTCAACCCCATGTACCCTCACCTGTGCCCCACCATTCCCCTGCTGCCCTGCTCTGCCGACAGCCCCTACGGACCCCACCCAGAACCTAACCCAGACTCTAACCCTGAGCCGGAGTCTAACCCGGACCTCCAAAGCCACATGGGAGAACTTCCATGCCCGGAGCTGGATCTGTTGCAGCTGCTTATGTCTCAACAGTTTCAGGGGGTGCCAGTGAGTGAGTATGAGAGGGTGGAGGCGGTGGGGACCTCGGAGGACAGGGTGCGGTTATTCAGTGTGGACTCGGGTGTGGGCAGTGGGGAGGAGGTTAGCCACGACAGTCTGCACCTGCTGGAGGACCAAGCTATTGGAAGTTCTCTGATACTAGAAGATCAGACTGGTCCACACCCCCCTGGATCTCTCACACCTATGATAGAGACATCTTAAAGGAACTGTGTTATCTGGACTCTGTGCCCTCTGATGAGGGCGCTCAAGGGTTCATGGGAATTTACCCAACCAGTTCACATGTGCTTTGTGGTTCTGGAGAAGACATTTGACTGTGTCCCTCGTGGTGTCCTGTTGGGGGTCTCAGGTAGTATGGGGTCCAGTCCCTGTATGACCGGAGCAGGAGCTATGGTGCCGGCAGCAAGTCAGACCTGTTTCTGGTGCATGTTGGACTCCATCAGGACTGCCCTGTGTCACCAGTTCTGTTCTTTGTATTTATGGACAAAATTTCTAGAAACAGTCAGGGGCCGGAAGGGGTCCAGTTTAGAGACCACAGGATCTCGTCTGTACTGTTCGCAGATGATGTCCTGTTGGCTTCATCGAACCAGGACCTGTCATATGCACTGGACGGTTTGCAGTCGAGTGTGAAGCAGATGAGATAAAAATCAGCTGATCTTACCCCGGGCACGACACCTCCGACCAGGCACGGCTCCAGTATAAGGGCTCCGCGTGTGGCCGACATCACTGATACGAACAACCTCCGCTTCAAAACACACCCACGCCCCCTTAAACGAGAAAAAGTTGAAACTGACGGAAATAATTTGTTGCACGATGAAAAATGTGAACTAAAATATAAATGTGGGTCAATTAATCTGCATAATTTATAAGAGAATCCATTATTTATTCGAACCTCCTACTTAATAATTGTTTGCTTTATGCTTTGGAGTTGCAGCTTTTCATACAGTATAAATGTGTATAAATGAATAATTGTGTATAAATGTGTTTCTAGATGCACTTTCCACTGACTCGTACATTTGCAGCTGATCTTAAGTGAGCTCCTGGATGTCAGAGTCACATGTTCAAACTATGGTGTAATAATTCATGTGTTTACTATGAATTATAATTATCCAAGGACACCCGGCTTTAATATGCAACCTCCCGCAGAGCCTTTCATCCCCCAACCTAAACAATAAGAGGTTTGGAATGAATTTAGCATTTCCAGTCACAATTTTATTTCTCACGTTTAAAACTCAAATGCCAGAATAAAAATGTATTAAAAAAAATCATGAAAAAAATT
Source organism: Odontamblyopus rebecca (assembly GCA_030686955.1). NCBI lineage: Eukaryota > Metazoa > Chordata > Actinopteri > Gobiiformes > Gobiidae > Odontamblyopus > Odontamblyopus rebecca. The sequence continues at coordinate 1,646,540 of CM060658.1, read as the reverse complement.
GTCCTTTTTATTCTGCAGTTATTGTTGAACTATTGTTGAACCATAAACCATCTAAAAATCTCTTCTAAATTCATTTTTAAAAGTGCTTTTTGTCACTTTTCTGGTGGAGGGTCCATCACCTGCTTGTGTTACCATTTAGCATCCACTATTCCACAGTGGAGACCGTTTAAAATAGTCAGATCTATGGAGAAACGAGCCTGCACATGGCAAGAACTTGTGTTTTTTAAGGTATTTTTGAGCTATAAAAGACGTGTAACTGAACAAATACAAGGGAAATATGTTTAATGCCCTACCGTGGAACATTCTAGGCAAAGAAATAACATCCACTCTTGAAGTTGCACAGTGCATTTTTAACTCTGAACTTCTATAACAAAAAAAAACAAAAAAAAGCACCATTTCTATTGAAAACTTCCTGGCTTACCGGGGCTGAGACAAGCTGTTTAAGACGCCACGAATATTTCATTTCAGAGTAAATCCACTGTAATTAAAAATACTCATTGTAAACTGCTCAACCTTTGCGTGCAACCCAGCGTTCAGTATAATCAGGTGAAGCCTTTAATGAGCTCACACTCACTCACTCACTTTCGGGGCCCCAGTTTCACGTTTTGATTTATTTTTGAGCACCAGTCAAAAAGAGGAGGGTGTTGCTGCGAAAACCTTTAACACTGACTTACGATAATTATTTTTCACTGTCATTTATTTTCCCTAAATTAATTTGAATCGCAGGCATCCGTGTTGTCTGTAATGTCCACCCTGCGCTAATCTAAAACAACAGGTCCTAATTTGCCGGGGGTCGGATGGACTTGGCCGGGTTTCCTGGTCAGGGATATGCGCACAGGTACAAGGAGGGAGGGAATAATAGGGAGTAAGTGGTGATTTTAATTAATTTCCAAGGAATATATTCAACAAAAGCAAGTTTAGGGACCAATATTAAAGGAGCTATATTATTATTATTAATTTTTGCCCAGAAATATCAGTGAATGAGGTTGAGCATCAGCAGGTGTGTGTTGGTATGTCCTGAAAAAGCTGGATCGGGGCATCTTTAAATAGAAAGCAACAGCTCTAAATAAATGAAAGTGCAAAAGACTAACATGTACTTCAAAACATCTCCTAAAAATAAAATAAAATAACTGAGTAGCATTGGACAGAATCTAAAGGCTATGTTCAAACTTCAGGGCTTAATGCTCAGTTTGGATTTTTTTTGTGAAATCTGATTTTTTTTAGTGAGGTCGTTCACATTTCCAGTTAAATGCGACTTGTCTGTGACGTCCACTGTGAACTTTAAATGCCCCAAAAGTGTCTCACGTGAGCATCGGAGACACGACGACGTCACAGCAGCGGCTCAGGGTTTACGGAAGTCGCCTAAACGTGAAGGCCAGAACTGAGCACATGGAGACTTTAAAGTTACTGTCGCTCCACTGTCGCAGGAGGAAACACGTCTTTAGCTTATTTCAGTAGCAAACACGACGGCGTTGGGCTGTATCGACTCGCAACAGGCGCTTCTGACCGCACGATAGCCAAACTCTCACTTGTTGATGACACATACACTGGAAAAAACAATATCTAGGTGAGTTAAAATGACTTCAATTAAGAACATTTCACTTTAATTGAGTAGATTCAGCTTGGTAAGTAAAATTATCTACCAGTGGAATAAGTGTTTTTTTTTCTTAATTCAAGCAACATTCGATTCTGTTTCTTATTTTAAGTGCAGCAAGATGTATTTTCATCTTTTAAGTACAAAATGTCTTACTCCACTGGCAGATAATTTTACTTGTTAAGTGAAATTTCCTCAAATCATGGTAAAAAGTCCTCATAACTAGATTTAGGTTTCTGCAGTATAAGTGGGATGAATGCGATGTGGCCGTTCAGACTGAAGTCGCGCAGCAAAAGATCAGATGTGTATCGGTTTTAGGAGCACAGATCCAAGTGGCCTGGGCCACATTTGAAAAAATCAGATCTGTGTCGCTCAGACGGTCATTAAAAGATCAGATACAGGTCGAATAGGGGTGAAAAAATAGAATTTGGGTCACTTCAGGCTGCAGTCTGAACGCAGCCAAACTGTAAGCAGAGTTCGAATAGGACGGGGAGAGACTGGGCGACAAATAAAACCTGGTCAGGCATGTTTCTGATGAGGGAACATCATTATAACATGGTAGAAAGTTCACATGCAAGCAAGAAAAATGACTCGATTTCAAGTAACTAACCTTATTATAGTGAGTAGGTGTGACAAAAATCAAAGTGTCATCGATAATACACTTGATCTGTAAATATTCTGACCAGTCCACTACTATAATTGGTCTAGTGTCAGACTCACTGTTCACCTCTTACTATCCTGTACTGTGGAACCTCCACCCGTCTTGTTCTCAAAGCCATTTTCATCTCAAATTACCTTCAGTACAGAGCATTTATGTGCAGAAAAGAGCAACAAACAGAAAGGCAGTGTTATGTACTGAAGCTCCCACAGTATTTCACATTGGTTTAGTCATGCGTGTCTCAGTTTCACCTTTACACCTCTGCTTATGTGTCATTACTGCTGCTCTTTGCAGACGTGTGCAGCAGCGTCTTTGTTTCCTGCCCGTCTCTTAAGGACAAACATGTGGATGACGTCTACAGGCCTGTTTCTGATGAGGGAACAACATTATAACACGGTAGAAAAAAAAGATTTAGCAGATGAATGAACTGTGAATCAAAGTCTGTATATATGGTTCTGATGATTCTCTAATTTTGACTTCATTTGGTGAGATAAAACTTGCTGTAAATATAAATTATAGTTTTACACCAACCAAGAAGCACTTTGTGGAGAAAAGTTGAAAAATATGTTGAAAACTACAGGACGTAGCACAATTTTTCTGATACTTTAAACATGATTTCGACAAAATAAAGGTGTTTTCTTGTATTTGTATTTGCTAAATAATACTTTAGAGGCGTTTTCTAGGTAACAATTATGGAATTTCCCAGTGTGATGCCGTGATTTCCGACTGAGAAGCAAAATTTTAAATCTAAAAAATGGGCAAATTGGGAAAACAAGTGTGAATGTTTTTGTAAATATCTTAAATATAACAATCTTAACTTTGTTTTAGTAAAACGAACAGTCAACACTGCAAAAAACAATAGTTAGGTTAAGGCTAAATATTAGGGTTTATTAGGGTTTTATTATTAAGGTTAAGGCCAGGTTCACCTTGTAAAGTCAAATAATGCACCAACGGAATAATATTAGATTTTATTTCTTATTTTAAGTGCAAAGAGCTGTTGTTTTTCTGATCTTAAGTGTAGAAAAATGTATTTTCATAGGGATCCACCGCCTATTCTGAGGTAGAGGTAAGATCGGGCCTAAAAAATCCAGCCCGACCCGACCCGACCCGCGGGTATTAAAACCCGACCCGACCCGAGCCCGACCAATTAACTTGATCTGCAGGCCCGAAGCAAACCCGAAATTTCATGTGGATCTGCGGAGGGGAAGATTATTAAGAGGGCGTCGTTCACGTGCGCAGAGCTCTGGCTCTGGCGCTGGCTCTGCGCACGAATTTAACTGTTTATTTATTAAAAAAAAGTCAGCGAGAGAGAAGCCCGACCCGACCCGAAGCAATGATTGACATTTTAGGCTCGGGCTTAAGATCTTACCTCTAACACACACACACTCACAGCCGGCCCACCACACACATCACACCTTTTGACCACAAACAGGATGAGTGCACTTTCCAAAACACCACCTCTTTGTTCTTCTTAATATGCGTTGTTTTTGTTATTTCCATATTTGGGCACCATTCTGGTGGACAGAGTAGACAAATATTGTGCTCAAGTAAAAGGAAGTAAGAGTAGCTAAAAGAGGCGTGGCGTATCATCTGATTTATATTTGGAAATTAATGTCATAGGAAGAACATGTTCAAATTCTGCATATGGTCAAAATAAAGCTTTTGTCATTTGTAGACTTACTCACAGGGGGAAGAGGAACCACAGCCCAAGCAGAAGTCCTCATATTTCAATCATTATTTTATAATAGACTAATCTGTTTGTAGAGTTACATCAGATTTGCAACATATTTTTGAACTCAAAACTCTCTTCGGGCTCGGGCTTAAGATCTTACCTCTATTCTGACGAGTGTCCAAATCCTAGCCGAGCTTGGCCAGCAGCCACTGAGATGCAACTGATGTGGCCAAAAGAAATATGGATCTAATGCGTAAATACAATCGAGTTTCATGGTCACATTTAGGTGTCAAATGTGTGTTTTGGGCTGTGAGAGTCGTCTCATTGAGCTGCTGCAATGAAATGACACAGATTGACTATTTCTTTAGGCGATATGGTGACCTCCACAGACCTGCACGATGAAATGAACGAAGCACAAAAAGATCATGCAGCCTCTGATTTAGATGATTGTTTTTAAATGCATGACGTTTTCCCACTGCCTGAGATCCTCTGTGGCCGAAACATTCCCTGATCAAGAGCTTAAGCATCTTATGATATATGGGAGCGTAAAGTTTAATAGGCTGTCACATTAATATAATAATCATGTCGGAAAAGTGGAGCGTTTGAAAAATAGTCAAGTGCCGCTTCTCCGACAATGAAAAAAAAAAGTTGAAGTAGTGCGACGCTTAAAAAATAATGTTTATGCCGCTACAATTGGACGTCAATGTCTAAAAAGCGGCATTTGGAGCAGCAGCATGTGAACATTTTCATATTTAACTACAAAAGTCTTGTTCTATCGGTAGATCATTTTACTTGTCAAGTGAAACTCACTCAAACTATGATAAACATTCTTAATTACAGGCACTTTAAGTCATTATTTGTTATTTAAATTGCCAATTAAGGTCTAGTTATTTTAAAATGTTACACAGAGAGACTCAAAATGACAGCGTAATTACTTCTGCTACCAAACATTTACTTATTTCCCTTACACATGACTGTCGGGTCTGAACGGGTCACTGATCACACACATCATAACCCACAACAGAGGCCCACATGACCGAAACCTATTAACACAAATGCAGTCACCGCTCAGCACTGAATCATCTAATGGCACCACAGCGGTCCTTCTCCTGCTGCTCGATTCGCCGGTGCCCTCATCTGCCCCGTCTGTATCAGCTACAGTGACTCCTCCACAGCGCCTGGAGGAGGGATTGACAAAACCAGACTTTCCTGAGCCTGGAGCGGGAGCTCGGAGCCCGAACAAATTGTCAAAGTCCCGGGATCAAGAGATTAGGAGTCCAGGTGTCTGCAGACATGTCAGGATCACTTCACATTTTCTGCACTGGATATTCTTCAGCGAGCAGGGCGAGCGCCAGGCTGGTGTGGGCGCCGCTCTGAGCTGAGTCCTGTACATTATCAGTCTGGGACGTCTCATTGGATGTGATCGGAAAATGTCACGACGACTTTGGTCGACGACTCTGATTGGTCGACAACAGCAGAACAAGCCAAAAAATCAAACTTTTGTGACATCCAGTTGAGAGAAAAGCACAGACATTTTCCCTGTCCACAAATGCAAGGTTAAAGGGACAGTTTGGCTTTTTTTTGACATGAATCTGTTCGTCTCCGTCAGCAGAGTCGCATCAACACTGACTCACCTCCTGACAGCGTCCAGTGAGACGAGTTCTTCCCGGTTTCGGTGCTGACGAAAGTGTCCGGCAAGTTGGCTGGATTCACAAAAAGAGTCACGAAAAGAGTTCAAACCAGTGATACATTTGCGTCACAAAACGGTGAACCATGAAAAAGTCAGAGCTCCTAATCGCTTGGTACTATTTTCTCTCTGGTCGTATCACTCCGCGCTGCCGCCAGGTGAAGCCGCACAAATCCAACACTTTTATCAGTAGTTCAGCAGTGTTTACGCTCAGACTGTTGACTGCTGTAACTCAAGAGCAAACGTGAGAGCTACAGCGATAAGTATATGAGCTTGTATAAGCTATATAAGAAGATATATATAAAAAATTGTGCAGATTCTCAGGCTGGAACAACAAAACTCCAGCTTCAGCTTGTCCCTCTGTCCCTCCTCTGTCTCTGCTGTTCTGACTCTGGTGAGTTTGGGCATCAGGATATTCGGGTTCATAAAGATCTCCCCTCGGCTCTGTGCTGAAGGCCACGTCTTCATCGTCGCCGTCGTAGTCACACATGTTGTCGTCAACTTTCCGAACTGTAAACACAGTGAAACAGGAGCGACTTCACCTGGCGACAGCGCGGAGTGATACGACCGGAGAGAAAATAGTACCAAGCGATTATGAGCTCTGACTTTTTCATGGACAATGATTTTGTGATGCAAATGTGTCGCTCTTTTGAACACATATTGTTTTGAGAAGAAAAACACTTTATTTTGGTGACCCCAGCCAACTTGCCGGACACTTTCGTCAGCACCAAAACCGAGGAAGAACTCGGCTCAGACGCTGTCGGGAGGTAAGTCAAAAACCTGAACTGTCCCTTTAAGACACAAGTTCTTGCACGAGATCACCGGGCCTTCCAGGATTCAGACCGATCACATTTGTATTTGGTATTGGGGTGGAGTCAAAGTTGAAGCGCCTAAACGAATCAAAATGAACCAAAACGAATACGGCAGTGCAGACGGATATAGTTTTATTTGAGCAGAAACAGCCTTTTTGGTGCAAAATGTGCCGAGGGAAGAGTTTGTGAACAGGATGTACGTCTGTGCTTTTCTCTCAACTGGATGTAACTGAAGTTTGATTTTCCAGCTCGTTCTGCTGTTGTGACACTTTGACCAATCAGACTCAATTATTCATCACAACCTTCCCTGTTTCCCGTTTGCCGTGAGTGACTGAAGTGTAGAACAGAATACAGAGCGACACACATAACACACCGGTATGGGCCGAGTTAGGACGGCGGCTAAGCATGTGCAGCCTTTGTGATTTACCGGCGTCTGCTCAGATCGCCACTAACCAACCGTCAAAGTGAGAGCTACACAAACGGCTTTGCTCGTGATTTCAACGTAAAATAACGCTTGTTCTTCCTGCATATCAAATAAATTCATCCACAACATGTTTCTCTCTCTGGGTCTCACCAAAACAAGTCAATATATGTTTCTACCCCTCGCACATACCAGCAGCCACCTCCTTTCAATCCACACTTCAAACTCAAGACATTAGACTCGGGCAAAACAATGACGCCGGGAGGTTTCTGGGCTTTTCCACGAACGCCGTTGTCTCTTAGAAAAGAAGACGGCGCTTCAAAGTACAGCTGTGTTTTATTATAGCTTCAAATCAGGCTCCGTTTAGCCTCAAAGTAAAAGGGTTGAGTATTGAAATGTGGCAGATATCAAAGCGGAAAACAGCGTAGGAAAAATGCCTTTACACAAGAGAGACTTTATCCCCGAGAAACTCATTAGTTGTAATAAGTATTTTACACATCAACATAAAGATTTACCACAAAATCATTAACGCAAAATTAGTTGTAATTTTTGTTCCATTATGGGTGTAATCAAAAGCAGTCATTTGTGAGAAAGACACAAAAAAGACAATGCAAAACAATTATTATTATTATTATGAGCTGGTGCAGTCGTGGAATGAAGGAAAAATATGAAGTAATGTACTTTAGTTTACATTTTAGGGATATGTACTTTACTTATAGATTTTATACTTTTTACTTTTACATTTCACAGCAGGTATCTGTACTTTCTACTCTACTACATTATTGAACTGGACTGAAAAGTTAACCTGATAACACCCGCCTAATTTGGTCTGTGCACAACGGTAACACAAACCCAAGTGCCAAAGCGTATTAAAAGAAAACCTCAGACCCACAGGTTTGTGTGATGCATCATTTTAAAGCTCAGACCTTCTAGTTTCTGTAGATCTGCATATGAAGACTGTGAGTGCAGCTCACTTACAGCACAGACATTCAAAAATGTCTAAAAATTGATTTTTTTTTTGTCTCGGAAAAAACAAAAACAAAATAAATAAAGGCTGTAACTTGGGCAAACCTTATCCTAGGCATTGGTGGCTCACTACACTCACTGCTGAAGCTGTGGCAACAACTGTGTAAAGTTTCAGACTCTGGGCCTCAGGGTTTGGTGCTGTGACACTTTGTGTAAAAATATGTCAATTCGGCACAAGTGTCCAAATATGGACCAGATGTTCCAAACTGTGATAAGATCTTCTTCTGAACTTTAGGCACATTTTCTTAAGATAAAAAACTAAAACAAGCCAAAAACATTTCTCTCCAGAGCCTCTGGTGCCTCCACCAGTGTCTGTGCGTAAGAGCAGGTCAGAGGATGTCCTCAGGCCGTTACGTGCTGAGCTCCTCTCTCACTACAGCACCTCTGCCCCACATGGGCCCACCGCCGAAATCCTCTTTTCATAGGCTACTCAGATCTGTCAATCATTTCCTGAAAGAACCAATGACTGAAGAGCTTTTGCCGTGGAACTGTCCCTCGGTCATGTGCAATACGCCGCTAACTGGACGCGCTCCTTTTATCCACGAGCTGTTGCGCACCGCCCCGAACTGCAGATCCTCTCATGGGTGACCTCGTTTTGTAGCTAAGAGTGTGGAGAAAACAAACATACCCCACAACACTAACAGGAGCTACGCGTTTAGCTATGCTAAGGACCAAGAGCGAGAGAAGTAGAGAGATGCGTCGCTCATCCATTCAGACAAACTCGGACTTTCTGGATTATTTCTCCACATGGAATTATTTTATGAAAAAAACAACTGGATATTCTTTTTCTGTGGACTGTTACGGACTAATTGAGCACAGCTATTCCTGGACTGGACCCATTTCGGACCAACAGAACCGGCTCAAAGTTAAAAAATGCGCTATTGTTTTTTTTTAAATTATTTTCAAGAATTATAAGTTATGGTCCTTTGGGCTGTGTGGCATAAAATGAATGATATGGTTGTTTTACTGAGGAATTAAGCTTTCAAATGATGTACAGCAGGTCAATATTGGAAAAATAAGTACGGTGAATATCTGGCTTGACTTTTTAATGTTGTGTCATCGCCCGCTGGCGGGTGGGTGTTTAAAGTATTTTTATTCTAGTTTGAGACCAGCTGAAAAGTCGAGGGAGTTTCGATTCAGTTGTTTCTGTAGAAAAAAATGCATAAAAAATGATGTGGGAGCACGACGCGACGTTACAGTTCAGATCTGTGGAGAGTCGCCCCTATTCATAGAGGCAATTATTGTATTTTTTATCACTAGAAACACCCGTAATGAATAAATACTGGACGTTTAATGTCATAACGTGGAACATTCCAGGCACCTTTAAAAATCGTCTATTTTAAAGATATAACACAAAAACGAGACAAACTAAATATGTGAAGCACAAGAAACACAAATGTTCAAATAATTTCACACTGTCATCTTAAAGGAGTAAAACTATGCTACAAAAAAATAAAGTGTTAAAAAAGTGACTCTAGTGAAATAGGAGCTCTTCCTTCACCCAACTGCACTTTGTGGCTGTAATGTGGTAGGACAACTTCTCCATTTAGTTAGTTTCAGGGAAATGCACTCAATTATCCTCCTTTTGGGAGAATGTTACAAAAACTCTCCCTCAAATATTACAAAAAAAACAATACCATACCAACCAGGAATATATGGAGGGAGCATAGACTGAATAAAAGGAGTGGACTAAGTGAGTGTGACGTTAGTGTTCAGCTCAAATGAGGCTCACGATGTTCACGGTTACAGGAGCAGATCTGGAGTCTGGCTAAATGTTATGGATTAGGTTTTTTTGACAGACAAAATAGCAAAAAAAGGTCATGTAGAGCAGGTTCATATGAACATTTTAAGACCAAAATGATGAGGCTACAGCAGCAGATACAGATCCCAGTGTAAGTCAGTGGGATCCAGGAAGAGCCTCCTGGAGCACTTCCTGTTTGGCACATAGCGGCTAATGCGTTAGCTTTGTCCACTCATATATGCGGTGTAGGCACAGAGAGGCATATTCTTAGTGGGTCTAACCGCAGCAAAGTGTGTTGTAGCCTGCAGGTAGAAGACCCCTCACCTCGTGCACTTCAGGGATCCTGAACCACCAGAGCAATGAGTTTAACCAACCCACACACATGTGGAAGGAGCCAACGATAACTTTAAAATCTCTCTTTGCATTTTATTTATTTATTATGATTATTATGAGGATGACAGTAATAACTGCAATAATAATATCACTGTTGTTACTGTTGTTACTGTTGCCATGACTGCATGTACACATCTAAGTGTGTATACATGTATATGTGTATATATGTATATATGTATTTTTTGGATGTATTTTTTGATTAAAATAGGTTGGGTCAGGGGGGAACAGGTCCTGGGGCGGTGGGTTTGGGGCAGGGTGGGGAAGTGGGTGACAAGGGTAAAATGACACTGATATTTTGTGCACTTATTTATTGTTTGGATCCTTTCACACACAAATACCAAAAATGTAATAAAATACTGATCACAAAAGAAGTTACTCTAGTAAATGTCACTGAGTAAATGTAAACATGGTACTACCGCCCTCTGGGAAAAAAAAGAAAGTACAATTTTAATTCATATTTACCATCGCAAATCACAGCAGCAGTGACGCCACAAAGCTTAAAACACACGGAACAGAACTGTCTCCACACACATCAGCCCAGCACCATGAAACCAGCTGCTCTTAACCACGACCCACATCCCCCACGGCTCACGTGTTACCTCCACTCTTCATCCTCCACTCCGCCATTTTGACATGTCACCGGGGGCCCGAACGCAAGATCCAAAATGTCCGCCGCGCACGCTTCTGTCGCCCCAACAACTTTCCACAATCCCGAGAAAAAGAGAAAAAAAAAAAAAAAAAAGTTTGAAAATAACCCAACTGGTCCTTTGGCGTTTAAAAGTCGACATGTTCCCGTTCACTTTCGAAACCGCAGCTCTTCATTATTACATTTGGCTCGGGGTCGGCGCTGTGATCGTATCTGTAATCTATAATGGGCTTGTTGTATTGGCGCTGGAGGCTGCAGGGCCGCGGGGTTAGAATAATAATAATAATAATAATAATGGTGGTGTGTGGAACGCCTCCTCCCTTCTGTCTTTTGGGTGATTCGGGCGGAGATGGGGGCACAGCAAGAGCTCAAGCCTTAACCTTTACTGCATTGGCTGCTACTTAATCCTCTCACTGCGGGAAAACGCAGAGAACGAGAGAGCGGCAGGACTCACTTCAGCTGTGCCCAAACTGGAGATGGAGATGTGGAAAACTTAAGACTGTGACAAAGTTCGTGAATCTGACACCTGCGAATGGGATTTTTAAGTGTTTATTGATGTTTAACCAAATTAAGGGGCGACGTCACAGGCAAAACTTTATTTTTTTTTTTGGTAAGTTTGGTTTTTAGTGCACAAATTTTACAAAATTGTCCACTCTATGTTGAAAAACGTCTTAATATTTCATTTAATTCATGTCTTTAGAGTTATATGGGGCGCTGGAACTTCAAATGCAGTTTTCTCAAATGCTTTTTTCTGTCCCAAACGGCAAAAACTAAAAGCCAAGTTAAGATGACTTGAATTAAGAAAGATTTATCATAATTTTAGTACATTTCTATTGACGATTACACTGATCTATCACTAGAACAAGACTTTTCTACATGTTGACAAAACGCACAGAAGGATTTATTAGATTTTAACCCTCAAAACATCTAGATCAGCAGGAAGGAAAGGAGGGCTCGCATCTCCACAAACCTAACTCTTATTTGACTCGTCTCCAAGGAAATGTTGTTGTTCCTTCGGCTCAAACGTTTCATAATGTGGCAGAAAATCTATCTATTTACCAGGAGAATGTTCCAGAGTGTGGCTTGAAATCAAGGATGAGGGCGGGTGATGAGCCACCTCCAGAAAGTCACAGTCTTTACACCTTTAAAATCATCACAAATACTGAACGTGATTATTTCTGTTTGTGACCAGATCCTCGCTCATTTACACCAAATGCATTTTAAACACCAAAATGACACTGTTTTCTGATCTGTTCTAATGTTGAGTTGTGTTTTGTTTCATTCACACACGTTTAACACACAAACCCTGCAAATCTGGGCCGAGTTCTTCTCTCAAACAGGAAACACTCTGCTCCACCTCGTGACGTCATGTGGTGACACAGGAAGTGCTCCACTGTGTTTTTAAACTCCTCACACTTTCACTTGAACCATTTGGATCATTTCGTCCCTGGAGTTTCCACTGAGTAAAAGCTGAAGTGTCGGAGCTGTTCACTTGAAAATTACACAGTGAAAAGTTCAGGGTAAAATATTTCAGAGTTGTTTTTAACATAAAAAGTGTTATTTTAACTATTTGAAAGGTAAATGTGGGTTCAAGTTGGAGTTTTTTCGCCAGAGCTGATGTGGTTGACGTGAATTCAACTTCCCTTAGTGTTAATTTGGACCATCACTTCAAACTCCCACGAGAGAGATTTTGTTTTAAATTAACTCAAATAAAGTGTAAAAATAAAACTCCTCTGTGTGTTGTTTCGCTAAATCAGGATAACTGTACAAAGTGTGATCCGTTCACTCTCCATATGTTAATATAACTCTTGATTTCGGGGTTAAACAGGAACTTTGGTCCAGTGTTACTGAATTAACATTTCCAAAAATCTTAATGTAACTCTAGAACAGAGTGAACTCATATAAACCCTGAGGAAATGTTAAAACTGATTCTGTGTGAGTCCATTTTAACACCACTTTTCGCTGCGTCCGGCTTCATGACATCACAAAGTGGAGCAGAGCGTTTTGAGCTTTGGAGATACAGACAGTCCAGTAATAAATGATCCGTGGAACAAAACACAGCTCCAGGTCTGTTTTTCCTGACGTCACCACATTCCCACAGGACTGAACGTTCCCACGAGTCCGTTTGGAGAAACTACAGGAGCTTTAATAACAGAATTCAAACGCACAGGACAATATTCAGAGTCTGAAAGTATAAGTATTATTTCCCTCAGAGTTTCCTTGTCGTATTTGCCGTATAAACACTCGACGCTCTCTGTCCCTGTGAGTCTGTGTCGCTTTAACGTTCGTCCCGTAGATCCACGTTCGCTCCACGTTCGCTCCATTTACTCGGCGCTGGTATCGATTTGTACGTAACCACATTATGGGACACGTCATCATTTTTACTCATTTGTGCGACGCGCCTCTCGAATAAATGTCGTTATATTGACGAAGGAAAAGCACCTCTGAACTCTCCTCATCAGGAAGAAACGGGATCGATTTGGACAGAATTTTGGGATCATTTGTTTCACTTAGAGTTTTAAATGTGTGTGGATAAAATAAGCTTCAGTGAGCGTTTTCAGTGAGATAAAAAAATTAAATCAACAAAAAGATTCTTTAGAAAATGTATAATTAATAATACATATTCAATAGATACTATAGGAAGTCAATAAGTTTAGGAGGAGGAAAAGTTACAGAGACACAAAGTAAAAATAAATAAATAAAATAAAATAAAAAAAAATCTTCAAATAAATCTATTGTAATTTTGAATTTTTATTATATTTTTTACTATTATTATTCAATGATTAATATTCAGTATCTTTAGAATTTTACGGTTATATCTGTGTTTAGACTTTGGGCTTTAATTCAAGATTCAAGTTTATTGTCAGTTGTGTTTGACGTTCTGACCGTTTACAAAGCAAAATGGATTCTGTGTTTTTTTTGTTTGTTTGTTTGTTTCATTTTTTTCTGATAAAACCTAAAAGAAAATATAAATAAAATACAAATTCTATACACTACAGAAGTGTTCAAGAAGAAGAATAAACGAATAACAAAATGTGGTCAGACAGAACCGTAATATAAGGGGACGAGATCAGGGGGTGTGTTTATTTTGCTCATTATTGAAGCTAAAACCATAAAAAAAATTTTTTTTTAAATAAAAATAAAGCAATTTTTCACAGCATTTTTTAGTTAATTTGTTTTTCAACTCGTTTCTGTAAAAAAACTAAAAATCTAGTGTAAAAATTTAAATATAAGAGAGTTTTAGAGTGTTTCCACACACACACACACACAGACACACACACACAGACACACACACACAGACACAGACACAAACACACACACACACACAGACACACACACACAGACACAAACACACAGACACACACACACAGACACACACACAGACACAAACACACACACACACACACACACAGACACACACACACAGACACACACACAGACACAAACACACAGACACACACACACAGACACAAACACACACACAGACACAAACACACACACACTCACACACACACACACAGACACAAACACACACACGCTCACACAGACACACACACACACACAGACACACACACACTCACACACACACACAGACACACACACAGACACACACACACACACACACACAGACACACACACAGACACACACACACACACTCACACAGACACACACACAGACACACACACACACAGACACACACAGACACACACACACACACACACACACACACAGACACACACACACAGACACAAACACACACACTCACACAGACAGACACACACACACACTCACACACAGACACACACAGCTCAGGTTATAAAAACATCGATGCTTCATGTATTTAGCCATTTTATTTTCCATTTCTATGTATTATTCTGCATTATTTTTTTATTATGTATTTATTATTTATTTGATTTTATGTATTTTATTATCATCATTATTATTATATTTTATTTCATTATTTTATGTGGTGTTTTCATCCGCCCAAAAAGTGCCCAATCAGATGAATAAAAGTGAATGAAGAAAAATCTCATGTCGACAATAATTCCTCCATTAAAATCGTGGCTGAAATTACCTGTTATATTCTTGTGATTTTGTAATTTTTGGTGTTTCATTATCGCGTTTATTGTTTTCTACTTTAATTTATTTTATTTATTCCATGTTTAGTGGTGTTTGTCTTATGTTTCGCTCCAAATACCGCAGCTATTTCCTAATGTCGTGACTCTGTTCACTCACAGGGCAATAAAACCTCTTCTGGTTCTGGTTCTGAAATGACCCGACTCTACAAATCTGTGGTGAAATTGTGAAAATTGGGCAATTTCTTTGTTTCCTCCACCACACACAGAGGAACAGAGGAGCGGCTGTGGCTCTGAGCACTGTTGCCATAGCGATTAACCATTTAAATCAAAATATTACACCTTCTGAAAGGAAACAGGGAACTGAAACAGGGAACTGAACACGATAAAAATCACATAAACAGATTTTGCCGTTTCTCCTAAGTTCAGTTTAAGCTTCAAACAACGACGAGTGTCAAAATGGGTCAAAATGATCAAAAATTAGGGTTGTCACCGTCGCAATTAAATACACAAAACTAAATTTCGTGGTGAAAAGTCCCCAAAAAGTCAAAACACATAAAGCGACGAATAGAAACAAACATTTGAAATGCAGCAGCAGCTAAACTCCAACACATATTTGCTTCTGTTTTTTCGGTCCATCACATCGACAATTCAATAATATCGTGTTAAAATACAAGAATTGAGATGATTTGCAGCGTTAAGTTTTATGAGGGAGTTGGTTTACGTAAATCTATCACCCCAGTGTTTTCTGTTTGCTTGGATTTACATGGAAAACGCCAAAAAACACCCAAAAAATAACAATAAAGAGGAAATAAAACTCTCTGAGAGTTAATTTGCAAACACAGATCAGGGTCGTTTAAAAAGTCTCTGCTCCTCATAATTTACTCATATTTTACCACATGAAATTAACATAAACATAAAATCCAGTCCACATTATTTTCATTGATCAGATTATAGGCAAATATTTTTGACAAATTTTAGCAACATATATATTTTTTTCAATTCAATTCTTTATAAAACCAGGAAATGTAGCCTCTGTATATTAGCATTACCAAAATATCTGACACACACCCAATGTATTTTCATAAAACTGATCAAATCCAGTCCACATTATTTTCACTGATCAAATTACAGGCAACAAAAAGACCATTTTTGGACAAATTTTGGCAATATTTTTTACTTTTTTTTTTTTTTCAATTCACTCTGAAATAGAAAATATATTTGCGTTAACAACATTTCTAACCGTATATTTTCAAACACCAAATGTATTTCATAAAATCCAGTCAACATTATTTTCACTGATCAGATTCTAGGCAGCAAAAAGAAAAGATTTTTAACAATTTTTGGCAATTTTTTTGATTTTGATTTTTTTTTTTTACTCTTCATAAAAACAGGAAATACATTAGTGTTGATAAATATCTAACCATATATTTCCAAACGCCCAATGCATTTCATAAAATTGATAAAAACCAGCAAAAAGAAAATATTTTTGACAAATTTTGGCAATTTTTTTTGACTTTTTTCCCCCAACTCTTTATAAAAACAGGAAATATATTCGTGTTAACAAAATATTTAACTATATATTTTCAAACACCCAATGTATTTCATAAAATTAATAAAATCCAGTCAATATTATTTTCACGGATCAAATTATAGGCACCAAAAGGAAAACATTTTCAACAATTTTTTGTATTTTTTTTTTTTACTTTTTTTTTTTCAATTCAACTCTTTATAAAAACAAGAAATATATTTGCATTTTTGCAATAAAACATCCAACTGTATATTTTCCAACGCCAAATGCATTTCATAAAATTTATAAAATCCAGCAAAAAGAAAATATTTTTGACAAATTTTGGCAATTTTTTTGACTTTTTTTCAATTAAACTCTTTATAAAAACAGGAAATATATTCACATTAACAGAATATCTAACCATATATTTCCAAATGCCCAAAGTATTTCATAAAATGTATCAAATCAAATCCAGTCAAAATTATTTTCATGGATTAAAATTCTAGACAAAAAAAAGAAAAAATGTGACAATTTTCAGCCTTTTTTTTTTTACTTTTTTTATTTTTTACTTTTTTTTGTATAAATATAATAAATTGAGCTCTGTTTTCTGCCCCTGTCGTCGCGCAGCAGCTCAGCCTCAGACACATGAAGAATGTGCGACGCCAACGGCTCAAACACAAGGAACGAGTGACCGAACAGGAAACGAGCAAACGGCAAATCTGCAGCGCCATCTACTGACGGGTCTGTTACCAGGGCACGAGGCAGAGCAGGAGGAGAGGAGGAGGAGGGAGAGGAGAGGAGGGAGAGGAGAGAGAGGAGGAGGAGGAGGAGGAGAGGAGGAGAGGAGGAGGAGAAGAGGAGGAGGGAGAGTAGAGGAGTAGGAGAGAGAGGAGGAAGAGGGAGAGGAGAGGAGGAGAGGAGGAGGAGAAGAGGAGGAGGGAGAGGAGGAGGGAGAGGAAGAGGAGGAGGGAGACGAGGAGGAGGAGGAGGAGGAGGAGGAGGGAGAGGAGGAGAGGAGGAGGAGGAGGAGAGGGAGAGGGAGAGGAGGAGGAGGGAGAAGAGGAGGGAGAGGAGGAGGAGGAGGAGGAGAGGAGAGGAGGAGGAGGAGGAGAAGAGGAGGAGGAGAAGAGGGGGAGTGGAGGGGAGGTGGAGAGGAGGAGGAGAGGAAGAGGAGGAGGAGGAGGAGGGAGAGGAGGAGGAGGAGGGAGAAGAGGAGGGAGAGGAGGAGAGAGGAGAGGAGAAGAAGAGGAGAAGGAGAAGAGGAGGAGGAGGAGGGAGAGGAGGAGGAGGAGAAGAGGAGGAGGGAGAGGAGGAGAAGAAGAGGAAAAGGGAGAGGAGGAGAGGAGAAGAAGAGGAGGAGAAGAGGAGGAGAGGAGGAGAGGAGGAGGAGAAGAGGAGGAGGGAGAGGAGGAGGAGAAGAAGAGGAGGAGGGAGAAGAGGAAGAGGAGGAGGAGAGGAGGAGGAGAAGAAGAGGAGGAGGAGTAGAGGAGGAGAGGAGAAGAGGAGGAGGGAGAGGAGGAGGAGGGAGAGGAGGAGGAGGAGGAGAGGAGAAGAAGAGGAGGAGGAGAAGAGGAGGGAGAGGAGGAGGAGGGAGAGGAGGAGGAGGAGAAGAGGAGGAGGCAAAGAGGAGGAGGGAGAGGAGGAGGGAGAGGAGGAGGAGGAGAAGAGGAGGAGGAGGGAGAGGAGGAGGGAGAGGAGGAGGAGGAGGAGAGGAGAAGAAGAGGAGGAGGAGGAGAGGAGGAGGAGGAGGAGAAGAGGAGGAGGAGGAGAGGAGGAGGAGGAGAGGAGGAGGAGGAGGGAGAGGAGGAGGAGAAGAGGAGAAACACTGTTGTTCAGCTGAGGTGTTTTTGTACAGTGTAAATCTGTGTAAATCTGGTGCGTTTTAGGTTCGTCAAAAGTGTCAAAAATCTGTCACTAAATGAAACCAAAACGGCCACAAAATTAAGTTTTAATTTGATCAACACTAAAAAGTCACATTTACACCACAGAAATGAAGCTTTTCTGATGGATTCAGAAGAATTCTCCTGGACACTGAGGGATCATCATTAATTATTATAAAGGACATCGTATCTCATCTGATTAATGACACAACAGAACACGGCATTTCTACGGTTTATGGTTTAATGTGTTTTTATGATCCTCACAGTATCGGGATCAGTATCGACTCCTAACTACGGAAATCGAGTTTGAAATGTCAGTATCGTGAACATTAATTTGCATAAATGTTTATCACGGAGAAAAAAAATAAAAAACTTTTTTTTCCCTTTTTTTATTAAACTCTCTGTGCCTCATTTGCATAAATGTTTATTCTCCGGTCGCCTCCTCGTCTGTGTTAAACATGATCCTGAGTTTGGAATAAAAATGAAGCGATTTGTTGGACTGATTCGTTTTTATACAATTAAATGGAAATAATAAAATTGTAAAAATGTGTAAAAATCAATAAGTTCAATCAGTGCGTTTACTTATTTATGTTATGACAGAATATGATAGAATAATATGATATGATGTTTCAGATTTAGACACTTTGTATAAGAATAATTCGAGAAAAGGAGAAGAGAAAAACACTCTGAGCCACAGAGTCGACCTGAGGAGAATTTTAAGTTTGAGGAAACTTTTTTCAAATTTTCTTAAAAAATATGTTTCTGTTTTTTGTTTAGTTTTTTATTTATTTGTTTTTTTATTTTTTTAATATATGTTGTATATTTTGTTTAGTTTTATGTTCCTTTGTTATTACAGAAAATAAAAAATATATAAATATGTTTCTATCAGTGCATTTTTGTTTATCTCATTTTAAAGATTTGTGTTATATACAAGTGTGTGTGTGTGTGTCTCTGTGTGTGTGTGTGTGTGTGCGTATGTGTGTGTGTGTGTTCAGTGTGTGTGTGTGTGTGTGTGTTCAGTGTGTGTGTGTGTGTGTGTTCAGTGTGTGTGTGTGTGTGTTCAGTGTGTGTGTGTGTGTGTTCAGTGTGTGTGTGTGTGTGTGTGTGTTCAGTGTGTGTGTGTGTGTGTGTGTGTGTGTGTGTTCAGTGTGTGTGTGTGTGTGTGTGTTCAGTGTGTGTGTGTGTGTGTGTGTTCAGTGTGTGTGTGTGTGTGTGTGTTCAGTGTGTGTGAATTTAACTTTTAAATGTACAGAAATGTATAAAAATGACAGTTTATGTTTTGGTCCCTCAGAAAATAATTTTAAGTTTTGTGAAGGTTGCGTAAATTTAAAAAAAATTATTATTATTTTTTTCATTGTATTTTACATTTTAAATTTTTTTGTATGTATTAATTTATTTTTATTTATTTGTATTTTTATTTTTTTATGAATTATTATTTGTTATTTTTATTTTCATTGTTTTTTAATCGACTTTTGCTTGAAACTGATGAACACGACTGAGCAGAACCGACAGCAGCTTCACCTCAAACACAGAGACACTGGGACAGAATTCTGATCATAAATGAAACACAGAAATGATTCGTGGGGATAAATGTGCCTGTGTGCGCAGAACGTGCAGAATGTGTGCGCAGAACGTGCAGAATGTGTGCGCAGAACGTGCAGAATGTGTGCGCAGAACGTGCAGAATGTGTGCGCAGAACGTGCAGAATGTGTGCGCAGAACGTGCAGAATGTGTGCGCAGAACGTGCAGAATGCGTGCGCAGAACGTGCAGAATGCGTGCGCAGAACGTGCAGAATGTGTGCGCAGAACGTGCAGAATGCGTGCGCAGAACGTGCAGAATGTGTGCGCAGAACGTGCAGAATGCGTGCGCAGAACGTGCAGAATGTGTGCGCAGAATGTGCAGAATGCGTGCGCAGAATGTGCAGAATGTGTGCGCAGAACGTGCAGAATGTGTGCGCAGAACGTGCAGAATATTTCACAGTAAATCCAAATATTCAGCAGGTCCGTTGATGAGCCTGAGGCGCCTCTTCCTGCAGCTCCAGGTCTTTCACACTTTTACGCCACAAAACCTTTGAAGACGCTGTAAAAATGCGTTTGAACTTTTGAGACGTCACAAATTACACTTTATCTGTGCTGAATGATGCAGAACAGAGAGAAAATAAGAGTCATACGAGAGTTTTTTCCCTATTTTAGGTCCAAATCAGAGGCAAAAACACAGCATTATTTTGGGTGTAGTTCAGATTTGTTCGTATTAAGACTAAATTTCCCATTACAGTTTCAAATGTTTCTTTGTAAAATCTAAATTCTTGCTGACGGGATGTTCCTCCTGTTTGGACTCTGTGTGTAATGTGACTGTGGCTCTGCAGGAGGAGGAAGTCTGGAGTGTTTCAGCGTCTCACGTTTGCACATCATGAACATCGACGTGTGTTAAGATTCGGGACGAACACGACGTTCACGAGAAACACAAACACTTCCTGTCATAAGGAAACTCTAACTCTGGGGTCACCGGGCGTTTTGAGGCCGAAAGGGAAATGACAAACAAAACTGCAGGAAAAGCTAACGTCAGGTCACATTTTATAATAATAATAATTTATAATCACCCACAGTAAACAGTAAACTCATCCTGACCAAAGCCTCACTTCAAATATCTGTTACGCACAAGTTAATCGTTTTTTCATCATTAACTAAACATGAATTATTTGCATGAAATCAGTGTATTAATGTTTTAACAAATAGAAAATAATCTTTAAACTAATATTGTACTAATATTAACAGTTAAGTAAGTGTCTCATTGGCTCTGCTGATCTCAGTCTGAACCTCGACATTAGTTTTATGGAGGTGTCGGGCGACATAATAAAGCTGGAGCAGTAATTATGAACTATTTACACATAATACGACTTTACTTATAAAATGTATTAACCATAGAAAATATTTGACATTTTACGCTTCACAAACTGAACCCACAGTGAGGAGAGGTTCTCTTAATATTACTATGAATACATATTAGTGCAATATTAGTTAATCGATTATTTTCTATTTGTTCAAACATTAATACACTGATTTCATGCAAACAATTAATGTTTAGTTAACGATGAAAAAACGATTAACTTGTGCGTAACAGATCTTTTAGTCAAAATTCATAAATATGAATGAAGTGTTTGGTAATGATGAGTTTTCCCCTCATTATAAACTGTGACCCTAATGTTCTAACACTGAGCAGGAGTTATTATAACACTGTGTGAAGTGCTCACATGTCAATAATAAATATTTTCCACAATTATCAGTAATTTACAGATCAACAAAAATCAGAAAAACAAGTTTAAACCTGAAACTCTTATTTCCATGTGAAAGTTCAGCAGACGCCTGCAGCTGTTTGTAAAGCAAATGATCATTTCTGACCTTCAGCCGAGGAAACACTTTTTTCTTTTTGCCTGAACAAGTTAATAAATTCTTTCTGTAACATTTTGTGCAATTTTTTTTTGTATATTTTTGACCGTAGTTTATTTAGAGTCTAAATGTACTTCGGTCATTTACAGAAATAAACAGATTTAGCCTCTTTAAAGGTTCTGTATTATCAGAACCCAAAACACACCCAGAGTTTTGCTTTGTTTCATTCAAGAATCTTTTTTTATTAGAGTTTATCTCTAGTTTTAGACTCAGTTTAACAGTTTTATTATAGAACAATGATAAGTGACTGTACAGTGTGTATTTGGTTTATATTCATGTCGTTTGTGGCCTGTACAAACTGAACTGCCCTTTGGGATTAATAAAGTTGTTGACTGATTTATGGATTTTAAGTCGTTTTCCAAAAATCTTCCTGTTCATTTGACCTTTTGTTCGGCTGAAATCGCCACAGAAAGTCCAGAATATGAGTAAAAACATTTCAACCAGACTTAAACTATAGTTAGAGCTTCAACATTTGGCAACTCCAGGGCTGGAAATGAGTCAAATGTGTAAAAACACAGTGGAGCACATGACATAAGGAGGTGCAGGTCCAAAATGAAACCAAAAAAACCCAAAAAAACCCAACTCCAGCCGTTTTTGACGAAGATACGACATTATAACAGAGCAAAAATGTGCTTAATATCGTCTTTTTAACATTACAGCTCTGAATTTAAGTCAGATATCGGTAGAAAAAAGCAAAAAAAAAAGCCGATCTGTACGAGTTTGACGATCTGAAACGCAGGTCTGAGCAGCAGCTTCTCCCTGAATGAGACACGAGTCAGATTGGGGCCATAATCTAAATGAACTTGGCAGAGTTTTATCTCCGTGTAGTGACTGTTGTGGCCGCGAGGAGCTCAGGGCTGACGGCACGAGCAGGATTAACTCTTCTCATGGAAATCTGTGCCACACGGGCCCCGCGTGTCATTAAGTCTATCGTTTTCAGCTATTAAAACGCCCCAAAATGATCCATATTTATGCGCTTCTGTTACCGTTCGGCGCCAAATAAAGTTTCAGGACAAAAGCAGAAGTTTTAATGAGATGAGGAAGTGTTTTTGCTGAGGAAAAACAAGTGAAAGAGGAGAAGAGGAGTTAGAATTAGGCTCAAAAAGCGTTTAAATCGGTTTGGCCGCGTGTGGAGATCAGGTGACTTCTGGGTAACCACCTGATGACATCACGCAGTGGGTCCACGTGTTATTTTGAGATGAAACCGACTGGATTTATATACTGAGGTTCTGATTAAGAGGTGAGCGACAGAACTGGGTTTAAGTTTAAGGTTTTACACGTTTCTTTGCCTGTGCGGATTTGAGCCAAATGTGTCTCGCTCCACGACAGTAATCAGAAAGTGTTTTTTTGGAACAGGAAGTGCACAGTTAGCTCGTTGTTGTTAAGCGATGAGCGTTTCGGGCAGTTTCGAGTTTCTGTGTGGATCAGCGACGCTTTAACACAGAAACGACGCGTCTGGATGCAAATCATGTCCAATACGGTGATTCAGTTCAGTGTAAACATCACCTGAAATCACTTATTTTCACTTATTTTCACTTATTCATATTGCCGATCAACCTGTTTTTACCCGTTTTAATCGGTGACACACGTAGGACTCGACAGCACTGCGTCGTTATTTCTGTACAGTTTGTTAAACATCTGCTGCTCGTGTCGTTTGTCGTGTTGTGTCGACGCCTTAAAGGTCCCACATCACAGCAAACTGCCTCTCGTGGAGCTTTAAGTCTCGTTATAATGTTGTGACCTGCTGAAAAACAGACCTGGAGCTGTGTTTCGTTTCACACACACGTTTCGAGTGAAGCTGCACGATTCGTCTGCCTGAAATCACCCAAATGATTCTAGTGCAGACGTACGGAGTTTAAAAACACAGCAGAGCACTTCCTGTAATACCGCGTGACATCACAAGGTGGATCGGAGTATTTTCTGTTGGAGAAATCTGCAGGGTTTGTGTGTTAAACGTGTGTTTGTGATGAGGAAACAACATAATAACAGATGAGAAAACAGTAAAAGTCCAGTGCAGCTCCTTTAAGTGTTGGGGAGGAACTACATCTGTGTCACGGTGCGATATTTACTGCGATATCGTGGGAAAACTCACGATATTACGATATTCTACAGAACAAGACTGACTCTAAAACGCTTTGACATTTGATGCGACATTTATTGTCATCAGGGACGGAACGAAATCCAAATCTCTGTTCGATATTTTCACCACAAACATCTCACTGGACCAGATTTATCCCAATATAAAACTGTGAATCTGCCACTTTTTCCTCTAAAAATGTTTCACAGACTTAATCCGAAAACTGAAGATGTAAAAGTGCTTAGAACAGTTATTTCTTCATGTCGTCTGCACTGAAACGGAGCAAAGGATCATGGTCTATGTAGTTCCTTCTGTTTTTTTTTTTGCATCAGAACTGTTCATTTAAGCAAAGAGACTCGGGATTCGATATATTGTGATGCTCCACGATATTATTGTGAGACCTTTGACGATACGATATCACGATATTTCGATTACTGTCACATCCCTCGATGGATCTGAAGCTCAAAATGAAGAGAAACTAAACATTAAACGTGAACTGTGCAGCTTTTCTGGTCTTTCTTTCCTATGGAGATGTTATTGTTTTGTCTGGAATGTTTCACAGTGTGGCATTAAACCTTTGTGTAAACATGGAGACCAAACCAGCCCGAGGTACAGGTCAGATCTGTGGAGAGGCGACTCACAGTCTGAATGTCGGTTTTTCTACATGTTTTTGAGCTCTAAAACCACCGGGAATTTAACACATGTAAAGTTGAGCTGTTTAATGTCACACTGTGGAATATTCCAGGCAGAGCCGTGACGTTTCCATAGAAACAAACAGGTGACGGACCCTCAACCAAAAAGTTACACAGTGCAGCTTTAAATCCACTTAAACCCGAACAGTTTTCCTCACAAGAAATGATGAGTTTGGTTAAAGTAAAGTTCAGAAAATGTGTCACTAATGAAACACTGACGAACAATGATTTTTTTTTTTTTACTTTAGACAGAAACTTTACCAGGACTAAACCAGGACTAAACCAGAACTAAACCAGGACTAAACCAGGACTAAACCAGGACTAAACCAGGTCTAAACCAGGTCTAAACCAGGACTAAACCAGGACTAAACCAGGTCTAAACCAGGTCTAAACCAGGTCTAAACCAGGTCTAAACCAGGACTAAACCAGGACTAAACCAGGACTAAACCAGGTCTAAACCAGGTCTAAACCAGGTCTAAACCAGGACTAAACCAGGACTAAACCAGGTCTAAACCAGGTCTAAACCAGGACTAAACCAGGACTGAACCAGGTCTAAACCAGGACTAAACCAGGACTGAACCAGGTCTAAACCAGGTCTAAACCAGGACTAAACCAGGACTGAACCAGGTCTAAACCAGGTCTAAACCAGGTCTAAACCAGGACTAAACCAGGTCTAAACCAGGACTAAACCAGGTCTAAACCAAGTCTAAACCAGGTCTAAACCAAGTCTAAACCAGGTCTAAACCAGGACTAAACCAGGTTTGTAAAAACGTAGCTTTGTAAAATCCTTAAATGCTCGTTCTTGTATATTTATAATTGAATGTTAATTAAAATAACGATAAACTGTGTCATTGGTTTGAACTCAATACACAAACATCATTCAAACATCACATTTAATCCTGTGTTTACATTCAGAATGAGCTGTTTCAGAATCAATGGACAGAAAGAATAAAAGTGTCACTTTTATGACATAAAATCCTTTCTTTCTTTGCAGAATGTTTGAAATTGTCAGTCCAGCTGCTATTTTAAACTGAGCCTCTAAATCCAGCTCCACAAAATGGCTCCTCAACACAAACCAGCACCAGAGTCTGACACGTCTCCACAAACTTCACCGACACCACCGAGTCTGGCACATGACGGGAGGAGGGAGGGGAGGAGAGGAGAGGAGGAGAGGAGGAGAGTACCACCGACACAGGGAGGAGAGGAGGAGAGGAGGAGAGTACCACCGACACAGGGAGGAGAGGAGAGGAGGAGAGAGGAGAGGAGGAAGAGGAAGAGAGCACCACCGACACAGGGAGGAGAGGAGGAGAGGAGGAGAGAGGAGAGAGAGAGGAAGAGAGCACCACCGACACAGGGAGGAGAGAGGGAGGAGAGGAGAGGAGAGAGAAAGAGAAGAGAGGAGAGGAGGAGAGTACCACCGACACAGGGAGGAGAGGAGAGGAGGAGAGAGGAGAGGAGGAAGAGGAAGAGAGCACCACCGACACAGGGAGGAGAGGAGGAGAGGAGGAGAGTACCACCGACACAGGGAGGAGAGGAGAGGAGGAGAGAGGAGAGGAGGAAGAGGAAGAGGGCACCACCGCCACAGGGAGGAGAGAGGAGAGAGGGAGAGGAGGAGAGAGAGAGGAAGAGAGCACCACCGACACAGGGAGGAGAGAGGGAGGAGAGGAGAGGGAGAGAGGAGAGGAGGAAGAGGAAGAGAGCACCACCGACACAGGGTGGAGTGAGGGAGGAGAGGAGGAGAGGAGAGAGGGAGTAAGAGGAAGAGGAGGAGGAAGAGAGTACCACCACCACAGGGAGGAGAGGAGAGGAGGAGAGAGGGAAGAGATGAGGAGGAGAGCAGGAGGAGAGAGGGAAGAGATGAGGAGGAGAGGAGAGAGGGAGGAGAGGAGAGGGAGAGAGGAGAGGAGGAAGTGTACCACCAACACAGGGAGGAGAGGAGAGGAGAGAGGAGAGGAGAGGAGAGGAGGAGAGAGGAGGAGAGGAGAGGAGAGAGAAAGGGAGGAGAGGAGAGCAGGAGGAAGAGTCCCACCACCACAGGGAGGAGAGGAGAGGAGAGAGGAGGAGAGAGGGAGGAGAGGAGAGGAGAGAGAAAGGGAGGAGAGGAGGAGGAGAGGAGGAGAGGAGGAGAGTACCACCGACACAGGGAGGAGAGGAGAGGAGGAGAGAGGAGAGGAGGAAGAGGGAGAGAAAGGGAGGAGAGAGGAGGAAAGGAGGAGGAGAGGTGAGAGGCAGAAGTGAGACAGAAAGAAAGAGAAGAAGAGGCAGGTAGGGATAGGAGGTAGAGGAGAGAGGGAGGAAGAAAGTGGGGATGGGGAAAGATAGCGAGGAGGGAGAAGGGAGAGAAAGGGGGGAGAGGGGAGGAGGGATACGGGAGAGAGAGAAAAAGGTAGAGGAGAAGGAGAAAGAGGAGGAGGAGAGTGAGGGGATGGAAAGAGGAGGGAAGGGGAAGAGAGAGAGGAGACAGGAGAGAAGGAGGAGAGGGGAGAAAGGAGGGAAGTGGAGAGGAGGAGGAAGAGGAGGAAGAGGAGGGAAAGTTCAGGCATTAATTCTGCATCAGTGTGAACGTCACTAATGAAGTTAAGATCATTAAAAAGTTCACGGCGTTTGTGAAACATTTGTGCAGAAACTGATCAGATTTTTTAGTAAAACACAAAAAAGTCCTGATGAAAGGTTCATGAAATAAAGGGAATAATTCATTTTATACATATTCAAACTACTATTTAATATAAACTTAACATTTCCAACAGATGATTGGGTTTAAGGCGCTGCAGCTCAACATTATTTTGTCACATTCGATGCAAAAATTCCATCCATCCATCTTCTCCCGCTTAATCCGGCTGGGTCACAGGGGCAGTTTGCTGCCCAATACTCCTAGCACCTGCCCCCCTATGAACCCCTCTGCAGGTGGTGAGCCCACAGGAGGACAACATGGTCCTTGATGTTAGTTCAGGTGCTGCATGTTTTGGGTTGATGGGGGAAACCGGAGCACCCGGAGGAAACCCATCCAGACACGGGGAGAACATGCAAACTCCACACAGAAAGGCCCGGGTGACCCGGGATCGAACCCGCAACCTTCTTGCTGTGAGGCCTGAGTGTCACTCAGCCACCGTGCCGCCAAAAATTCCAATGGGGCTTTTGAACATCGTATTTAGTAAATGAGAAAACAAAATCTTACTGAAAATTGGATTAATTTAAAATGTATAAATCAGGTCAGAATCAACAATTCAATGATTTGTCTAAATCTTGTTGAGTAAAAGACGATTCTGTTTGGTGCAGGTTTGGTGCAGGTTTGGTGCAGGTTTGGTGCAGGTTTGGTGCAGGTTTGGTGCAGGTTTGGTGCAGGTTTGGTGCAGGTTTGGTGCAGGTTTGGTGCAGGTTCGGTGCAGGTTTGGTGCAGGTTTGGTGCAGGTTTGGTGCCCCTCTGTCCAGCACTAATGTTATTTTCAGATATAAAATGAAAAACATAAAAAAAAAAAGATTTGATTTACAATTTGAACAACAGTGAGAAAATATGATCTAAATGAATAAAGTATTTCACTTATGTAATTCACTTGTAATGTGTGTATTTATTTATGTATTTATTTATTCAATTATATTATTATTATTATTATTATCATCACACTTTAATCCTCTAGACTGGTTTAGTTTCCCTCTGGGTTAAATAAAGTATCTGTATCTGTCTCAGGTCTAGTCCCGGTTTAGTCCTGGTTTAGTCCAAATCTAGTCCCATTTTAGTCTGTGTTTGGTCCAAATCTAGTCCCAGTTTAGTCAGTGTTTGGTCCAAATCTAGTCCAAGTTTAGTCCATGTTTGGTCTAAATCTAGTCCCGGTTTAGTCCTGGTTTAGCCCAAATCTAGTCCCATTTTAGTCTGTGTTTGGTCCAAATCTAGTCCCAGTTTAGTCCGTGTTTGGTCTAAGTCTAGTCCTGGTTCAGTCCTGGTTCAGTCCTGGTTCAGTCCTGGTTTAGTCCTGGTTTAGTCCTGTTGTGCACATGTGCATATATCAGTGTGTTTGGACAGTAGCTCCATCAGACTCAGTGCTGTTGTGAATCATTTGCAGTATTTATACGATTAGGGGCCGTAACAGCAGCGTTGGAGCGCGGGGACCATCCCAGGCTCCGGACTCCACTCGCCGCTCACCGGGGCCCCGCTCCGGGCTCCACTCGCCGCTCACCGGGGCCCCGCTCCGGGCTCCACTCGCCGCTCACCGGGGCCCCTCTCTGCTGGTTCCACTGAAGTGTCCAGCGCACACAGAGGCGGCGGCTGCAGCCGTGTCCTGTGCTTGGCTGATTCTTACTGTAGGCAGAGGGGGCGGGAGACACAGGCTCTCCCGGAGGTACCGGTGACAGGAGTCTGATCCCCACATAGGCCCCGTTTGGACTCGGAACAAGGAAGTCAAAGGAGTTCACCACACTTTTCCTCTCATGAAAAAAGAAAGAAAAAACGATCTTCTTGGCTCAAACTGTGTAAAAAGTGTCTAAGTGTGTAAAACATATATTAAAGGTCCTGTAATAGTGAGATTTTAGTCATGTTATAATGTTTTTACCTCATCACGTACTGGAGTTGTGTTTTGTTTCATTCACACATGTTTAAGTTTCCCTTTATTATCAGTCTGTCTACATCTCCAAAGCTCAACATGCTCTGTTCCACCTTGTGATGTCATGCTGTGGTGTAGTTTTCAAGTTAACAGATACTTTTTTACCTTTAGTTCAGTGCAGATTGACAGTTCCAGGTCTGAAGGTGTTTGGTACTGATGACTCGGTCACAAACTAAACGCCTCTTAGAGCTTTATTGGAAGCTGTTTTTTTCTCTCACTTTTTAATTTTTTTAAATTTATTTAACCTTTATTTAAGCAGGCAAAACATTAAGAACAAATTCTCATTTACAGTGTTGGCCTGGGCCAGAAGCCCAAGGGAAACAATCAGATATTCAACTTCATTCATTAGTAAAACAACATTTACATCAGTGTGTAAAAATCTCCTTTAGTTTCATTAGTAAAACATTTACACACATGTGTTTGTGCTGAGCAGAGGGGGGAGGACACGAGCAGCGTTTATACTATATGCAAATGAACCGTGCACTTTTAAGTTTCGTATCTGTAAAACGTAAACAAATGTGCTCAAAAGTGCATTAAACACATTATTACACAGTGAATATGTGGAGCAGTGGTGGAGAGGACCGTTTATGTTTTACACTTTATGTGGAGTAAATAAATAAAAGCAGATTTATATAATAAACGTAGATAAATAAAACACTTTTTACATTGGTAATTCATTTTGTGCATAATTTTATATTGTTGTTGATAATAAATTAATTAAAGCATCAAAACAACCTGAAGAGCCACTTGGGAGCCAAAAGATCCGGCTCTTTTTAGTTTTTCCTCTAAAACAAGCCGGAATTCCCATCAGCAGTGAGGAGTTTTCAAGTTAACAGCTACAGTTTACCTTTTAGTTCAGGAGAAATGGGCAAATCCAGGTCTGAAATCATCCAAATGACTCTAGAGAAAGTGTACGGAGTTTAAAAACACAGTGGAGCACTTCCTGTATCACTGCCTGACATCACAAGGTGGAACAGAGTTTTCAGTTTGAGCTCAGCTTAAATATGCAGGATTTGTGTGAATGTGTGAATGAAACAAACACAACTCCAGGTGTGTTTTACATGTGACATTATGGGGCCCTTTAAAATGCACAAAAACTCAACAATAATGTTTGAAAATGACCAAAACTGTATCAGAAAACGTCGGCTCCTGAAGAATTCTGAACTACTGATATTTTTGCATGAGAACTCCCACTTTTGGAAACCTGAGCATCGACGCTCCATCGTCTATTAGACAGAGGATTGAACCACCAACTCTGCCAGACGCTCACCACTTCCATCGCACAGATTTATTTTCCAATGAACGAGAGCGTCAAAGCGCCGGCCTCATTCCTACAAGTGTTCACCGGATTGGAACGGTTGTCAAGATTTAAAAATAAAAAATCTAGTCAGGAAAAGGGGATGGGAAAGCGCGTGGTGGCACCGGTAGCCCTCTTTCCTCCCGCCGGGTGCAGCGCGGGGCTTAAGTCGGCGGCCGATGCTGTGGCCAGATATTGGTCTCTGATAAGAATTGCGTCTGGGTCCAGCCCGGGTGCTCCTGATATGATGGAGGGTCCGGCCTGACCACAGAGAGTCATTTCAGTCTTATTATTTTTTTATCAGATGTCTGAAAAGAGTGGAAAAATCATCTGAGACTGGAGTGTGAGGGGTTTTTTTTTATTTTATTTTTTAGTTCTTGGATCGAAAGTACATCTGAGCTCGAACCTACATCGTGATCACGGCTTTGATTTATTCTCATGGAAGCAGTAGTGAAAAGCGTAACTTGTAGAAACTATTGTAATAGTCACTTAATTTAACAAAGAGTGGACTAATAACACTACTTTTTACTTTTTCACTTAAAAATGTCTAATCTTTGGCTTTTTTTCTCTCTCTCAAATTCCTAAAACAGATCATTTCCATGCTTTTAGTGCTCGGTGGATGAAACTGTAATCGTCCTGTACTCAGATTGTAATGTACAGAACTTTTGTAAAGTATAAAACGGCCAAACCTGCTTCTCAGGTGATGATGTTCTTTCCTGCGTACAAGAAATTATTCAATGAATGAAACTGTAATGGGTCTTGTAAGTCGCTGCGTCATATTTCTGTTTCTTCGTCCGAGCCGAAGCCGCGCTGAGTTTGGACCGACTGATAATGTGAAAATACTGCAGTGCTGTGAACCGCTGTTTGGACGGATCCGAAACCAACACAAATGTCATTCTTTGGTTTTCCAGGTGATGGATTTCCACATTACACGTTCTCCCATCACTATTTATGTCCACAACAGAGAGAAATATCTAAATCCTAAGCCTAACACTGTATTAATGTAGAAATTACTCGCTACCTTATCATTTCTGGCTGGGCTTCCACAGAGGCGCAAAATACAAACCTGGGATATAGTGAAAATAATAAGACTTTATGAGCCGACTCACCTCTCGTAAAGTGGTACATTTATGGGCAGCGTCTCATCTACATTATCCATAGAAATTGTCCTCCGTAAATAAAGACATCCAGTTCACAAAACTGCACTGTTAAACCAGTCTGAGTCGAGTCCGTGTGTCTGTTTACATCCACACAGCGCACGGATGGAGGTGAAGCTGCAGATTAGTGATACTGACTTCACTTCCTGTGTTTCACGTATCTGAAGTGTTGCACCACATTTCACAATTAATAATCACACAGTTTTGACTTGTGTCTAAACTCAAAGTGCAGAGTTCTGATCTTTGAACACGTCACAGTCTCAGAGCGACTGGTTTTACTGGAGACAGGAAACAGCTGAAGCTCCGATGTGTCCGAGTCCGACCTGACCCCGAACATAAGTCCTAAATATGTGTCCGACCCGTCCGAACACGTCAGGTTCTCGTCGGGTTTCCAGGCTCTAGCTGGAACTAAACTGAAAAAAGGAGGTGGTGCTGAAAACGTTCGCTAGTTTTATCATTTTGAACCATAGGCCATATTGAACAAATGTTTCGCTGGACCCAGAAGTCGTGTGTTAGAAGCCGAATTGTTCTGCGCTCAGACTCTAATGTAAAGGACTTTGGTAAAAAAGAAAAAAACACACTGAGTTTGCCAAACCTCACCAACGCCTAAGCTGTGCTGGGCTTGTTTAGTACAGTGATCCCTCGTTTATCGTGGGGGTCACGTTCCAAAAATAACCCGCGATAGATGAAATCTGCGAAGTATCAGCTTTATTTTTTACTGTTATTTTACAATGCAATACTTTACTGCAGAATGAAACAAAAAATAAAACTTTTCAGGCCCAAAATGTGTTTAAGAAATAGAAATATGAATGTTTTCTTACAAATAACTATAATAGTTTAAAGAACGGTGTAAAACAATATTTTTTATATAGTAATGAATAGAAGGTGGGAAACGTTGTCACTCGCGTATTTCACAGTCACAGTGAAGTTCAGTGGCCATTCTCATCATGGTTGCTAAGCGACCAAGTGTTAGTCCTTCCTCCTCTTCTTTATCAACAAGATACAGATTCACTGTAAAAAAAAAGCACTGTAAAAAATTCCGCGAAGCAGCGAAGCCACGATAGGTGAAGCGCGATATAGCGACGGATCACTGTATAAGGATGGAAGACCACTGAGGAGCGGCTTTAGCCTGAACTGTTGTTGTGACCTTAGCCAAGACACTTCTCCCCCTTTGCCTCGTGAAAGGGCAGTGTGGGCGTGACTGACGGTGGTGTTCAGAACGACCGGCAGCCTCACTTTTGTCAGAAAATCTAAATACCATAATGCATAAACCCAGTATGTAAAGTGATTTTGAGTGTCTGGAAAAGCACCACATAAGACTGAGATATTCTTATTAGGAATGTTTTTCGAAAAGCGACGTAAAACTCCTTATTGGCTGGTGCAGTTTTAATATCGATCCGTGCTTTTCCCCACAGACCATCAGACAAACTCAGATGTGACTGATGTGTCCACACAAAAGCCCCATCGCACGTGAATCTGACGCTTTTACAGAACAGGAAATGACACGTCTGCAGGGCACAGACGCACAACAATACGAAACATATGATAAAGAACTTAGACTTTCAAATTTGATCAAGTCACTGGGAAAAAAAAAGTGTGTGTGGACACGTCTGTGCAAACCCGAGGCCCTGGGAGTCGTTCTGATATAACAGAATCACAATGGCCACATGTGCTGGTCATATTTTAAAAAGCTCCTGGGGTTTTGACACTTCCCTCAGTGGTGAGATAAAAGAAAGTCACGTTGAAAATCACGAAAATGTGTTTTTTATTGTAATTTTGGGGTTGGAATTGGTTTTAAAGGGTCTTTTATATTATCGCTTCATGACATCACAATGTGGAACAGAGCGTTTTGAGGTGTGTAGACAGACTAATAATAAAGGATTACGCAAATATGTGTGAATGAAACAAAACACAGCTCCAGTCTGTTTTTGATGAGGTAACAACATTATACATAATTATATTTACAAAATTGTGTATTAAAATTGAGGGGGTTTTTTTTACATAATTTTTGTAATTTTCTGTAATAACAAAGAAAACATAAAACAAAATATACAACTAACACCTAGAAAAGAAAACAAACAAAAAACTACATAAAAGCAGATGGGGGGTGTGTGGTGCAGCACGAGTGTATTTACATTTTAGGGCTGTTAAATCAAATTTGTATTTACATATTTTCTGTTCCTTTATATCTTAGTTTTCTGTTTTAATTCATTTATTAAACACATGAACCCTTTAGAGTTTGTGCATTTTTGTATCATGATAATCTTACTTTATCACCAAAAACAGAACATTGTAGTTATAATGACGATGATGAGGATGATGACAGTGGTGGTTGTAATGGTGATGTGATAATGATGATGAAAATAATGAGGATGACGATAATAATAATAATAATATTAATAGTAATAATGATAATAATAATAATAATACAGCAGTATTACAGTGGTGATTATAGGGTATGAATTGGACAGTGATAGTAATGGCCGTCATCTATAGTGGTTAATTATAGAACATATGAATATATAATGAATATACAACTATATAGATTGAATTAAGGAAGGCAAACTTATGGCTTAACATAAAGAAAGTAATTAGGGGTGGGAGTCAATAAGTTTTTACTTCTTCCCACTCCCTTTCGAGCGTGCCACATTTTGTTATCTATTATAAGAATTGTATTATGTATATGTATATATAGATGTGTATTTGTGTTTATATCTGTATATGTATATATGTTTATGTGTATATAAACATGTTTTTCTCTCATGCTTGAAATAAAGCAAAAAAAAAAAAAAAGATTTTTATGATTTGACGTAAACACTGTTAAAGTCCAGAATATATTGTTCGCTGTTGCATCAGGAAAAGTTGGAATTGCTTGAAGCCAGACCTGAGCTCCTGGGCCACATACGGCGCTTCAGCACTCTGCACTCTGACCATTTCAGCTCATTTGGAATTACAAAATAAACATTTTATCATTTTACCTCCTGCATGGACTAAAGCTGCACTCATTTTATTGTTAGAGGTGTTTTTTAATGACACTTTTTATAAGGCAACTTCACTTTTGCATCACTTAGCCATAACATAAACTCTTCCTAGTCTCACCAGCGCATCAGAACAACGCTCTTTACTGCTTTTTATACATAAATATAATTAATATTACGCAGAATTGAGTTCATTTTGGCCCGAGCCTCCGCAATATTTTCTGTCTCTCATGTGGCCTCGTGGAAAAAAATAATTTCCCATCCCTGCTTTAAGCTATTCAACAAAAACACCAGTACTTTCTATTTTTCCTGTGAGATTTTTTTTTTCTTGTTCAGTTTAAATTCTGAGAAACACCCTGAGGCACAAATGTGGATTTAAAGTTTCAAAATGTCAACAAGAGAGACAAGAAATCTTTAAGGTTTGCAAAGTGAGTGTGTTTCTTAAAATCTGAGTTGATCAATTGGTCACTGAAGGACTGCGGCAGTAAATTGGCTGTTTTAATGACAGATGCTGTACCTGCTGGAATTATACACGGAAACTGCAGTAAAGCAACGGAGTAAAAGGACGGAGTAGACGGGACTGAAATGTGTTTAAACCAGAACCCTTCTGGTTAGTGGGCGAAGGCTTAGCGAGCCTATATTACACAAATCTGACTCTTATGAGCTTTAAGACATGTTATAATGTTGTTTCCTCACTAAAAACACGTACCTGGAGTTGTGTTTTGTTTCATTCACACATGTTTGCGTAATAAAAAGCCATTAAAACATCCAACATCTACAGGAAGTATCTATAACAGAACATTATTGCTCTTTATACACTTTATTTTATTTGGTTCGGGGTATGTGAGGTTTGTTTCTTGTGTAGATGTTTTTTGCACGGTGCCACGTGTGTATTATAAGTGTTGTTTGTGTGATTTCATGTTATTATTTTGTTTTATTTGTGGGTTTTTGACGTCCCTGCTTGTCCCTTGTCTTGTTGACAGTGTATTTGAAAATGCTGAATTAAACGCAAACAAAAAACGTGGAAAGAAAATAAAGAAAAGTGTTTGCGTAATCCTGATTTATTAGTCTGTCTACATCTCCAACGCTCCGTATACTCTGCTCCACCTTGTGATGTCATGTAGCGGCAGTTTTCTAGTTAACAGTGACATTTTACCTTTAGTTTAGTTCAGATTGTGAATGAAACAAAACACAACTCCTGTTATGTTTTTGATCAGGAAACAACATCATAACGGATCAGAAAACAGCATAACATGGGCCCTTTCATTTCCCATTGAACCTCAACCCCGACACCGATTGTTAAAAACAACATCTGACCCTCCCGTTCAGACTATTCCCCCAAAATATGCAGATTTCATTGTTCTCCTCACTGCCCTGAGCCGCGCTCCCTCAGAGATGCACTGCGGAGGTTCTGAGAGCGCTAACGCAAATGCTAATGCCGCTCCGTGCTGTAGAGTTTGTAATGAGCGGTTTAATTTCTCTGGGGAGGCGCAGTAATAAGTGATCATTGACAAAAGGGTTTCTACGGAGACAGACTCGTGTCTCCATCTGCGCCCGTGTCTGTGCAGCTTTTACATACGCGAATAAAACCAAACATGTGCTTAAAGAGCCCATGTTATATATATATATCATGTTATAATGTTCTGTCTCATCGCAAACGGACCTGGAAATGCTCCACACGCAAATCCTGCATGTTTACGCTGCGTTCTTCTCTCGAACTGAAAACACACCCGCTCCACTTTTTGTCACGTGGGAACACAGGAAGTGCTCCACTGTGTTTTTAAACTCCAAACACCTTCACTGGAATCATTTGGATGATTTTAGACCCGTAATCTCTGCTGAACAAAAGGTAAAAGGAGCTGTTAGCTTGAAAAGTACCACTACACGAGCGCTGGAGATGTAGACAGACTAATAAATAATCATTTTTTCACATTTGCGAGATTAAAAGGATTTTTTTTTTTTTAATTCAGCATATTTAAATACATAGTCAACAAGACAAGAGGCAACCAGGGACGTCAAAAACCCACAAATAGCACAAAATAATAACACAAAATCACACTTATGATACATGGAGCACCGTGCAACAGAAAAACAAACCTCACACACCCTTTACCAAATATTAATATCTCAAACGTGTGTGAATGAAACAAAACACCAGAGCAGGTATCGAAACAAGAAAAAAACCTTTACTGGAAAGTGTAAAAATGGGCACAAAGGTACAAACCCGATATACTGAAAGTCCTTAACTGCATCGAGGGACGTCAGGGCATAAGGGTGAGACAGGAGTAAAGTAAGGAAAGTACTGATGATGGGCAAATCTCCTCTCAAATATACGGTGTATAAACAGACGACACCACAGATCAAAACACCGAGTCCATTAGGAAATAGACAAGAAGGTTCAAGTTGTGAAATTGTCAGAGTGACGTGGAATCGTCCAGATCATCACTGAGGCCTGGATGTTGTGTGGTTTTTCATAATCCAGGAGGTTTCGCTCTGAGTTCTGGAGTTTTTCGCCCCCTCTGACGTTTACACTCTCCAGTCAGGGCTGTTTCTTGTGTAGATTTCGAGTTAACCTTCGTAAAGCACCGGCGCTGCTGCTTTTGGACCATTTTATGACCCACTGAAGCTCTACCTCCTCCTTTCACACAACACCAGGTCTGATTCCGATGAGGTCGCAGCATTAAGACGCGACTTAAACCTCACAAGAGTCCATTCTGTGCAATATCGGATCTTTAAAGCACATTTGAAAGAATATATAAGAATATACTTTTCTAACCTTAAGGGGCCCTAAGCGAAATCTGGTGTAGTTGTAAAGCACCAAAGTATTTATAAAGACTGAATCCTGGTTAGAAACCAGAAATTGTGGAATATTATAGACATTTTCCTTATGCTTTTGACAATATCTTGTTTAGAACTACACTGGAAATGATAAGATCCAGTTGTAGTAAAATTGCTAAAATTGCAAGCGGGAAAATTACCACGTGAGTGTCCTATTGGTCCAGATCTTCAAATAACTCGATATCTAAGTGTCCAAATGACCTAAATAAGCAATCAGTGATTCACTTAAGATTGTGACTCTGGACTTTTGGGAGAATCGTGCTGTTTGGAGCTGGATTAAAGCCGATAATACGACAAAAACAACATGAAGGAGGCCAGAGATGAACAGTTTTCTTTAATGAATGAACCACGAGAGCTTCAGGACAAAAAGGACAGAACGCAAAGTCAAACTGGAGTCTCAGACAGACGCAAAAATAGACACATTGCGTAGATGTTTGGAGAAGTTTATCTCCGACTGACAAACTGCATTTAAAGTGACCGAGATCAGTGATGTGACGGGAATGAGTCGGATCTTGAGTCAGATCTCACTTTTTTAAAACAACCAAATCTTTTTATTTCAAATTTTAATGCATTTTTACACCGATTCATTCTGAACCAACACATGAATCAGCACAAAAACAGCAGATAACACAAGAGAGAGAGAAAAAAACGTTTTTGCCACCTTAATAACAGTTTTACATGATAATTATTGTGTTAGATCGAGCATCATCCGCACTCTCACTTTGAACCTTTTCAAACACATCTGAGCCTTGGTCATTTCTTTCTGTGATTAGTTTGTGGTTAAAATGAAGTCTCACACCGGCTTCTGTCATATAAAAAATATCTAAAGAGCCGGTCTTTTGAACAGCTTTTGGAAATGTACGGATCCAAAAGATTCAGATCCCATTAAAGAGCCGAGAGTCCCATCCCGAGCCCAGAGAAAGCAGTGAAGGGAACGTGCAAGAGCTGGAATCTGCATGTCAGTATTATGGGTTTCAGAATAGGACACATGAGCAGAAAGCAGATCTGGGGTCAGGGTTAGAGCGTAGGTTTGGTCTAAGCTTTGGTAGCTGAGAACAATTAGGCGAGATTATAACACGTTTGCAATTAAACGGTTTGCATCGTGTTGCAGCTCGATAATATCAACCTGTGGACCCACTACTTGCTCCGTCGGTTGTTAAATAACTTCTTATATCCTGTTTTTTTTGGGATTGTTTTGCCCGATTCATCAGACGGTTTCACTACTTCGCGGTCGCTGGAGAGAAATGAAACAGAGCGGACGACAGAGGCGCCAGTGTGAGCAGCACATGCGGCGCCTGCACTTCCCCAGGTCAGTTTACCTGGAGACAGCGGCATGAGTAACCCTGAGGTTTTATTTATTTATTTATTTTTTGATATTATGAACGCGGACTTTGGATAATTGTATTTATTAATATTTATTATGGTGGACTTTTGGATTTGATGAATTTAATGGAGCTTGGATTCAATGCTGCCAGGAAGCGGATATTGTATTCACAGTGATCTATTTACCTGCTGTGTGTTTTTATGACTGTCTTTGTATGTGAATTTGTATATTCTGCAGTTTTGGTGGTGCTGTGGCCCAAGACCTTACCTTACCTTATATCACTGAATACATCTCAGAACGTCTAATAACCAAAATGTGAACCAAATCAAAATAAATGTATATTTTTGTTTATTTGAATAAAATGGCAAATATTAGCAGGGACTATTTTGTCTTCCCCAAATATTAGTTGTGACATGTCCTCACGCCCGACAGTCTATAGCTCAAAGGTTCCATATTCTGCAGAACTGAAGCCATGTTATAATATTGTGAAACTCATTCTAAATACACAGGGTTTTGTGCGTTAAACATGAAACAAAACACAACTGTGGGAATGTTTGTAATGAGGCTTTAACATTACAGTGGATCAACACATAGCGACTCATGGATTACAACCTTTAAACTCTTCACCGGGAGATTTCTGCTGCAAAGGATTTACTATCTGACTGGTAAAGGGCGACTGGCTAAACGCAATCAAGTGGAGGATGAAACTGGGAAAGGCCAAATCTTTTCTCCGTCGGTACTTCGTCGTGTGCAAAGTTCGAGAGCCACTGACGTATCCCATTATTGCCCCTGATTACATTATTGACCATTAATAAGTTGCTACCGGGTTTAATCGTCACTGGGATCCACAGAGGAGGGACACGTTTGGCTCTTCCTCTCCTCAAACTTCCCCGACACAGACCTGCTGAGCCTGACCTCGTGCTAAACTGCACCGAGACCTGTGACCGAGACGCGCAGCGTAACTGTTGCTGTAGAACAAACCTGAATTTCCCCCAGGATCAGTAAAGTCAAGTCGCTCTTTCTCTCTGCACTGATCATCATCTGCACCGTTATATTCTTGTAATTTTGTACATTTGTGTGTTACATTACAGAGTTTATTGTTTTCTACTTTATTTTATCTCATTTATTGCACGGTGAGTAGTGTTTGGTTTATGTTTCGGTCCAAATATCGCAACAATTTCCTAATGTTGTGAACCTTTTTGTACAGTATGGTTCAGCAGAAAAGCTGAAAACATACGACACAGTTCTATTTTTTCTAGTTTAAACTACACAGAAAACTACTGAATTACTCATTTTAAATATTTAGAATCTGAACCACTTCCCATCTAAATCTGGGCTCACATTTTTTTATTTAAAGTCGCAGATCGTCCCCCTTTTTCTGTACCTGTTTAACGCCACTATTTCTCAGCTATTTCCTCTCCTCCTCTTCCATAATTTACACTGAAAAGCTTCGGTACAGTAGCAGAGACTGTATTCAGAGCCTCTCGAACTCGCGGCTCAAAGGAAGCGGATGCGTCTCCATGGCGACGGCGGGAGGTGGATGCGGCTGGAGTAAGAGCTGAATTGCAGAGAACATGAGTGTGTAGGTTAAAATTAGCTGACGACTCTCAAAGGGCTCTATAGGGGCCGAGAGTGTTATGGAGGCTGGGAAATAAGAAGGAGAGGCCTCTGCACCACAAAAAAGGATTTTCTAGCTTAGTTAAACTGACGAGAATTAAGCAGATTCATCTTAAAAAAAACTATTTTAAGATTTTTTTTGCTTAAAATGAGATTTTTTGACTTGTTTCAAGATATTTCATCCTGATTTATCTTATCTCGATATTACAACTTATTCTAAGCACTTTTTATATTAACTCAGTCCAGGTTAAGCCTCTTTAACTTCCTTCTCAAACCAATAAGGTGAAAAATCTTGCCATAAATACTTGAAACTCGTGTTTTCTGCTTAGAACAAGATTCAGATTTCATCTTGTTTTAAGAAAACTTGGAAAGTGAAAATTTCTTACTGCACTGGCAGATAATTTCACTTAAAATAGGGCATTTTTACCTCAAAATTTGTATTTTTTTCTTATTTTCTTATTTTTTGATAGGCCTTTTTTGCAGTGTGCAAATGTGGAGGAAATCTGTTCAAAGATTTTATTTTATTTTTTTTTTTTTGGTATTTTATGTATTTTTTCTAAGCCAAATTACTGTCGGTAAATACCTGTAGTAGGTGAAACATCGTCTTAAAGGGACAGTTTGGAATTTTGGACTTGAGCCTCATTTCCTAGTGACCCAGAGCGTTGGAGACGTGTGGAGACACTTTTTACAATATTCCATCCAGTCCTGGTATTTGCAGAGGTGCTGGTGTAAACAGTCTGAGGTAAAACAGATATAACTCCAGACCGTCGACGTGAATGTCTCTGTCCACAGAATAATTTCAGAGGTAAAACCATCCGCTGCATCTGAAGTGCCTACTGGCCTCTCAAGGGGCTTGAACACAAAGATCACTGTACCGAGCTGAAAACTGCACTATTATAAGGTTTGTTACTTGAAATTAAGTCATTTTTTTCATGTTTTTGATACTTTAACACCACTTATGGCCTTGCACTTTGGTGTTGCAACATTCAAATTTACCAAATGAAGTTTAAAGAAGTAAAAGCAGCCGTTGCATTTGTGTCTGAGCAGCAGTGAGTTGTTCTTCCTGACAGAAGCTCAGCAGCGGCGACTGATATATGAGAAAATAGAACCTCAACATGAGACGATTCATGTGATGGAAGGTTAGATTTATTTCTAACATTATTATATTGACAGACATTTCTGATCCTACATGTGTCACAGATTAAGAAATGAAGAATGAAGCAAAATACAAAGCAGTGGGCAAATCCGCAGTGAAAAACAGAGGCTGAGGAATGACTTCTTGAACAGTGGAGTTTAACCCTCACAGACTGAAGGGAACCCACGCTCCCACTTTCCATGCGCGACTTCTCATTATTGTATCTCCGGAAATATATGGACTATCGGAAAAATTCCAACAGTTCCTGAAAGCAGAAAAGTTGCACTTTCTACTCATATGGGGTTATTATGGTAAATTTCTGCAGCACCCGGCACAGAGTCTGTAGTATCGAGTGAGGAGTGGTGATTTGGAGAGAGCGAAGTGATTTTTCGGGTTTTTGTGTGTGTTTTTCTGCTCTTTCAACTGTTATTCCACATTAATACACACACAGTAATGTTGCACAGCTGCCAGATACTGAAAGCTGAACTCATCCTGGTAAAAGGGGCAAAAGCTCTTACTCCTGGGACATTTTCTGACATTTTTTAAATCAAAGGAACACAAAAAAATCCAGGCGGGATTTTGATGCATGGAAATAATAGGGCTAAAAGGGTTAAAGATTACTCAACCGTGCACGAATCGCGCTAAATACAACTTCAAAAGTAGAGAAAACAACTATAACAACATGGCTAAAAGTCCTGAAAAGTCCATTTTGCATAATAGGTCCACTTTAATGTGGACAAACATTAAGGCAGCTTCGCCAAAAATGTTTCCTCAGAGCACGGCTACCTAAAAAGTGATGGAAATATTTAAGAATAAACAACATAAATGATTAAAAAGCACAAAATGTGTCTCCTTTAAATGACAGATCACATGTGAGCGTTATTTTTGCCGCTTCCACGACTATTCCCAAGTCACATAACCTCTCCATCACCTTCCCATTGTCTTAATAATGATTACAGACATCTTTCATCACCAATTCCTCCCTATAGACAGTCGTACCCGTCTGCGTCTTCTCCCATCTCTCCATAGGGAAATCACTGCTCTGTGTCCACCCTCTGTACTTCTTATTAAGAGCAGAATTAAGCCAAATATGAGAGGAGGGACCGGGCCTGCCCGGGTTCACTGGGGGGTTTTGAACTTCAGATGCACTTTGATTATATAGCGTCATTATTCACAGTTTGGGGCGCGTGTAGGTGAGACAAAACGCAGCGTGGAGATTCACGCCGTGGAGGAGTGAGGTCATAATTGAAGTTAAAAATGACTCCCATAACTTGTAAGGGGGGAGATTAAGCGTTTGGTAATGACCGGTCACGTCTGGCACATTAAAATGGATTCGCTTCGGTCCGTGGTCCAAACAAGTCATTGAAAACAGCAGCGTGGCCACATATCCGTCGATCCATCATCCGTCCGAGTGCAGACGCGGGTATTTGTTTTACCAATGTGCCCATTAAAAAGCTCAATTATGAAGGGTCTGAACTGAGCGGTAATTCTGACCTTTAGCCATTTGTCTTTTTATCTTTTCTCGTGACGGTGATGTTTCCTAATCTGGCATAAAACTCATCTGTGTTTGTTTCTCTTAATTACAGGGGTTTCATTAATAAAAAAAAATAAAAATCCTGATGTAGGCCTGGGCAAAAACTCGATTTAAAATAAAAATTGAGTCGGCAAGTCAAATCGATTCGTTTTTTTAGGCTTTTTAGGCTTTCCGTAGTCACTTCCTGCAGTGCGTCTCTCACTTTCACAAACAAATCTCCGTCACAGAAATAACGCTCATATAATCCACTGAGTCGTGTCCTTCAGTCCGACTGAAGCTGAAGCAGCAGCACAAGGAAAGAGCCGCTTTATTCAGCACAAATTTATGCAAATGAGCCACGAGGTTTTAAGTTTAGTTTCTGTAAGACGTAAACAAATGTTTAAAGCTGCATTAAACATTAAACACATTCTGACCTCACACTGATGAGGCTCTGCAGTGGTGATGGTTTATATGCTGTAGAGTTGAGTTTATGCAGATTAGTAACAGTGATAATAATGATGATAATTTTAATATAAACATGAAAAATTCTCCCAGCCATCGATTAAGAGAATGGAATCAAAAGCCCGTCTCTACTGTGGACCATAGGAAATGCTTCCAGTTCATTCAGTGGAGAAGAGTTTTTCACAACATGGTGAAAGTTTTGGATGAAGTCGTTTCGTTTCGTGTGGTTAAATCGAAGCGAATTGTGAATCGAGTTAATTAAATTAAATAAAAAAATCGACGCTTTTCGGGCGGTGGAATTGCCCAGTTCTGTCCTGTGGTGATGGGTCTGAGGTCTGGTGGCGTCACCTACTTTCCCCAGAAGTGTCACATCACCCTGAGGAACAAGAGCCTCACAGACATAAGACGGTTTTATCAAATGACGGGAGGAAAATCAATCAATCAAATCAAACTATATTTACAGAGCGATTTTCACACAAAAAAGGGAACACGAAGCACTAAAGAATGAGAACATATAAAAGAAAAGTATATTATCTTAAAAATATATCACCTGCATTGTTCAATTCTTGTAAATTTGTAAAATGTTTGTGTTACATTATATTGTTTATTGTTTTCTACTTTATTTTATTCCATTTTATTTATTCCAGGGTTAGTGCCGTTTGTTTTGCTCCAAATACCTCAGCATTTTCCTCATGTTGAACCTGTTCACTCATATGGAAATAAAACCTTTCTGATTCTGAGTCATGTGATTAGTGAAAGGGGTGATGAAGCTTTTTTTTAAGTAAAAAAATACAGGATCTTTCCTGTGGCACCATTTCCACTTTCACATTTTCCTGCAGGATTTTTTTCTTCCTTTCTGTGGAATTGCAAAGTTGTTGAAAATAAGCTACAAACTCGAGAAGCTGCTTTTTTTTTTTCAGGAAAAGTACAGCAGTGAGAAAGTTGAAGCTCGTCTCCGCTCAGCTTCAGTATCACATATAGACGATTGCATAAATCAAACATAAATCAAACTTTCTTGGCTGAATTTTCTATCATCACTAACAGATGTTTTTATTGCTTAAACATAGATCTGACCTGTAACTTTCCAGATGGCGTCTCCTGCTCGTCTTTCTCCATAAAGTTCGCAAAAGAAGGTGGACAAAAGTGAAATAAGTTTCACTGTTCCTGAAGCTCTGGAGTGTGAGAAATGTATTAAACTCCACACGGTTCCTCCGAGTGACAGATTTTACACCTCTTTGTC
The DNA here is from genome assembly GCA_030686955.1 of Odontamblyopus rebecca. Classification (NCBI taxonomy): domain Eukaryota; kingdom Metazoa; phylum Chordata; class Actinopteri; order Gobiiformes; family Gobiidae; genus Odontamblyopus; species Odontamblyopus rebecca. The sequence continues at coordinate 1,602,051 of CM060658.1, read as the reverse complement.
TACGATTGTGCCATGTTCCACTCATCAAAAACACGCCTGAAGAGGTTTTCCATGTCATCCATGCATGTTTCTGTAATTTAGCGATCTCTCCTGGGTCCTATTCAAACCCTCATTACAGTTTTCTGTCGTTGCTGCTTCCGACAACACGACAATTCTGCACAAATACACTGTACACACTGCAAGACAGGATTTTCTATCATAGTTAAACTGACTTGAATTAAGCAGATTCATCTTAAAAGATCAATTTTAAGATTTGTTTTTACTTAATAAGATGAGATTTTTTGACTTATTATTGACTTATTATTTCACTTATACTTATATTCCATCCTGATTTATCTTATCTCGATATTACAACTTATTCTAAGCACTTTTTATATTAACTCAGTCCAGGTTAAGCCTCTTTAACTTCCTTCTCAAAACAATAAGGGGAAAAATCTGTCCATAAATACTTGAAACTCGTGTTTTTTGCTTAGAACAAGATTCAGATTTTGTCTTGTTTTAAGAAAAAACTTGGTAAATGAAAATGTCTTACTGCACTGGCAGAAAATTTCACTTAAAATAGGGCATTTTTACCTCAAAATTGTTATTTTTTCTTATTTTTGATAGGCCTCTTTTGCAGTGCACTTCAGAAACCTGATGTCACGTGCAGTAGTTTCATTCACGGGAATATTTTATTAGACAATAAAAGGTAGAGACAATAAAAGGTAACACTGCAATACGCCGCAGAAGTCAAATATTCCCTCTATAAAGACAAAAACAACGCTTTCTTATGCCTGATGGTACTTAAAATAAAATCCCCTTGGATATTACTGTTGGGATTTGAAGTATTACAAAAAACTTCAGTCCAAAATGAATCTGTGAAACTCTACAAAAATCTTCCATTTAACCCGGGCCTCGTCTCATCACCGCAGCTCCTCCTGATCCTATGGCCGACTGCCGTGTCAAAAGGCGCCGCAATTTCTCGCGTCTCTCCATTGTCGGCGGCAGTGCTTAACCCCTCTCTCCTTCCACCTCTCCCCCTCTCTCCATCCCCCTCTCCTCCCTGTATACAGATAGACCCGTGACCCTGACATTCTGCCTCTCTAATGCTCTCCAAATGGGCTGTGGTGCAACTGCAGACCCGGCGCAGCTCCACGGGCGGCCATTACGGGGCAAAGAGCAGAGCGGGCTGGAATTTTAGCACCGTGGGTTTTTCCGATGTGGACTTTTCACTCGGTTAGATTAGAAACATTATAGAGCTGGAAATGAGCGAATGAGTTCATTATTATTACAGGGACAGCGGGTTTCTTCACCCCATTAGAAAGCAAAACGCCTCCTGCCATTACTTTGTACAGCGTGTTTTGCTATTTATTATTATTATGTTTCCAGTTTTACCTCAGTTGAACAGCAGTTTATGGCTCCTGTGTGAAGCCCCAACGCCCCAAACCTGCACGAAAACTGTGTCAATCATTTGTGCGGCAAAAAGTTTCGTTTGTGCTTCTTTAGTTTTGGAGAAATTAACAATTCTTTTATAGGTCAAATTAGGGTGAGCCCCACAGGAAGAAGAAAAATGCACTAAAACATCCAAAATTGTGTCAGTCGTTTGTGCTGCAAAAAGTTTCGTTAGTGCGATTCTGGTTCTTCAGATATTTGCAGTTTTATTTTCATATTTTATATAATAACACAGACTTTTCCTCAGCCTCAGGTCGTTTCTCTTCTCTAGTTTTGTGGAGTTTGTCTCCGTCAGCTGAGCAGAAATGACGTCCTATAATTACCACAGAAATAATAATGAAGAATTTTAGAAATAAACTCACACAAATAAAAATTGTCACAGCACAAAACAGCACAAACCAAATACAAACGTGTTCTATATTTTCTTCCTGTTTTGAGCTTTATTTCACATTCTGAGGTTCTGGACGACGTCATTGGTCGAAAATAAAACTGCAAATATCTGAAGAACCAGAATCGCACAAACAAAACTTTTTGCAGCACAAATGACTGACTCCATTTTGGATGTTTTAGAGTATTTTTCTTCTTCCTGTGGGACACGCCCTAATTTGACCTATAAAAGAATTGTTAATTTCTCCAAAACCAAAGAAGCACAAACAAAATTTTTTGCAGCACAAACGATTGACAGAGTTTTGTGTAGGTTTGTGTTTAATGGGGCGACTTCATGTTTATGGTGAGTTCTGTCTTCAATACTGAAAATTTAATCCAAAACGCAGACAATTTATGCACGAGGAAAGTTTTTTTCTGACGGTTAATTTAAAGTGCATTATGTCACCAGCTTCTCTTCATGGACATGTTGCCTGTAATGTTCCACAGTGCGGCTTTGCACTTATTTATCTCTATGCAAACAGCAGACGAGGCCGTAGGGCCATAGTTACAGGTCGAATCTGTGCAGAGGCGAAGGCGCCGCACACGACAGGAGAATTTGACCGATTTAGGCTGCGATTTCCTCTCCCCGAGTTCATGGAGGTGAGACCCGACTTTGTGTCTTTGTGTGCGATTTAAAAGAAATAAAAAGAAATTATTTGTAGAAAAAAATAGCCTTTAAGCCTTTAAGTAAAACCTTATATGCAGTAAGGAGGTAAGTACTCTATGTTAAAGGATTAAAGTAGATTTTAAGGTCTTATAAGGCTTCAAATGTAGTAATTTTGATACACATTTGTGCTGATTTTTGTTCAATATAAACTTATTTTTATATCCGCAGCTGTTTTTATTTGTATATTTTTGTTTACTCAAATTATGAACATGTTAAAAATAATCCCCTCTTTTCGGCAGGTCTGAAACTATCATAAAAATACTTTTACTTTGCAGTCCAATAAATAAAAAGTCTAACGTAGTAGAAAGCACCAATACCGGCTCTAGTACTTTATTATTTATAATTAGTTTTATTCCACCGCTGCTGATATGTAATGATGTTAACTACTGTTTGAACTGTGTGTGTGTGTGTGTGTCTGTGTGTGTATGTGTGTGTGTGTGTGTGTGTGCATGTGTGTGTGTGTGTATATGTGTGTGTGTATGTGTGTGTGTGTGTGTGTGTGCATGTGTGTGTGTGTGTATATGTGTGTGTGCATGTGTCTCTGTGTGTGTGCGTGTGTGTGTGTGTGTCTTATCCAGATTGTTGACTATAAGCCTCCTTAATCCTTGAATAAAGCCTTTTTAATCTTAACCGTTCTCCCAGGTACAAATGCTGCTCATTTTTCTCACGCACTTGACTTTGTTGGAATTAAAATGGCCGCTTTTCAGAGACAAATTGAAAGTTGGGGCGAACCACTCGAGCCGGAGAAAAACACAGGCGCCGGATGGAAATGAGGAGGTGCGTTTATCACCGTGAGTGTGAGGAGAGGTTTGTGTGCACAGGACCAGTGGGTAATGCTAATTTACTAAGCTAAGCGCTAACTGGTGGTAAGACGAGAAATGCACGAGGTCAATAAATGCTCTAACACACACACACACACACACACACACACACACACTCACACACACACACACACACACACACACACACACACACACACACACACACACACACACACACACGAGTATGTTTTAATATTGTCCTTATCCTCCAAATGTATTCAAATATGCTTTTTCCTTTTCAGATGCCTGTTTTGATGCGTCCCATATTAAGGATTTCGCTGCACTGTTACACATGTTTATCCAATGTTCCTCAAAATATTCTTTTTCACCTCGTGACATCATGAAAATAACACAAATCTCTGTTCCACTCGACTTGAGCGATTTCAGCCTTGGACCGAATCTTGATCTCGACTGAACTGAAGGTAAACGGCAGGTGAAAACTACTGCGTCGTGACATCACAAGGTGGAACAGAGCATTTAGAGCTTTGGAGACGTAAACAGACTGATGATAATAACGCAGGATTAACTCAAACATGTGAGTGAAACAAAACACAACTCCAGGTCTGTTTTTGATGAGAAAACAACATTACGACATGGATTAAATCTCATTAAAGTCAATTTTGCGTCATATTTAAAGTCCATAGACCCCAACTGTGTGACTCTTCTGATCATTAGAACAAAAGTTGCCGCTATTATTATCTTAACTTGATATGAATAATATGGACTTTATGCTTTATTAAAGTGTAGTTATTATGTGGGACCAAAGTTTGTTCTTTTTATTGACATTTACTGTAGATTTGTTTGTTCCGGGTCTTTTATGGCATCCAAATCTTTTAGATCCGAGTTCAAAAGACTCTTTTTATATTTTTTCATATGGCAAAAATCAATGTGAGAAGTCATTTTAACTACAAACTGATCACAGAGAGAAATGACCACGGCTAAGACATAGTTCAAGCCTGGAGTGGGAGTGTTTAGGCTTAAAACATATAATCCACTGCATTACAATTATAATTAAAGAAATAAACTATTACTACGATGCCAAATATGTTTGTTTTTAATGCACAAAGCTCTTCACTCATGTCGTCCACTCTATTCTGTGCTGCTTCTTGTGCTGGTTCACAGTAAATCAGGGTAATAACGCATCAAAATCAGAAAAATATTTGATTCTGTTAAAAAAAACGAGTTCCAGTTTCATAAATAGTTTTTATTCGGCCGTTCGCTCCTCAGCAAATCTACGAAATATCACTCGCGACATTATCCATTTTTAACATATCCCACGCCGATCCCGTTCTCGTGACTGTCGCTTTAATACTGCGGGGCCATAAAACTCTGCCCATCACTAACACCCGTCCAACTCCTCCATCCATCCTTCCCCTCGCCTCCTCTTTCCTCCCCCCCTTCCCAGCGCTGCCAGAGGTCATCATAAAAAACCCAGGCCTCTTGATGTAATTATTATGGAATACATTCCCATTTAAATGCTAATGGTGCTGGTAATTATTAGGTATATTACAAAACACACACACACACACACACAGCAGCCGCCGCATACATACTGCACGCTCCTATTAATACTAAGATGAAAGTCTCTAATTATAATGGGAGTCTATGAGAGCTGGCAAGGCCTCCCAGTCATTACAGTGAATACATTTCCCTTAGGTAATTATGAACATATTTCATCTGTCTGATTAAAAGATGATTCTGGACTTTTTGAGACATAAGATAATGGGGCGAAGGGGGTTCAAGAATCCGAGAGCCGCCGGTTTAGAATGAAGTCGTGTTTTACAGCGGCGGGACACGGCGGAGCGGAGGGAAAGTGTGAAGATGATGCGACTCCGGGAACACGGGTGCAGAATACTGATGTGAGGCGGCGCGTACGGCACAGGCCCCGGCTCTTATTTCACGGGTGGATTTTAAAGGAAGATCTGCTTTTCTGCGTCGAGTCGTGGAGCATTCGAGGCAAAGCAAAGCGTATAGAAGCCACGGGTTTATTTACTGTTTAAATTATATCAAATTAAATTAAACTTCTAACCTGTTCGTGTCCATTGCTTTACTTTATAGTTCATTATTTCCATTACAAACAAACAAAACAACACTGCAAAAAACTAAATCTAGACTTGAATTAAGAAGATGTGAGTAAATTTCCCTTGACGAGTAAAATGATCCGCCAGTGGAACGAGACTCTTTGTACTTAAAATATGAAAATACATCTTTTTTACACTTAAATAAGAAAAAAAAACAAAAAACTTTTGCGCTTAAAATAAGAAACAAAATCAAATGTTGCTTGAATTAAAAGAAAAACACTTGTTCCACTGGCAGAACATTTTATTTGTCAAGTTGAATCGACTCAAATAAAGTAAAATGTTCTTAATTTAAAGCATTTTAACTCACCTACATATTGTTTTTTTTCCAGTGTGCAATAACATCTCCATGGAGACAAGCAGGTGGTGGAACCCTCACCAGAAAAGTTCCATAGCACAGCTTTATAGTTCAGGATCATTGTTTCCATTTTTGTCTATAGCAATAAACTAAACTATAAACTCTAACGTGTAAAGTATTTGAGTATTTTTCTCCCTATATTTCTTTGGGATGCCAATAAAAATGCTCCAGCTCCATTACAGAAATTCATTCAACTGTGTTTGGAAAAAACAACTCGAACAACTCGGTCCACGTCTCATAAAAAACACATCGTCCCGAAACGATTCTCGGCCTTTGCACAATCAGCCTTTTCATTCAAAACCATCACACAGTGAAACCAGCTCAGTGACAGGTGCAAACTGTCTGTAGATTTGCAAACTTTTTCTCGAGACTTAAAAAAAATGTTCTCAATAATCAGCGGTCAGAAGCTCAGCAGGGCCTGGTCAGGACCCTCGAAGACCTACGGTATCATATACGACTCCGAGGAATATGTTTCTATAACCGCAGAACTTTCTAATCGTATAAGACAGAAACGTCCTTTTCCCCTCTGAAAGTGCAGACATAGAGGTTTCCGTACATTTCTGCGGCTTTATCCTACGTCACACTCACGCTGTGTGATGACGGGAGCAAAACGAGTGTCCAATAGGAACTTTGTTTTCCCCAAACTCATGCGCTCCGTCCATTTTGATCGAGCCAAACTTTGCCAAAGAGTGAAGTGAGTCAAGATGGTCGACTCCTCTGACTGTGTGTGTTTATAACGAGGGAAAAAGTCACTCTAAGTGGAGTTAATTCTCACACACATGGAAAATGACACATCTTGGTGTGTGTAATTGTGCATCTCTTTCTATTTTTATTTAAAGGTTTATTTCAGTCCAAATGAACAAATCCAAATGTAATTTCCACCCTGGAAATGCAGAAGTGCTGTGGCTCTGGCCCTGGACCTGACAGGAGCTGTTTCCAGGACTGGACCAGGAAAGTCATGGAGCCACTGCACTTTTTTTTTGTTTTTAGGGCAATAAGGAGATTTTTAATTTACTTACAGACTTGATATTTTGCATTTTTGTAGCTAAGGCCCTAAATTAAGCATTTTTTATGTCCAAAAAGTTGTTTCTACATGTTTGCTGTGTGTTTTATATAAGAGTGTGAATTTTATTTATTTATTTATTTATTTATTTTTCATCTCTATTTCTGGTCCTGTAGCTTTTATCACAGCCTCATGACACAACTACAGCAGCAGATTGTGAAATAACAGGTTGGACTGAACAAAAGGAGGTAGAACACTTCATTAGGGGTAAAAGGGGCAGTTTTAAAAGCAAAATTAAGAAAAAACTCCAAGTGAGGACAAATGTACTAAAATTGCCCTCAGGTCTTCAGGGGTTAATATTGAATAACTATTTTAATGAATGAGCAAATGGTCATTTTGGTGTGATTTCTTTCACTGTTGTGGACACCTGCAGATGGAAAGTAGCTTTAGCTAAATCAGGTCCAAAGTGTCTCTTCTCTGTGAGATTAATGTTTTTCTACATCGTCCCTGACAAATAAATAATAAACTAAACTAATAGTAGTCGCACTTTAAAAGCAATTTCTTATGCCATTGATTCTACATCGATGTAACAAATATTTCTTCAAAACCTCCAGAAATGCACTCATCCCCCTTTTAAAGTTCCCTCTTGATTCAATTCTTAAACATTAAATCTCCCGTATTATACAGAATTTACTCTTTTTTACTCTATTTGTTCAGTGTTATAATGTTGTTACCTGGAGATCGGGTTAAGGTTTGAGAAATCCTTTATTATTAGTCTGTCTACACCTCCAAAGCTCAAAATGCTCTGTTCCACCTTGTGATGTCATGTGGTGGTAGTTTTCGAGTTAACACCTATTTTTTACATTTAGTTCAGTAAAGATTAGCAGTTCTAAGCGCTTTGTGTTGCATTTTTTTGCATGAAAGGCGCTCTACAAATAAAGTTTGATTGATTGATTGAATTCTAGTGATGATGTCTAGTTTAAAAACACAGTGGAGCGTTTGCTGTATCACCTCATGACATCACGAGGGGGAACGGAGTGTTTTTCGAGCTCAGTTTAACTATGCAGAGGTTTGTGTGTTCGTTAAACACGCGAATGAAACAAAACACAACTCCAGGTTTGTTCGCGAGGAGGAAACATTAAAACACAGATCAGAAAATAGCGCAACTTTAAGACGGACATTAAAAGCTAAAGCGCGTTAAAACGTATAAGCCGTCTCCTCGGGGCCCTTCAGTATCGCGCTGCCGGCTTTTTTCTGTGCAGACACACAAAGCCGAGCGGGGAGAGAAGGGACTCGGGGCTATACCAGAATCTGACAATTTCAACCATCCCTCCCCAGCCACTGCTCCCCGATCCATCACAACAGGAAGGCTGTCAGAGCGGCAGATAAGATCCAAGATGGCGGCTGAAGGACGCACAGTTGCAGGGGAGGAGGATTAGCCGGGGGAGCTGTCATGTTGCGCTAAACTTTTCGGACTGGGGAAGGCTCGGGTCTGAGTGTGGTCTGAAAAGTGGCAGTTCTGAGGAGAGGAGAAAAACAATAGAAAAACGTGTTGCTTGCATAACAGGCGCAGTGATATACAGAATCCTCTTCGGCTTTTCAATTATTTACTCGCTTGTCTCCATGGAGATGCTTTTTGAAATATATTTTTACATTTTGACCTTTATATTTCGACCAAACAGTGTTGACATCCTTATATATACCACTGTTCTGTCACTTCATTCAGCACAAATTCAACCCTCAACAATGATTTTTTGGTTCCACCATTAACTAACTACTTAGTAAAGACTTAATTCAAAGTAAAAATCATAATAACAGGTTATTAATTAAGTAGTTATTAAACCTGAATCATTCTTGCTAAACAAATGCCATTTTGTGTGTGTGTGTTATATGTTTAAAGTAGCGCTGTCAAAAATATTGCATTATTAATGAGTTAACACGAAACAATTTTAACAACATTCATTTTTTTAACAGCAACTACTAGTAATGTCAGAAAAACTACAGGATCCGGCTGTAAACGGGAAGCAAAACGATTTGTACGAAACAGAGAAGTCCCGTGTGCGCTGATGTTATTCATATGAGGAAAACACAAAATAACGTCCGCTGCAAATTATACGGCGAATCCGCGTTTACTTTTGATAAAATCTGTGACAGAGACGAGCTTTGCAGCCTCTTTCCTCCGGCTGTTCTCACCGCTCCGAGCTGCTGCTATATCCATAAACTCACGGAGGAGGAGAGCGCACCGCAGCGGGACTCATATCTGTCTCATTATTTAATAGATATTTCATGCCGCTGGACTTATTTTCTCAGCTAAAGTGTTTGCTCCACTGCGCCACATGTAAACAAACAGCTCCGTGTGATGACAAACACTGCAGTCGCACACACAGCAGGTCTATCCACTTTTCTGTTGATAAGAGCATTAGAATGATGTTTCAAGGGACAAAACTGATTAATTTGAAATTAATCGCGAGTTAACTATGACATTCAAGAGATTAATTGCGATTAAATGTTTTAATTGATTGACAGCACTAGTTTAAAGACATACTGTGGAGCATTAGTTTAACCCCTGAAGACCTGAGGGCAGTTTTAGTACATTTCTCCTCGCCTGGATTTTTTTTCTTAATTTTGCTTTTAAAACTGCCCCTTTTACCCCTAATGAAGTGTTCTACCTCCTTTTGTTCAGTCCAACCTGTTATTTCACAATCTGCTGCTGTAGTTGTGTCATGAGGCTGTGATAAAAGCTACAGGACCAGAAATACAGATGAAAAAATAAATCAATAAATCAATAAAATTCACACTCTTTTATACAAAACCCACAGCAAACATGTAGAAACAACTTTTTGGACATAAAAATACTTAATTTAGGGCCTCAACTACAAAAATGCAAAATATCAAGTCTGTAAGTAAATTAAAAATCTCCTTATTGCCCTAAAAACAAAAAAAGTGCAGTGGCTCCATGACTTTCCTGGTCCAGTCCTGGAAACAGCTGCTGTCAGGTCCAGGGCCAGAGCCACAGCACTTCTGCATTTCCAGGGCGTTTAATTACATTTGGATTTGTTCATTTGGACTGAAATACACTTTTTTTTTTTTTTTTGAACACTTTATTTAAGAGTTTTCCATAATACAATAAAATCAAGACAAATATCAGACACAAAATAGAAAAAGTAAATCAATAAAAAAATAAATAAAATGAAAATATAAGGACATAGTGAGGTAACAGATAAAAACTCTTCAGAAAAACTAAAAGGGAAAGAAAAAAAAAACCACATACACAAAAAGAAAAAGAACAACAACAACAAATGTACGCACAAGCTCCATGCACTTACTATTTTGGAACCATTGAAAAAAGCCAAAATTATGCAAGGGTTAGGTTTTCTACACAGCTAATGAATGCTGCCCAAGTTCTATCAAATCTTCCATATGACCCACCCAGGACAGATCTAAGTTTCTCTATTTGAAGGGCCATCATAACATCATGTACCCATTGCACAAAAGAAGGTGGATAAGCAGCCCTCCATCTAAAAAGAATCAGTCTACGAGCTAGAAGTGAGGAGAATGCAATAGCACTGGATTGGTATGTGTTCAGGTTATATTCCTCTGGAGGAACTCCAAATATTGCTATGTATGGATTAGGGTCTATTGTTTTTTGGCAGATTTCTGAATACACCTCGAATATAGATGACCAAAAGTCAGAAAGTGAGCTACATGACCAGAACATGTGCCCCATAGTTGCTGGGGACTGGTGACATCTACTGCAGCTGGAATCAGAGGTTAGAAATATTTTTGAAAGATGGGCTTTGGTGAAATATAAACGATGAAAAATTTTGAATTGAATCAAACGGTGACGGATACAGATGGATGATGAGTAGATATGCCTAATGGCTTTATCCCATGAGGTTTCTGGGATTTCAACACAAAGGTCTTCTTCCCATGCTGTTTTTCTCTTGATTAGTGATGGGGGTTAATCTGTTGAATTATATTGTAAACCCTGGAAATATGGCCCTTCAGGCTGTCTGTAACCTGTAGACAGTCCGCTAGGGGAGAATCTGGTGGGAGATGAGGAAATGTGCTGAAATATTTCTTAGCAAAGCTTCTTGCTTGTAAATATCTAAAAAAGTGAGTTTGAGGGATATTGAAGTTCTTGACTAATGTGTTGAAATACACCTTTAAATAAAAATAGAAAGAGATGCACAATTACACACACCAAGATGTGTCATTTTCCATGTGTGTGAGAATTAACTCCACTTAGAGCGACTTTTTCCCTCGTTATAAACACACACAGTCAGAGGAGTCGACCATCTTGACTCACTTCACTCTTTGGCAAAGTTTGGCTCCATCAAAATGGACGGAGCGCATGAGTTTGGGGAAAACAAAGTTCCTGTTGGACACTCGTTTTGCTCCCGTCATCACACAGCGTGAGTGTGACGTAGGATAAAGCCGCAGAAATGTACGGAAACCTCTATGTCTGCACTTTCAGAGGGGAAAAGGACGTTTCTGTCTTTTACCGTTACAAAGTTCTGCACGGTTATAGAAACATATTCCTCAGTATTGTGTACGATGTCGTGGGTCTTCGAGGGTTAAAGACAAACTGTGAAACATTCCAGACAAAGCAATAAAATCTCATGGAGACAAGCAGGTGACAAACTATCCACCGGAAAACTTACACATTTCGCCTTTAACGTATTTGTCTTTGGTCCATTTAATCCCCACAGGATTCACAACAACACTGTACCTACACAGAAAATTAAACCTAACTGTCCACATTTTATGCTCTAAGCCTCTAACATGAAGGTTGGTGGTGCAATCCTGACAACTGTGAATGTAAGTCTGCCTTTATATCCTTGAGCAAGACACAGTTCCTCCTGTCTCCCTCTGTATATATTAGTAAATGAACGTAGATATTGAAAATTAAAAAAAAATAAAAATGAAAAGTTACCAATTAACTTGACTTCAAATTCACTCCTATAACTGCTGCCCTCGATGAGCTTCATTTGACTGTAGCCAAACGCTATGGGTCACACTCCACTCCTTCAGCCTCTCCATCTCCTCCTCCTCTGCTTATAATTACTGTAGTAGAAAATGTTGTCCTCCCTTTACCTCTGCAAACAAACGGCAATAGCTGCAGTTTAAAAATGTCATTAAAAAGTACTGAACAAATTGTAATTCCCAAAGCTCCGAATGCTCCGCTATTCAATCAATATTTCAAATCACTCTTTGTTCTAATGTTTCGCTTCGTAATTACGACAAATCACAACCTATGAACCAGAAAATGTGAACAATTTGTGGTTAAAGCAAAAGAATGTCGAACAACTATTTGACAGAAACTCATTTGCAGCACATTCGCTTCACAAACACGTCTGCTTCAAGTGCACATGGGCTTCATGTTCTGTTTGTTAGTTATCGATTCAGAGCGATTATTATTATTATTTCTGATTAATCGATTAGTTATTTAAAACGCTTAAGCCCGTGAATATGAGATTTTTACTCAAGAGATGAAGTGAAACACCTTTCTAGTGTTTTTATGCTCTGTCCAAGTCCTTAAACGCTCTTCTCTTATGACCTGTTCTGGAGCCTGTGTACAGATTGTAGACTGTATAAAGAAGTGGACTACAGGAGTGTTCCAGTTAAATGAAGCTCACTGACACCAGCCGTTATGGGGCAAATGTGGAGCTGGATTCCATATTAGGAAAAGGAATTGATGTAGGGACAAAATAGTGAAATAAAAACTCCAGGATCAGGTTAAAATGAACATTTTACAACCAAAATGAGGAGTCTGATAGCAGAAGTTACACAGAGGGACGTTTTCTTTGAGTTGATGGAGCTGTGCACTTTCTAATGTTATTTCTAGTGTTATTTTTGTGTATTTACTGCTTTGTTCAAGTCCTTATGACATGTTTCGGAGCTTGTGTACAGACCACTTAACAATTTTTTGATTATTAAATTACCTGAGGATTATTTCAACATCGATTAATTTTGCGATGAACCTGTTGCAGCCTTAAACAAAAGTACCCGGGGATCGAACCCAGAACCTTCTTGCTGTGAGGCCTGAGTGTTGCCACCGCCCCATCCAAAAATGCAGGGACAATTTACACAATATGAACACATTTTAAGTCAGTTTAAGCATTAATTTAACAAAATAAAAGTGGCGTTTGTTTATATTGGTCTAATCATAAATAAAGTTAACATTATGGGTGCTTGGTAACACTTATGTCTCTGTGTTTTTGCTGTTTCAGACGACACCACAGCGTTCTTTAGGTCAATATTATTTAATACAGATGGGGAAAGATAACAAGAATATTATTACACCAATTTTACATATTCTGTAAAATTTTTCATAATCCAGTCGTAGTCTTAGTCCGTTCTTTCATTGATTCTTGCTACAGTTCCCTTGTTTCACACTGTCCAGGAAATGTATTGGAGCGAATGAGTTTGGGGAAAACAAAGTTCCTATTGGACACTCGTTTTGCTCACGTCATCACACAGCGTGAGTGTGACGTAGGATAAAGCCACAGAAATGTACAGAAACCTCTATGTCTGCACTTTCAGAGGGGAAAAGGACGTTTCTGTCTTTTACGGTTAGAAAGTTCTGCGGTTATAGAAACATGTTCCTCGGAATCGTATACGATGACGTAGGTCTTCAAGGGTTAAGAACTACAAAGACACTGACTGGAATCCAAAACACACAGTTCAACTTTTTCTAAGATATAAGTTCTGTAAGTCTGGTGAACTGTTTTCAGATGGGTGTGATTGACAGGTGGATTAGCCAATCAGAGACACTCTTAGCCTGCCATATCAGAACAAATGCTTACGAGGAATAAAGACAGGAAAACTATCACAGAGGACTTAAAAACAGAGCAAAGTACTAAACTCTGTTAAAGTCAAGTGGAACTGAAGTGATGACTGAACTCACAGACGTTACTGACAAAAAGACAAATGTGACTGGACGGACATGTTCGGTCAAAGTCGAGATGCGATGGAAGTCGTGGTGACCAGAATGATCCGTATAAAACAATACAGACGGACATCAGTCTGCATTTCGACCAAAATCTAAAACTCCTGCCCTTTTAGATGAAATATTTTGGGATTGACGTAGTTAGTATTTGGTTCTGACGGATGAAGTGTCCCCTGAAAACACACAAACAAACTGCTCCCACCTGAGCTGCACAGGAGCAGTGATCACAGTCTCTGAATCAGGAAGCACAGAGCAGCCAGGGAACAATCCCTCTCCACCGAGCACATTCCCTGGAGAGTGGAGGACGGACTGGAAGATTTAACTATTGAAGTGCTTTAGAAATAATTGAAAATATACTACAAAGTGCACAATACAGTATGTGCTGGGTCCAGGGAACCATCCCATATGAAATGAACATTAAAGGGACACGTGTCACTTTTCTATGGAGGGCTTCACTCGACTTCTGCATGGAGAAGTTATTGTTTGTGCATATGACAGGTTACTAATTTCACTAAAACATTCTTAACACTGTTATAATATTTTAGATGTAATGTAAACCTGCTGACTTTTTCTCATTTTCTGTTTTTTTAATAAAACACTGACACACAGCAGCAGTTGCACTTGTCGTGCTGCTGGGGCAATCGCTGAGACGAATAAATGGCACCTGAATACTGAGGAGGAGCTCTAATTCAAACCATTTGTAAAGACAGAAACTGTAGGTGGAAAAAAGTGTTACAGATGTTACAGACGGTAAGAACTCAAAGTGGAGGTTGTTTTGGCAGTGAAGGACCACGAGCTTTGCTTGTTAGCGATGCTGCTAATTATCGTCTGACACAACTCAAGAAGGCGGTAATGTCAGAGAGAAAGTAAAAAATGTGACGACATGTGAAGAAACTGAAAAAGTGCGGGTACGTCAATGTAAATAAAGATTTATTAAGTAAAACTTTATTTATTAAGCACCTTTCACAGATAAAAATGACCAAGTGCTTTGTGCAATGATAAAATATAACAGAACAAAACCTAAAAAACTCAACTCAACCAAACACTTGTCTAAATAAAACTGTTTTGTTAAAAGAGTCATTGGAGTCTGGCATATGGAGGGCGAGAGGCAGGGCACTCCATAATTTAGGGGCCCCAGCCTGAAAGGACGGGGCCCCCCTGTTTTAAAGTGGGACTTTGTGTCCATCAAGAGGCTCCGGCAGTGCTCAGACTCCAGGGCTCACATACAAATCAATAGTGAAGTCAATACCCATATTAGAGTATACTGAATGTTTATTTCATGATATTTATATATTTTATCTGCTCTCCTCACCAGTAACATATAAAACAGGAGATTCTGTGGTCACCAGAAATGTACCAGAAACACACAAGTTCAGAAATCTCAACTGAAAGTAGGTTAGATTTTAACTCAGATGCCAGTTTCACAGTAATTATGATCTAAAATGAAACAATCATCCACTTTTGGAGCCTAATGCTAATGGTTAGTGGAAAAAAATATATATCTGAGTTTTAGGAAAGGGGTGAAAATGCTCCTTCTGCTGATCGCTCTGGACATCTACAGCCTGATTTACTCAGCTCCCAACAGTAGTATTTGGTTCCTTCCTGTTTCGACATAATTTAGCTCGTGAAAATACAACTACTGGCCACTCTTTGCCTTGGCCGTGACGTAACGACATGACCTCCCGATCTGTTTTAAGTGAAGTTAATCATTTTACATGGTTGGACACAGCAGCAGATATGGCGTAAACATACTCGGCAACTATAATGTTCACAAAGGACTTGCCTGTGGACTTGCCTCATCGCGCTAACCTGAATAAGCCTGGCAGTTAGCGCGGTATTCAGATGTAAAGTGAGCAGTGTGCAGAGTTCGTATTCAGTGGGCCTCATTCACCCCCTGTCTGATCGGAGAAAGGCCCTGTACCTCACACATGTTTAGCAGCGGTCAGACTGATTTCCATGGCTCTGAATCCGACAACAAGAACAGCGCTGTGACCAAACAATCGCGTTAGGTTCCCATAATCCTTTGCTGTGTCTTACAAGTGAAATCGGTGTCTCTGACTGGCTCTCAGGAGACAGGACTAGAGCAATAAAAGCCTCTACTCGTGTCCTAAAAGTATTTACAGCAGCAAACATGAGGTTAGAAATCCGAGTTTAAAGCCACTTTCATGGGAGCGCCTCAGGGATCATTCTTGGACCTCTGCTCTTTAGTAAATATATAAATGATCTCCCTAAATAGCTGTAGATATAATAATGGATCCTGATGACACAGTTTTTTCCCTTATAGGTGAGAAACATCAATTGGAGGCTACAGAAAAATTGACAAAAGAAATGGAAAAAGTTGCAAATTGGCTTTAGAATTCTTGCCTTACTTTAAACCAGGGGTCTCCGGTGTTTTTCTCCACTGAGCTCCTTTTACAAAACAAAAATACCAGAGAGCAATTTCTTTTAGCAGTCGCAAAGAAACTGAGTATATGTAAGAGCCTCGGAAAGCCTTAGAAATTGGGTGCAAATTGGCTTTAGAATTCTTGCCTTACTTTAAACCACGGTTCTCCAACATTTTTCCTCCACAGAGTTTCTTTTACAAACCAAAAATGCCAGTGAACTACCTATTTCAGCAGATACAGTTAGATGCATATAACACATAAACCATTTCCTATTCATCAGTGCACAAAGTTAGGCATGAATTACACTTTTACAATGGTGATTAAGCAAATTTGACTTATTCAGCACAATACATAGAATTTCGGGCTGCGAGTTGGAGCCCACTGCTTTAAACATTGATAAAACCATTTCCATGTTTTTCACAAATAAGTGTAAATGCCACAGGCTCATGACATTTTCGTAAATGGGCAAAACATCAACAGAAATGTAGATGGAGTTCGATATTTGGGTTCTACTACTTGGCTCAAAACTTGGACACAGTGACGTTCAACTTGATGCATTTTACACATATTAGAAATGTTTCAACAGCTGAGGCTTCATATACATATTTTAATGCCATGAATGCAACAGGCAAGTGGACCTTTCATTAGAAAAGTTCCATAGTTTGCCTTTATGTTGTGGTAGCAGTACTAAAATATTATTACACAAAAATATTATACATCTGCGTGACACCATCCAAAAAGACGGGGAGTAAGCTCCAAAACATTCAAGACTGCGACTGACTCCCCGTCCTCCAGAACCTCCACTGACTCCCCGTCCTCCAGAACCTCCACTGACTCCCCGTCCTCCAGAACCTCCACTGACTCCCCGTCCTCCAGAACCTCCACTGACTCCCTGTCCTCCAGAACCTCCACTGACTCCCCGTCCTCCAGAACCTCCACTGACTCCCCGTCCTCCAGAACCTCCACTGGCTCCCCGTCCTCCAGAACCTCCACTGGCTCCCTGTCCTCCAGAACCTCCACTGGCTCCCTGTCCTCCAGAACCTCCACTGGCTCCCCGTCCTCCAGAACCTCCACTGGCTCCCTGTCCTCCAGAACCTCCACTGGCTCCCCGTCCTCCAGAACCTCCACTGGCTCCCCGTCCTCCAGAACCTCCACTGGCTCCCCGTCCTCCAGAACCTCCACTGGCTCCCTGTCCTCCAGAACCTCCAGCGCTGCAGTGAGAGACTTTTCCTCTGCTGGATTTGTGATTCAAGAACTCAGAACTCAGCTGAATCCTGCGACTGAGGACAGTTCCTGCACAGGGACCTTGGCAAGAGAAAATTAAGGCTTTTATTTTGTGTTAAACTGACATCGGTTGTTTTTTTCATTGTTTCATTGTTATTGTGGTATGTCGGGCAAAATGTTTAGCCACAAGTTTAACCTAGCAGTGATTAGGCGACTACGAAAAGTGAAAAGAAAAGGAAAAAATGGAGTGTATCATTCCAAGTTTAAGGCTTAGCGGTGACTGATTATTGGGGTTTGTTCATTGTTGTTCGTTGAGAGGCATCGAAAAAAAAAAAAGTGCGTCAGTTAAAAATGCTTCTGATTTGTGTGTGATTTATGGAATAATGGGTCCAGATGGGGGCAGATTGAACTGTGTTATAATCACGGGTTTACGGGCGGGTGCAGTGCTGTCCTCACCTGTCCCTCTCCTGTAGGACCGAGATCTGAACCCAGAGCCACATTCATCCTGTGGAACTCCTACTTCAGCAACTCTTTTAATGTTTAATTTTTCTATACGTGATTCACTGTTTTTTCATCTTTCTTGTATTATTTGAGTATTGCTCTATTGACTATATTAATATGTGTTCTGTAAAGCATCTTTGAGTGTCCTGAAAAGCAGCGGGTAAATAAAACGTACTATTATTTTATAGTTTCTTCTTTTCCATTGCTGCCTTGAAAAAAGTCAGAAAGAAACGCTGTTACACACGAACTCCAGACTTAAATGACTTTTACCTTTACCTCATGAGCATTTTTGTGTTTTTCACCTCCGTAGAGCTGCGGCGGCCTTCAAAAGTTGTTATTATGACCCAAATATGCTCGAGGTCTACGCAGAAATGCCGCTCTATTTCTGCAGACAGAACAACCACCACCAAACGCAAAAACTTTTCCCTCTTTCTGTCTTTGCATCAGGCGAATCCATATTGATAATTAAAGTAAACATAATTTTATCGGATTTGATCAATGCTTAACTATATATTTTGCTCTTTTGTGCGGTTAAATACCAAGTGAAAAAGCGGCATTGTTTGAGACTCCAGCACTATTGACCCCCCTGTCCCAGAGGAGCACAGCCCTAAACAGCCTCGCTGAGTTGTATGAAAAGGCGGCTATAATTCTGGTCATGTTTTATGCATTGTACTGTTTTTGTGGATTAGTTTTTCGCTCTCCATCGGCGTCCACGGCTCGTGCTTCAGGCCTCTAGTTGTGTTGGCATTGTGGCATTTTTCAACCCCGCACAACGAACAATTATTACTTGTTTTAGGTTGACTCCACTCGTGCAAATGGAAACACTCCCGAACACAGGCGTAGGGCCTGAAAGCGCATTTATGAACACTGACAAGCCGCAATTTCACTTAATTTGCTGAAAATTGTTTTGGTCGGCATGTTTTGTTGTTCCTTTTCATCTATTTTCAAACATTAATAAAGGACTAAAATGACTCCCAAGAGGCGCCGAAATTTATTAAATTTCCACAAATTTTGTCAGAACTGAAAACACAGAGGT
Organism: Odontamblyopus rebecca; assembly: GCA_030686955.1. Classification (NCBI taxonomy): domain Eukaryota; kingdom Metazoa; phylum Chordata; class Actinopteri; order Gobiiformes; family Gobiidae; genus Odontamblyopus; species Odontamblyopus rebecca. The sequence goes on along the minus strand of CM060658.1, from coordinate 1,583,170 downwards.
AAAAGCTCCGAAGCGACACAAATGCCACTGTTATTTCGCTGAATGATAAGTGGATTAGTAGTTTCAGTGTTTACAAAAGGCCCTGAGTGAAGGAGGACAAACATGGAATGAAGTCGGGAAGATTAAAGTTGGATTTTAAAGTGGGAAGTTCAATTCTCAGTCCTGTGTGGCTTGACTAACCCGTCAATTATTATTATATAGAAATTAGGGCTGTCAACGTTAGCGCGTTAGCATGCGATTAATCACAAAAAAATATTGCCCTAATGTTTTTTAACGCAGATTAATGACACAATTTATTTTGAACCCTCATACTCCTCTGTCCTGAAGGCGGCGCAGGTTATTAGGTCAGTGATCAGGTCCATATGTGACTTTAGATAAACTGAGGAAGTTTGCAGATGTCGCAGCGATGAACTCTCTGTCCACAGAAGCACAAGTTTAAAACACCAACTTAAAGCAAAACACGGGTTTGATTCAGCGGCAGAAACGAGCACGACATGCGGCAATGTTGTTGACAAAACGACCAGCGACAGAGAAAGAAAAATGTCAATAATATAACTTTTTGTCAAAATATTTTGGTCTTTTTTTTTGAAGAATAATTAACTGTGATTAATCGTGATTATTACAATACTAAAGTGTGATTAATCTGATTAAAAAAATTTATCGTTTGACAGCACGAATAGAAATAAAAACGTAATTGAGTGTTTAAAGGTGCATTATGGATTTTTTGTTTTGTTTTGTTTGTTTTTTGGTGAAGGGTTCGTCACCTTCTCGTCTATATAATTATTGATTTGCCCGGAAGCTTCCAAATACAGCATTAAACATATCACCGTTTTTTGTCTTTTATTGATTCTATTTTTTTGTGTGGACATGGTTAAATAAATGGTGAAAAAAGCATAAAAAGTATAATAATAAAAACATGGAGACGACGTGGAGACAAACACATGATGCCACTGGGCCAAGTTACAGGTCACATCTGTGGAGAAGTGGCACTTTTAGCAAAAGTAAGACATTAATTGAATACACGCAACAAAAAAATAGTTTAGTACTTAAAGAGTCAGCAATTTTCAGTCAAAAATGGAACGATTATTTGTACTGGGGCCAGAACAGCTCCGTTTGGCAGCGCGTTTGTCCACTGAACCAAAGGCTGTTGTTGTGTCCTTTGGCAAGACACTTAGCCTTAAGTAACTTAAGTGGTTCATTTCTTTGAGTGCCTTGAAAGTGGAAAAGCACAATGTAAAAATAAATAAATAAAAAGGTTTAGGTTGAGAAAATTTTCCCTAAATTTGTATGATTTTTTAAATTTGTAATTTGAATTAATAACGGGGCTGTTTTGGTTTCACATTCTCTGGTTATTCTCATGCGTTTTACCAGGTCCAATTAGTGATCATTCAAATATTTTCAGTGATTGTTTTAATAGTCAGTATAATAGTAGTTGCCATTATTCTGATTAAATATTTCATCCCTAAACGTGTCAGGAAAATAAGTGAAGGACCGACTCTCTCTGGTTTGGCTGGAACACCCAGAGGAAACCCGCCCCACACCTCAATTCAATTAGCACACGCACGGCCATCTTTTTAAGTGACTCCTAAAACACTGTGATTTTCCTATCAACACACAAACGCAACAACAAAAACCACCGGCGTAACATTGGAGGTGCGATAATTACTGCGATGACAAAGCGCGTGCGAGGGGCTTTTGAACAATCTGCTCCGAAAAACAATGAAAACGGGACCCGAGCCAAACTCACCACTGAGCCTGGCGATTAGACAGCACGGAGGCCCAAACTGGCTCCAAATTTTCCCTTTTTTTTAATTCCAATTTGGCACCCGAGGCGTTGTCAGTTCAGGATAGAACAGGAGTGGTGCATTCACAGTCTTATTAGAAGGCTGTGAATGTGGCGCGTGCAAAGGGCAGATGGGGGATTGTCATCAGTTTCCATTTCAATTAGTTCATTTTTCAAGCGTGTCATTTCTGATCTTGACACGGGGATGATTATACATCTCCCATTAGAGGTGAACACAGCATTTTTCGGGAACTTTAAAGGCACCTTTCGGATCCTCTCGGAAGAATATGTTTGTAAAATTTAAATTAACTAAAATTCCAAGGGTGAAATCGAACCGTTAATTCCAACGTCACAAAACCGGTCCAACATTTTGAAACAAAAACAAATGTGATTATAAAGAAACTATTAAAATGCTAAAATGCTCTTAGGCTTAAAGAGTGATATACAATTTCAGGAAAGGTGTTCTTGCAGTGCACCGTGTTGTGTATGAAATAACACAGTAACCATATCATGCTTTTATGGACACTTTAAATAGCTCTAACTACTGTATTTTTTTGGACTATAAGTCGCACTTTTTTCATGGTTTGGGTGGTTTCTGTGACACGTTTGTTATTTTCACACTGACAGCCACAAGGGGGCGCTCTAGGCTCTAGGCTTGTGTGCCAGTATCTGCTACTCCCATTACTCCTGCACCGCTGAAAATCTAAAGTTTAAACATCAACTTATAAAGACGACTGAGAAACACTGAACACAAACGCCCCCAAAAAGAAAATCATATTCTGCAGTTTACGAGCTGCAAAGAAATGGTGAAATCTGCAGCTGAAAACGGAGATCGAGCAGCAGAAAGAAAGTTTGGAGTGAGCGAGAAACTTGTTAGAGTCTGGAGAAAAGTGGAGGAAACTGCAACAAAGAAAACAAAAAAAGCTGTTACCGCCTCCATCAGGACGACGGCAGTTTGAAGTGTTGAAATGTCTGTTCTTGGGCTCTGATTTTATAAAATAATAAATCCCCGCCCCGCCCCCAGTAACTTTTTTTGTTCCTCCATTGTGCATTTTCAGCTGCTGCGACTTACACTCCGGAGCGACTTATAGTCCGGAAAATACGGTCATTTCTACTGTATTAAAATCGTGAAAAAAGAGTTTATTTTAAATGGCTTACAGGGGTCTGCACAAAGTCCTCACTTACAGCATCCAGATTATTCACCACAATTAAAGCACTTTTCACAATTTCCACATCCAGATCCTTTTTTCTACCACTTTAAATATGTAACAACGCAAATATTGCTCAAATACATGTGTTAACTTCCCTAATGCTGTGGTGATAAGTTATTTTCGCTGCCCTGGGACATGTGACCAATCAGCAACAACTACCGCCAATCATTATAAACAAAAACTTCTAGTGACTTTCCCTCTCTTGCCTATTTCTTCTATTATCTCTGCCAAAAATGCACAACACTACTGAACGATTTCTGTAAAGCAAAAAAAATGAACGGTGCCTCAAATGCTGGACAATAATCATCACTCAAAGAAACATGAATTGCTCAAAATAAAACTTTGCGCTGCTATAAGGTACAGACAAAAACTGTTCTCTTGTAATTGTGCAGGTCCCAGGCTGCTCTTGTCAGATGCATGTTGGGTAGTGTAAGGCCTGAGCTGAATCATCTCGAGTGATGACCCAGCCCCGAACCCCTGCGCCGCCTCTAATTCACTCACAACACTTCGATCCCGAGTCTCTGGAGCTTTCAAGCTATTTTCCAATGGACTTGGGAGATTTCCCTTTTTCTTAAATTACTCGCCCCCTCCCCTCTCGGCTGTATACAGCGCTTTTTGATCTTATTCCGCAGCGTCTCGGAGGAGAGGAGCAGAGGACTTGCATGGATTGAGTCTGAAGAGCAATAATGACAGCGATAGAGAAGTGAGTGGTTCTCGAGTCCACATAAAACCATTTTGCACCTTGTACTCAAAAGACATTTTGTCTCAGACGCGCTGCTTTGGCTCACGACAAATTGGTGTCAGCGACTCTGTTTGATGGATTTTGTTCGGAGAATGCCAGAGCGGGACAACAAATCCTCGCTGGGCTCTGTGATTGAGAGGGCCAGCTGTTGTGGGCAGTTTAGACCGAGCAAAGACGCGAGTTTCCCAGTGTGAGCCCATCCTGTGCAAACAGACAAATGCAGATGAGATGGTCAGATTTCTGTACTGCAGAGACTATAGGATGAGTCACAGCAAACTGCCTCATGTCGACCGCCGCCAACTCACAAAGTTTACGTGAGGTGAAAAAGTACACTGGAAAAAGTCAGTGACCATTTCAGAAAATAAATCTTTTGTTTTCACTTTTTTGAAAAGACATGACTCAGAATTCACAGCAGGTCAACGAGGTCAAACGTCCTGTTTTACGCCACATTCACTCTCGTGAGCAGAATAACGTTTCCTCATCAAAAACATACCTGGACTTATGTTTGTTTCATTCACACATGTCTGAGTAATCTATTATTATTAGTCTGTCTACATCTCCAAAGGTCAAAATGCTCTGTTCCACCTTGTGATGTCATCAAGCTGTAGCTTTCAAAGTCACAGCTTTTACATTTTGCGCAATCAAGACTGGAAATGGGCTGATCTTTCCACATGATTTTAGTAAAAGTGTATCAAGTTTAACAGTATAATGGGACACTTCCTGTGACACTACATGACATTATAAAGAGAGATTTAGGCTGAGCATAAGTTTGAAGAGGAGAGAGAGCGGAGGGGAGAGGCTGTGGTTTTAGGTCCTTATGCTGATTCTTTTAATGACGGTAACGAAACTAATACTGTTGATACTTTTTAATACGCGGGACGCCGTATTACCGCCCGACCCTAAACTCCTCCAGGTATGTTTGTGATGAGGAAATAACATTATAACATAGATCAGAAAATAACTCAATATGGGCCCAAAACAAGCGCCACAGATGAAATCCTCCGGCTAAGGAACAACTGACCATAACGAGCTCAAGATCTGGAGATGATCCCTGACACTGCACGGCCCCTGCAGCACTGAAGGACGGGTCAAATGCAAAGGACAAATCTCCCTATGGGGACAATAAAGTGTGCATTAAAGGTCCTGTACTCGACGTTTCTCGTGTGTTTGAGCGACATGAGTCTTGCCCCAGTGCAGATATATTGTATAAGCAGCTCCTGAGCTCAAAAGAAGTCCCAATCTTCTATTAAAGTGAATGTCACATCATTAAGACACTAAACATCGGGCAGAGAGGCAGAGTTTAGGATGAGGTTCGGGCTGGTAGGGAACATGGTCAACGTTAGGCTCAGTCTCCAAGAGTCTCGATGTTGAACCAGAAGAGAAAACTTTTCTTTTTTAATACGTGATTTATTTTTTCCCCCATTCCTGTACGAAAACTTCCAGGGCGTTGCTCATTGCCAGCAGCTGCACACGAGCCCGCGGACTCCGCTCGTGCTGCTCTGTCACGTTATCGCCGCAGCACCAGAATGATGATGTGGCCTTCGCAGTCACTTCCTGGATTGATTTAGACTTTTTCTCCCCCTCAGTGAAATATGATTCCCGCTCATAAATCAGGAGGTTGTGTGTGCAGCAAGTGTAGCTTTGGCTCTGCGCTTTGGCCGAGTGCGGATCTCGCGCTGTTCGTCTGCATTAGCGCGTCGGACTGCGGGCTGCTGTCTGCCGCTAATCACATCCATGAGAAATGCACACATATGGTGCGCGGTGATGGAGGAGACGGTGGAGCACATACACACATCAGTCAGTGATACACACATCAGTCAGTGATACACACATCAGTCAGTGATACACACACACACACACACACACACATCAGTCAGTGATACACACACACACACACGGATCCTGGTATCACCGAAGCCCGCGGTCATACAGACTGTGATATCCCGGACATGAGGTACTGCCCACAGCACTGGCCAAAGGGAGGGAGAAAAAGAAAGGATTTGATCACGGAGGACGTGTGCGGAGGGAGTTTTTTCTGTGCTTATTTCAGTATTTTATGACGTCGTTATGCAAAGTAATTAAACATCCTTCAGACAATGTTGTTTTTTCATCACAAACAAACCCACAGTTTTCTTCCATTCACACGTTTAACACACAAACCCTGTGTATTTCAGCTAAGCTCTTCTCTCAAACAGAAACCACTGTAATCTACAGAACAGTGTGTTATGTGGTAATACAAGAAGTGCTCCACTGTGTTTTTAAACGCCACACACTTTCAGTAAAATCATTTGCACGATTTTAGCCCTGGAAATGCCGATCTCTACTGAATTACATATTATACAGCTTCATGACGTCACAAAGTGGAACAGAGGATTCTGAGTTTTGGACATGTAGACAGACTAATAATAAAGTTTTTTATTTGTGGAAAAAAAACTGCAAAAATCAACTAAAACATGCAAAACTCCACATAAACCTGGTTAATGCTTTCACATTAGCTTCAGAGTACGGTTAAGATTGACGTGAATTTCCATATTTTACGGACTATAAGTCGCACCAGCCAAAAACTGCACAATGAAGAAGAAAAAAACATGTACAAGTCACTTTTTTGGGGAAAATTTATTTTATAAAATCAGAGACCAAGAACCAACATTTCATCTTGAAAGGCGAGTTATAAAAGTTATAGTAATAAAAACAACCGAATAGAGAAGAATCTGTGTGTCATTCGTTTGTTCATTTTTCAATATAGAACCAAAAATAAGAAAAGGAAAAAGCAACAGTTTTCTTTATTATTTGTCTCTAAAATCAAACTGAAAAAGTGGATAACAATTTGTTTTTTCATTTTTGATTCATATACACGATTCGGTCTATGGGCTCAGGGTGAAAAATGTAAAATATAAGTCGCAGGAACCACCGAAACCATGAAAAAAAGTGTGACTTATAGTCTGAAAAATACAGTAATTACAATGCAAATATATAACATAACATAACATCACTAAATACTAATAAAATACAACACTAAATAAGATACTAAATACAATCTATTAAATACTGTCCCACTTTAACTGTGGCTTCTAAATATATATATTTTAATCCTATTTAATTTGTTCATGTTCTTGTTCTTGACCTTGGGTGTCCAGAAAAGCGCCTAATAAATAAAATGTATTATTATAAATAATTTTAAGGACTGATGCGTCGACATTGTCAAGGTGAATAAGTATGTTCCCGGGTTTCTACTCTCCACTTCTGTCTCCACTCCTCATTCTGGTTTTATTTTGCTATTTGGACCATAAATTCCTTTCCTATTCCTATAACTGACCCGTCCTAACCACACGCTTTGATAAAACTTCACAAAGACGAGCGGATCTGGAGTTCAGAGGGCGTGATTGACAGGTGGATTAACCAGTCAGAGAGAAGCTGCGCCGTTCATGTCAACGCGACGTAAAGGACTAAGAAACCGTGCGGATTTGAACAGAATCAACAAGTGAAGCCTGGACGGAGATTTTACTCCCTCTGTGATCCAGGTCCAGACAGAATGTGGAAGGGACAGGCTGGTTAGTTCTGTCACTGTTAAAAAGAGGTCAGATCAGAGTCACAGTTGTCTGAGTAAATATGAAAATAACCAGATTAATTGGTTTTACTTGAACACGTTTAGGCCAAATTGGGTGCAGTGCAAGCTCTGTTTTCAAACCCAATTATTTCATTTTGCCAGTCTAATTCAGAGGACACGATTTGGCAGAACGTTTCTCTTGCTGTGTGAATTCTGTGAACCAAAACCACGGCACACACCGGGCACCAGGCAGCAGAAAACCCATCGTGTCCATCATGACACGGTCAAATCCCAATCATAAAAATACATTCCAGCACAAAATGACCCCGTCTGAGTCCAGGCCTGAGCCCGACCGGCTGCACCACAAACCAATGAACTGTCCCGTTACGCTTAAATCTTTTGCCTATTCCTCCTTCTCTCACTTTCTAGCTCACTCTGTCTCTCCCCCATCGCTCTTTCTCCCTCCCTCTTGCATTCTCGCTCCCTCTATCCTTCTGTCTTTCCCCATCCTTTACTTTCTCTTTCTTTCTCTTTAACCTTCTGTCTCTCGCGTTCACTCTCTTGCTCCTTGTCCCACACACCCCCGTCTCCATCCTTCTGTAATTCTTTCTCTTCCCCCTCTCCCTCTCCCTTTCCCTTTCCCTCCCATGATTGCTCCATAACCCCTCTCTCCCTCACTCTTTCATCCCTTTCTTTCCCTTCCTCCCGGTGTTCCTACATATCCAGTGTTGCGTGAAATAAGGAAACAGGTAGACATCAGCTCCACTGTAGTCGGCCGTGGTCCTCGGTTCTGTCAACAGCTCAACAAACACCGCAGAGCAGACGGAGAGCAGCTGGAGAGCAGCCGGAGAGGAGACAGAGAGCAGCCGGAGAGCAGACAGAGAGCAGACAGAGAGCAGACAGAGCAGACGGAGAGCAGACAGAGCAGACGGAGAGCAGACAGAGAGCAGACAGAAAGCAGATGGAGAGCAGACTTAGAGCAGACGGAGAGCAGACGGAGAGCAGACGGAGAGCAGACGGAGAGCAGACGGAGAGCAGACGGAGAGCAGACGGAGAGCAGACGGAGAGCAGACGGAGAGCAGACAGAGCAGACAGAGAGCAGATGGAGAGCAGACGGATAGCAGACGGAGAGCAGACAGAGCAGACGGAGAGCAGACTTAGAGTAGACAGAGACCAGACGGAGAGTAGGCGGAGAGCAGACGGAGAGCAGACAGAGCAAACTTAGAGCAGACGGAGAGCAGACAGAGCAGACAGAGAGCAGACAGAGCAGACGGAGAGCAGACAGAGCAGACAGAGCAGACGGAGAGCAGACGGAGCAGATGGAGAGGAGACGGAGAGCAGACAGAGCAGACAGAGAGCAGACAGAGCAGACGGAGAGCAGACAGAGCAGACGGAGAGCAGACAGAGCAGACGGAGAGCAGACGGAGCAGACGGAGAGCAGACAGAGCAGACGGAGAGCAGACGGAGCAGACGGAGAGCAGACGGAGAGCAGACAGAGCAGACAGAGAGCAGACAGAGCAGACGGAGAGCAGACAGAGCAGACGGAGAGCAGACGGAGCAGACAGAGCACTCGTGTGGTCACAGTGCTCCATTTAGGTACTAAGGAACACACTCGATACTCAGACGGCAACAATGACAAAAAACCCCCAAAACAAAACAAAAAAAAGCTATTGTCACTGTAATTCTATTGCCTAAACTCTTTCTTTAGACAGAAGAACTTGATTTTCAACATGAAATAACAGCACTTTCTTTTTTATTATGATATATATTATTTTTTATTATTATATGTGGAACCCCTCGGTAGTTCAGGTAAGTTCGGGTCCTTGGGCGTGTACTACTCCAAATGCTCTTATATTTGTTCTGATGCAGCTCAAGATCTTTCTAAAGCTTCAGGAAAGGTTCATTTCTGTCCTGTGAATGAGACTTTTTTAGTATCAATAAATGCTCAAATGAGTATCTAGTTTCCATACAAGTTTTGGTATCGATTAGTATTTGATTTTTGATACTGATTCAGTCAAATGTATGGATTTATTACTGTAATGTGCGAGCTATTATACAATACTGAGCTTTTTGTTCCTGTTCTCTGCATTTGGCCAATATTTCAACCAGTTTCACCTCATGTTATAATAAAGACCAGGTAACCAGGATATCCTGAGCCAGGATGTTGGTCAGAAGTACCTAGATTTAGTTTAGTCCTGGTCTAGTCCTGATTTAGTCCTGGTTTAATCCTGGTCTGGCCCTGGTCTAGTCCTTGTTTAGTCCTCAAGGTTTAGTTCCAGGTTTAGTCCTATTTTTGGGACTAGCTCCTAGTCCTGGTTGAGTTCTGTCTAGTCCTGATCTTGTCCTGGTCTAGTCCTGGTCTAGTCCTGGTCTAGTCCTGGTCTAGTCCTTGTTTAATCCTTAAGGTTTAGTTCCAGGTTTAGTCCTATTTTGGGGACTAGCTCTGTCCTGGTTTGAGCTCAGGGAAGTTCTGATGTGGTTTAGCCTTAGTCTTGTCCTGATTTAGTCCTGGTCTAGTTCTGATTTTGTCCTGGTTTAATCCTGGTCCGGACCTGGTTTAGTCCTGGTTGAGTCCCAGTTGAGTCCTGGTCTAGTCCTGGTCTAGTCCTGATCTTGTTCTGGTCTAATCCTCAAGGTTTAGTTCCAGGCTTAGTTCTATTTTTGTGACTCTGTCCTGGTTCGAGCTCAGGGTAGTTCTGATGTGGTTTAGCCTTGGTCTAGTCCTGGTCTAGTCCTGATTTAGATCTGGTCTAGTCCTGATCTTGTCCTGGTCTAGCCCTGGTTCAGTCCTAGGTTAGCCCTGATGTAATCCTCATTTAGTTTATGATTTAGCCCCAGGTTTAGTCCCATTTTTATCCCAATTTGGACGCTGTTTTTTTGCACGAATGAACAAACCCTATGACAAAGCTCTTCCTCTGAAAACGACTGTCAGTCTTGTACGACAGAAGACACAAAACCAGAGTGAACAGGAGGTGAACAGAAGGTGAACAGAAGGTGAGCCGAAGCCGTCGTGTCAGCAGGACTCTCATTATGACCGGAGTGGAGTCTGACATGACCCTCATGGACAAACCGCTGAAGACTCGAGGTGAAGCAGGCTCGTCCTCAAGGAAAAAAACGCTCTGATTGAAAATACCAAAAAGGATGATTCAAAACTCTGTCCCTTTCACTATTTCACTATAATAAGAAAAAAGAACTCAAACAACAGCTAATGTGTCAACGCCAGATTCTATTTAAAGTGGGACTAAACTTTTAAGATCACAAACACATTTCAAACAAAACTGCAGAGCTGAAGAAGCAGGTGAAGGACGATGGGCTGTGTGTATAAATGGACATCGCGAACCGTCGCTGTGTTCCAAAAAGGAAGTGAACATGGGGGCACTTACGGCTCCATCGAATCCGGCTATGTAATCACTTCATATTAAAAAAAACATCGCCCCTCTCTCCGTAATCTGCTGCTGTCAGGCTCCTCACTTTGGTTTTAAAATATTTGATGTCTTTATTTTGTTATTTTGGTTATAAATCCTCGGTGAGCTTCATTTGACTGCTAACGTTGACGCTAACGTTGGATTAAAAGGCTTTCAAAGAAATACTGAGCAAATATTGATGATTCAAGCAAACCATGGAACCCAACAAGAACACGTATGTTGGGCCCATTTCTTGACACGTTTGTGTATTTCTTTAAAATTCATGATTTTATGACTTATGATTTTGCTGTGAACGGCCCGGGAGTTTCTACCAAGTAACTGTGAAAATCGCCGAAATGGATGTTCAGCCACGTAGATGCCGATTCAGACCAGAAGTTTACTTTCGTCCACACTTTGTAGGGGTCGAAAAGGGTGATTTGGCGTCCTTCGATGCTCATGACCAATTTCTGGTCAAATCGTCTTCAGTCCTCTGCAGTAAGACAGGGCGATATGGACCAAAATATCTCAATAAACGATATATATCTCGATATCTTTACAGGAAAAATAAAGCTACTTCAAAGCTACTTCGAAAATAAATATGCCAAATTCCACAAAGTCTTTTTTGTTGAAGCACAAAGAGGAAGAAGAAGAAATCATACATATAGTTTGCTTTTCATTCAAAAATAAAACAACTCAACTCGAGGTGGTGGAAGTCCATATAGGAACAAAGTGCTTCTGCGGCATTAAAGGTAAAATACTGAGATATCGCCCACTCCTACTCTGCAGTCAGTGGATAAATAACCAGGATCGGTGCCCTTTAGGTGCTTTCTCACTGCGTTCACCATATTTCTTCCCGCCAGCCAAAATATCTTTATAGCTTTTGCCAACAATGAAACTCGCCTATAGGAGCCATATTAGGAACTGGAACTGACTTAAGGACAAAACGGTCAAATAAAAACACCAGGATCATCTAAAACGAGTTCATACGAACATTTAAGACCAAAATGACGAGGCTCACAGCAGCTACAGAGAGAGAAGTGACAATTTTTCAATGTAAAGTCAATTGGGGCTGAGTCGATGGAGCCGGAGGAGCGTCCATGCTCACTTCCTATTTAAAACATGGTGGCTAATGGTTTAGTGAGGTCCATTTAACTTTACAGTCTATGGTCCTTGGGCAAGACACTTCACCCACTTTGCTAATGAACACGAGTGAAGGAGTAATGCTGTAAAGTGCTTTGCGGTGGTGAGAAGCACGACTACTACACACGTCCCATTATTATTATTGTGAAAAATAAATACATTGAGTCTCTTCCACCCTAAGCACTACAACGAAGTGGCTCTCAAAAAATATGCAAAAGTATTCAAAAACAACCAAGAAAATCATTTTATTTGTACTTAGTGCCAAGTGCCACTACTTTCACTTTATTTGTGCAATTACGCCGCACTTAATCTGCTGGTGAATTGTAGCAGTCGGCATAATGAGGAGTGTCGGCCCAGACTGTGGCGCGTTTTAAAGGGACTTAACCAAACTGTGTGTCATGCATAATTCAGCAGGCGTTTTCTCTACTCAGTGTCATTACGGGTTTATTTATGGTTTTTAATATGTCGTCAGATCCTTAAGGCTTTCCACGCAATTACTTATACAAAGCTGTTCTTTAAAGGGAAACACAGCCACACGTGTGCGTTTAAATGTCACGAATTCACACGGACGGCTGCAAGGGTCACATTTTATTCAAGAATAATATATTCTGTTGAAACACTTTTGGTAGATCTTTTTTTTTTTGTTTTGTTTTTTTACTTCAGAGTTCCTGGTCTGGGCTCATTCATAACAAAAAAAAAGCCATTGATACTTTGCAGCTGAAGTCATCGAGGGGAATGAAGCAAAAACCGAAGGCTCTGCTCTGTCTGCAGCTTTGTTAGACTCAAGTTAAGACTTTAATCTCAGCTTCGTTCTAACACAGTCTGAACTGACAGGAACTACATCAGGTGAGAAATGTTTACGGGCATTTGCTGATCTCTGAACTACAGGTAAAAAGTTCGCCAGACCGTCCAGTTTCACTTCCCTCCAGAGACTCGGTCAGGAATCAGAAACACTCAGAAACACTCGGCATTTTGCAGGAATCCTGGAAGTTGCAGTCAGTGCATCGGCCAATCAGAGAAGAGCTCTGTGGGCCAGAACTAACCTGAGTCGTGATATCAGGCTGCAGACGCTCTCCTCCTCTGGACCTCCTTTGTCAAATAATAACTTTGAGCATTTTCTCTCGCAGCTTTAATTCACACGTTCACCTCGCAGAAACGACAGCGCTCGTTCACAGACGCGTTCACTCTGCTTCGTTCGCTGTTGTGTCGGTGATACTCGGGCACCGCCGAACGTCCCGGCGCTTTACAAACATCGAATTGTTGTCTGAATTTATAATAATATGAATATGAATGAATCTGTTTAAACTGTAAGTGTGATTCTCCACAGCAGGAGTGAGTTTTGGACTCTCGGTGGAACAGAAGCAGCAGTGAAGAGGTCGAGAGCGACACACGAGGCTAAAACTGTCGGGATAAAGCAGCAGAACTCAGCTCTCTCTTCTCTGTCTGTCCCTCTCACTCTTTCTCTCACTATGTCTCTCTTTCCTTCTCTCTCTCACTCTATTTCTCTTTTTCACCTGCCTGTATAAAAGCTCTCTCTCTCTGTCCCTCTCACTCTTTCTCTTCTCTCTCAATTAAAGCTCGTCTGGATAAAACATGGCAGACCTCAGCTCTCTCTTCTCTCTCTGTCACTGTCACTCTCTTTCTCTTCTCTTCTCTCTGTATCTCTCATTCTCTTCTCTCTCTCTCTAACTCTCTTCTTCTCTCTCCTTCCTGGATAACAGCTCTCTGGATAAAACATGGCAAACATTCAGCTCTCTCTTCTCTCTCTCCCTCTCTCTCTCTTTCTCTTCTTTCACCTGCCTGTATAAAAGCTCTCTCTCTGTCCCTCTCTCTCTCCCTCTCTTTCTCTTCTCTCAATAAAAGCTCTCTGGATAAAACATGGTGAACCTCAGCTCTCTCTTCTCTCTCTGTCACTGTCACTCTCTTTCTCTTCTCTCTGTCCCTCTCACTCTCTTTCTCTTCTCTCTCTCTGTCCCTCTCTCTTCTCTCTCTCTCTCTCTAACTCTCTTCTTCTTCTCTCTCCTTCCTGGATAACAGCTCTCTGGATAAAACATGGCAAACATTCAGCTCTCTCTTTCTCTCTCCCTCTCACTCTCTTTCTCTTCTTTCACCTGCCTGTATAAAAGCTCTCTGTCTGTCCCTGTCTCTCTCCCTGTCTCTCTCCCTCTCGCTCTCTTTCTCTTCTCTCTCCGCTCTCCTCTCTCAATAACATCTCTCTGGATAAAACATGGTGAACCTCAGCTCTCTCTTCTTTCTCTCTGTCCCTCTCACTCTATTTCTCTCTTCTTTTTATCCCTCTCTCTCTGTCCCTCTCGCACTCTTTTCTCTCTCTGTCCCTCTGACTTTCTCTTCTCTCTTTTTCTCTCTTGTTTATGGTCTATAACTCTGACTCAGGTTAGTTTCAGTTCTTGTGGAGCTAAAATCACAAAAATACTAGAAGTGTGACTAATATACTTTACTGTAATCGCTCTTTTATACATACACATATATACAGTTAGTAACGTATGTTTTTCTTTTTCTGTGCAAAATTGTGTCAGTAAAATTCCTCTCACATTCTGTCTCCTCCGTACAAACTGGTGTCGTCTATTTCCTGCTGCATTTGAGAGAAAAAACAGGCTATTAAAAAAAAAAAAGCACCTGTCAAGTCTGAGCTCTTTGCTTAATACACAAAGTAAAATAAAAAAAATGTACTTTGCCGAAATTACAGTTAAAACTTTAAATAGAAGTTTGGATCTCGCTTTAAACTTGCAAACTTTCGCTCTGAAGCCAAACCAGTAATTATCTCCGGCTCATTACACATCGGATCTCAAGTCGGTTCAGTGAGTTTTCTGATTTACTTTAGAGACGATTGAAAGTCGGACGGCACTTATTTCTTCATCTGAATGTACTGGAGGAATGTATGAACTGTGAGGCCGGACACACGCGAGAGTGGAGGACCCGGGTTTGATTCTCCCGGTACAGCGCTGTGTCCTTTGGCAAGACACTTCATTCAGCCTGGAGGTTCGTGACCTGCGTGAAGTCGCCCATCGAACGCAAACCGACAAAAACTGTGTCAGTCGTTTGTGCTGCAAAAAGTTTTTGTTTGTGTGATTCTGGTTCTTCAGATATTTGGAGTTTTATTTTCGGCCGATGACGTCGTCCAGAACCTCAGAATGTGAAATAAAGCTCAAAACAGGAAGAAAATGATAGAAAACATTTGTATTTGGTTTGTGCTGTTTTGTGACAGTTTCATTTGTGTGAGTTTATTTCTAAAATTCTTCATTATTATTTCTGTGGTAATTACAGGACGTCATTTCTGCTCAGCTGACGGAGACAAACTCCACAAAACTAGTGAAGAGAAACGACCTGAGGCTGAGGAAAAGTCTGTGTTATTATATAAAATATGAATCAAAAGCAAAAGACTAAAGACTGAAACAGACTTTTCCTCAGCCTCAGGTCGTTTCTCTTCTCTAGTTTTGTGGAGTTTGTCTCCGTCAGCTGAGCAGAAATGACGTCCTGTAATTACCACAGAAATAATAATGAAGAATTTTAGAAATAAACTCACACAAATGAAACTGTCACAGCACAAAACAGCACAAACCAAATACAAACGTTTGACATCATTTTCTTCTGTTTTGAGGCTGTTTCACATTCTGAGGTTCTGGACGACGTCATCGGCCGAAAATAAAACTGCAAATATCTGAAGAACCAGAATCACACAAACACAAACGACTGACTCCATTTTGGATGTTTTAGCGCATTTTTCTTCTTCCTGTGGGTCTGACCCCAGTTTGACCTGTTGTTGAATCATTAATTTCTCCAAAACTAAAGAAGCACAAACAAAACTTTTTGCAGCACAAACGAAACACAAACATGGACATAGTTTTGTGTAGGTTTGAGTTCATCTGAATAAACTGGAGGAAGAACTGTGAGGCTGGATACACACTGTACTCTGCCCTTCTGCCCTGGAGTTACAGCTGCACAGAAGAAGCCCAACAACAACTCTGATACAGGAGAGAATAAACAAAGGGCCATTCATTTCAGAGGCTCATTTGGTTCACTTTGTGTTACTCATCTCCATGGAGGCGTTCGTGCTTTTAGTTGCCAGTTAGATTATGAGGTGACCCCGGCTAACTTCTCCAATAAATGTTTTTAGCCTTGAATTTAATAAACGCTAAATCGTTTAGTTTAGAGCCGCACACAACTTCATGGAGACAAGCGAATAGACGGAACCCTCCAGAAGAGTGACACAGTGCAGAGTCCGACACGGGTTCGCCGATACTCGACAGGCGAAGTGCAGATTTTAATGAAACGGGTGAAAAATGTTGTGCTCGGATCAGACGCAGGAGAGCGCGGGTTTAATCTACAGTTTACAAAACATCACGTGAGAACAAAACGCAGGGCTGTAATTTTGCTTCGATGTAAAATCCATGTTTTTGCTGCACATTGAAAATAAAATTAGCGAGTGAAACGTATAAAGTTGTAGCTCTTTTTTGACTCTCAGAGTGATTTTCATTCAGGTGCGGTTCAGGTGTGGGTTTGTATTTATAGTGATCGGATCGAGTGGGGAATTTTATTTCACTTCTGTGGGGAGACGGGTCGGGTGTGGATTTAGGTGTGACGGATACGGGCGGTTTGTCAAAATCAGACCAGTGCAGGACACAGACATAGTGCAGCTTTAAAACTCCACTGTGTCACTTTTTAATCTCACTTGAACCAAAATCTCATTCTGTTCCTCAGTAAAACGTGTGTCTCTATGAAGAATGTTCCTTTTTAGCTTTTTGTTTCAAAGGAATCGTGCAGGTGACCGTCCTGGCAGCATTTCCTCTGCACCGGGCAAACTGAACCACTCTGGTCAGAAACAGCTTCGTCTTTGTCATAAGTTTAAACACACACAGGTCATAAGTTACACAAAATGGATTCTTGTGAGTTTAAGGCACCTCCGAGGGACTCAAAGCTTCACATCAAGGAACCACACACACATTCACACACCAGAGCACGAAAACACTAGGGGCAAAGTGTGCTAAGTGTCTTGCCCAAGGACACAGAGGCAGAATCCAACTGTTTAACCAGTGATGCTGACATCAAGAACGGACTGAGCTGCTGTTATAAACGCTGAATCCTCACAAACAAACCCAGAGTTGTGTTTTATTTCATTCACACGTTTGAGTTATTCCTGCATTTTTAGTCCACATCCACATCTCCAATGCTAAAAATGTTCTGTTCCACCTTGTGATGTCATGAAGTGGTAGTTTTTAAATGAACAACTACATTTTACCTTTCAGTAGAGACGGACAGTTCCGGTGCTGTGCGTCTCCACAGGTGAAGGTGTATGTACGGGGTTAAAAGCACAAAGGAGCACTTCCTGTATTACCACATGACATCACAGGGTGGAACAGAGTGTTTTCTATATGAGGGAAATACTAACTAAGCCTAAATAAGCAGTTTTGTGTGTTAAACGTGTGAATGAAACAAAACCACTGCAGGTTTTGATGATGAAACATTAAAACATAGATAAGAAATAGCGTAATATGGGTCCTTTAAATATTATGTCACTTTAAATCTGTGTTAAAAAGTTTGAGGCTCTTTTAACATTCGAAAGTCTGAGCAGGTCTGCAGCTCTTCTCTGAGCTCCACCGGCCTGAGAATAACATGAGGGAAAAAAACACTGAACTCTCTCAATGCAGAGCCTCATATGGGCACTTGGAGACATATGGGACTAAATCCTGCCGATATTCCACCTGTTCCACCTCGTTATAAAGACTCTCTGGATTATGTCCATTTAGTCCAAGTTACAGACAGATAAAAGTCCTGATATGAGGCTCCACATCAGTGTTTATCTGCAGAGGCATTTCTCTGTGTCTGTGATGATGTTTTCACCACAGATCCACAACAGTGAGGCGCTGCTGTAAACCAGAGACTGAACCAGGACTGAACCAGGACTGAACCAGGACTGAACCAGGACTGAACCAGGACTGAACCAGAACTGAACCAGGACTGAACCAGGACTGAACCAGAACTGAACCAGGACTGAACCAGGACTGAACCAGGACTGAACCAGGACTGAACAAGGACTGAACCAGGGACTAAACCAGAACTGAACCAGGACTAAACCAGGACTGAACCAGGACTGAACCAGGACTGAACCAGAACTGAACCAGGACTGAAATAGGACTGAATCAGCTAAACTGAACCAGGGACTAAACCAGAACTGAACCAGGACTGAACCAGGACTGAACCAGGACTGAACCAGGACTGAACCAGAACTGAACCAGGACTGAACCAGGACTGAAATAGGACTGAATCAGCTAAACTAAACCAGGGACTAAACCAGGACTGACATAGGACTGAAGCAGGACTGAAGCAGGACTAAACCAGGACTGAACAAGTACTAAACGAGGGACAAAAACCAGGACAAACCCGGGTTTAGTCCCGGGTTTGTCCTGGTTTTGTCCCTAACCCTGGACTAAACCAGGGTACAGCGCTGCAGCCTCACGGGACCTGACCTGACGCCGCGGGACACATTTTGTGCTCATTCCGGGTGTGTGTTCAGACCTCTAAACCAGAGCCTAACCAGGGAAGCTCTGAAGAACCACAGAACCACAGAACCACAGAACCACAGAACCACAGCAGCAAACCTCACCCTCGCCTTCAGCAGCCTACAGCAAAGCCCTTTAGCCGCGTCTCCAAAGCGACTCCCGGGACACCATAGACCGGAACACGTGTCCGGGAGTATTCCGCACTTCACTCACCTGCGTCATGAAGCGTCCGATCCCGTGTCCTCCTCGTCTTTAAAGGTGAGGTCCGTGTTGTAGTTCAGGGCACTGGCGTCATCCTGCGTGACAGAAAACGGGAGGATTGTTGGCGATATTCGACACATTTTCGCTGAAAAAACTCAAGCGGCTCATCGTCGTGATCGGGCTGTAATGTCTTTAAGCGACGCTGTCATTTATTTGGCTTCACGCTGTTCGCAGCCAACATTTTAGACACAGTAAACAAAGCCGACTTTCCTCGTTTCCCACCACAGTCACAGTGAAGCCGAGCGCTACATACACTTTACTTGAGAAGAACTGCAGAAACAGCCGGTTTTCTCTCACACTGGGCGACTGTAAAGTGACTGTAGTGGCTGTACACACATTACTGGACCTGCACTGATATGTAAATGAGCTGTGGATAGAGGTGTGAATGGTCCTTGGAACGGTGCATTTATGCCTATAATTATTACCGCAGCGTGCATGCATTTACCACTAAAGGATAATAGCTGTAGTTTACTTACAGCACTTTCTTTACAGGCTAGAATGTCGTGCAAAAATGTCATTAGGCCGACGGACTGTCTTTAAACATGACATAAAGAGGCAGAATAACAATAAATGTCATCTAAACAAACCCAATTTAAAATCCAATAGAGCCAAACCTGTTATAGTCAGTTATAGTCATCACTAAATATATCGGTGATTATATCGGCTATTGGCAGGTCGTCCCCAAGATGTATTCCAGGGCTGCAATGTAAAGTAATGGGCAAAACCAATGTAATGACGTCAAATTTTCTTAAAACTTCCAGACCTCCATCAGGACCGACTCAAACTCCAAACACACGACTCAAATACAGTGATATGAGCACATTTAACATGATAAAAATATGTCTGTGCAGATACACGAGCACAATACAACACAAAATAACTAAATAATAATGACTTTATCTGTTTTTTTTAGTTAGGGAGTGCGGCCACCACTGCTGTCAACACTACAGTGCAAAAAAGGGCAAGCAAAAAATACGAAAAAAATACCAATTTTGAGGTAAAAATTCCCTATTTTAAGTGAAATTTTCTGCCAGTGCAGTAAGAAATTTTCACTTACCAAGTTTTCTTAAAACAGGATGAAATATGAATCTTGTTCTAAGCAGAAAACACGAGTTTCAAGTATTCATGGCAAGATTTTTCCCCTTATTGGTTTGAGAAGGAAGTTAAAGAGGCTTAACCTGGACTGAGTTAATATAAAAAGTGCTTAGAATAAGTTGTAATATCGAGATAAGATAAATCAGGATGAATATCTTATTAAGTAAAAATATCTTAAATTGGTCTTTTAAGATGAATCTGCTTAATTCAGGTCAGTTTAACTATGTTAGAAAATCCTTTGTGTAGAAAGTGAAGGGTGGTTCTTAAAGACTCAGAGGCGTGAGGCCAATAAGATCAATCAAACTTTATTGATAAAGAGCTTTTCATACAAAAAATGCAACAAAAAGATGGTGCCTCACAGGGAATCTGTGCTGACGTAGCTTTTTTTTAATGAGGGTAAAATCAGAGCCAGAACGGTCGTCTGAGGCAGGAGAGGAAGAGTTTGTGGAGCTGTGATGTTTGTATTTCAGATGCTGCTTTAAACGGAGTTAAAAATGACCCGTCTTTTTAAAAACCTTTTGGACGGTGAAGGCTCAGCCAAAGTGATGCTTCACATCCAGCTGGAAGAAGATGCACTCATCCAGTCCAAACAGTCAGACTTTCCTCATGTATAAATGTGAAACTGGTGATGGGCTCTGCAGACGTGGCCCAGGAGGTGAAGGTGCTGTGGGACTAAGAAGATCGTACCTTTCAGGGAATCTGTGTTGATTGACTGATATATAATGTTTTTTCCTATCAAACTTTAAACATATTTAAGTACATCTTCCTCTCTTGTTCTCTGAGTTGATCGATTCACCTGATCTGGGACAACAGAGGAAAACCAGTGTTTATTCTGTCCTCTTTGTGTCTCACGTTTTAAGGTGATCATTATTATGAGTATATATTGTTTATTAACAACATGTGATATCGGCACAGTGTGGGTTTGTATTAAATAATACAATTACAATAGTCTCATTGTTATTCATTAAAATAACAGCTGGAGACCAAAACAGACACAGTCAATTTGAGAGAAATGATTCTTCTTATGATCATGAGCTTTAAATAAATCAAGGAGGACAATGAAAATACTGCAGCGCTGTATTGTACTGCAGTTCAAAAACTTTGTTATGCAGTAGTAGGATTAACCCTCGAAGCCCTATGTTATAGTCTACGATACAGAGGAATATGTTTCTATAACCGCAGAACTTTGTAACTGTAAAAGACAGAAACTTCCTTTTCCCCTCTGAAAGTGCAGACATAGAGGTTTCCGTACATTTCTGCGGCTTTATCCTACGTCACACTCACGCTGTGTGATGACGGGAGCAAAACGAGTGTCCAATAGGAACTTTGTTTTCCCCAAACTCATGCGCTCCGTCCATTTTGATGGAGCCAAACTTTGCCAAAGAGTGAAGTGAGTCAAGATGGTCGACTCCTCTGACTGTGTGTGTTTATAACGAGGGAAAAAGTCGCTCTAAGTGGAGTTAATTCTCACACACATGGAAAATGACACATCTTGGTGTGTGTAATTGTGCATCTCTTTCTATTTTTATTTAAAGGTTTATTTCAGTCCAAATGAACAAATCCAAATGTAATTTCCACCCTGGAAATGCAGAAGTGCTGTGGCTCTGGCCCTGGACCTGACAGGAGCTGTTTCCAGGACTGGACCAGGAAAGTCATGGAGCCACTGCACTTTTTTAGACAAAAAGGAAGTAGAACACTTCATTAGGGGTAAAAGGGGCAGTTTTAAAAGCAAAATTAAGAAAAAAAATCCAGGCGAGGAGAAATGTACTCAAACTGCCCTCAGGTCTTCAGGGGTTAATAACAGTAGCAGTAGTAGGAAAAGTAGTTGATGTTTTCATGTAAGGACGGTGGCCTCACAAAACTAGTGTTATCCCTCACGCTTTGCAACACGATGGTTCCAGGTTCAGCTCCTGGACCTTTCTGTGTGGAGTTTGCATGTTCTCCCTGTGTCTGGGTGAGTTTATCTTTGAGCGCATTTCCCCATCAACCCAAAACATGCACAACAGACACAAACTGAAAAATAAGAGCAATAAAATACATAAAAAATACAGTTTCTCTTACAAAACTCTTCATGTCTGTCGTCTCATTACCGGCCCACTTCTTTTCTGACATATTTCAGTTCAGAAACTAGAATAAAACAAGCACCAAACCACAGGGCGCGTACGTTTATTCAAGCAGTATATCTACCCCGATGTAAAGGCCAGCGCTGGAGTCCTGCTGCCCGGCCCCCGCTGCCCGGCCCCCGCTGCCCGGCCCCCGCTGCCCGGCCCCCGCTGCCCGGCCCCCGCTGTCCGGTCCCCGGTACTGCGCCCCGTGCCTGTCCGCAGATGCCTGTGTGCGATCGGGACTCTTTGAGCGCAGATGGCAATTTTATGACAAGCCATAAAGCGGAGCAGCCCGGGGGCCCCAGGAGAGGTCATTTGGCTGGACGTGGCCACCACTCAGCCTGACTGTAGTGGTGGTCTTTACGTCAAATAAAGCGAGACGCATGAGCCAACAGACAGGCCAGAGCTGCTTCAACCGGGACACGGACGCCACTAAAGAAATGGTTTAGCAGCAGTAAAACACATGACTATAGGGTGGAACTTTCCTGGTGAAGGACCCGTCACCTGCTCGTCTCACTGCAGTGGGGATTTACAACTGACCACTGTATTAATCCATCTCGCATTTATTCTATTACAAACTACATGCTAGAAAATACACTGAACATGTGAGTCCTGATTGTGAGTGGGGTGTGAAGCACCACAGTCACAGTGGTAATGAGACATGCAAAATAATACTGACATTACACCACAAAAAAGGATTTTCTAGCATAGTTAAACTGACTTGAATTAAGCAGATTCATCTTAAAAGATCAATTTTAAGATTTTTTTACTTAATAAGATGAGATTTTTTACTTGTTTCAAGATATTCCATCCTGATTTATCTTATCTCGATATTACAACTTATTCTAAGCACTTTTTATATTAACTCAGTCCAGGTTAAGCCTCTTTAACTTCCTTCTCAAACCAATAAGGGGAAAAATCTTGCCATAAATACTTGAAACTCGTGTTTTCTGCTCAGAACAAGATTCATATTTTGTCTTGTTTTAAGAAAACTTGGTAAGTGAAAATTTCTTACTGCACTGGCAGAAAACTTCACTTAAAATAGGGAATTTTTACCTCAAAATTGGTATTTTTTCTTATTTTTTGATAGCTACATTTAAATCTACACTGTGTAACTTTTCTTGTGTAAGATAATCTACTTTTGTTGTACTGCTTTGCCTAGAATGTAGAGCTCTTATATTTATGGTTGTGGATTGTCATGAGTCTGATACATTAAACATGTCACACTACGAATGTCACAGTACGACACATCTGGACACTTCCCAATACTAAAACCAATGACAATATATTGAGATTTATTCATAATTACTTCTAATAATATAGTCATTTAATAATAATAATACATTTTATTTATTTGGCGCCTTCCTGGACACTGAAGGTCGTCTTACAACAACATAAACACATTAAGTACGATTAAAACAGTTAAAAGCCACAGTTAAAGTGGGACAGGATTTAATGGACTGATTGTATTTAGTGTCTGACACCTTCACAAACACAAAATTGTATTACATTAATTAATGAATTTATGTTTTAATCATGAGAACAGTAAATGTAACTCTGAAAAATTTGCTAATAAATAAAAATTAGTTCAGACACATTTTGAACCGGTTCAAGAATTGTGCAGTGTAGTATCGCGATACTTCACTGAATCGATTTTTTCTTACACCCCTAATTATATTACAGGAATGCAAATTTACAATATTAGTATATAATATAATATAATTATATATAATATACTTAGTACACAGTTTTAAAGCCATTCTGTGAAACACTGAGTTATTTCTGTCATGAGACTAACACATTTACACAGCAAAAACTGAAGGGTTAAAATTTCAGGGTAAAATATTTCAGAGTTGTTTTTAACAGACAAAATGTTATTTGAAAGTTAAATTTGGGTTCGAGTTGAGGTTATTTGGCAGAGTTGATATGGTTGAAGTTAATTTATCCCCTAGTGTTATTTTTCCCACCCACCGGCAGAGACGACCAGTTTGAACCTGTTTTGTAGATAATTTCATCTTAAATTAACTTAAAGTGTAAAAATAAAACACCTCTGTGTGCTGTTTAGCTAAATCAGGATAACCCCATAAAGTGTTAATCGTTTACTCTCAAAACATGTATATGTTATAATATAACTCTTGATTTTGGGGTTAAACAGAAACTCTGGTCCAGAGTTACTTCATTAACATTTTCAAAAAATGTTAAATTAACAGACTGGACTCATATAAACCCTGAGAAAATGGTCAAACTCCATTTTAATGCTCAATAACTCAATACTTAATACTCATCCCACAATAATAATAAAAAAAAAACTCACATTAAATCACGTTCTTTTCTATTCCCATGTGGTCTTATGTCTCTGTGCTCTTATACTTGTTCTGATACGGCTCAAGATTGTTCAGGAAAGCTTCATTGATGACTTTTTTGGTACCGATACATGTAAAAAGTGTGTCTACATTTGATACTAGCTTAAGTATCGTTCAGTATCTGATTTTTGATACCTTCAATAACCTTAATTCCTGGTGCTTCCGCTGAAAACCCTGTGTACCTGCATCTTTAAGCCCTAAACAAACACAAAGAGCCGACGTTCCTCCCTCTGTCGGGTGTCTTTTGTTTTGGGTGGGGCGCGGTTAACAAGGTTAGCGTCGGGATCACACTGGGTGATTTCTGCATTTATCAGTTAGATTTGAGAGCTGTGTGCGCACGTAGCATCTCCCTCCATAATGCTCCCGTAATGACGCTGCTAATGCCGGGCTATGTGTGAGTAATGATGCACAGGAGCACAAGACGAGCAACTCTCCAAAGCTTTTACCAGCAAAGATCCAGAGACGAGCAGTCAGGAGAGAGAGAGAGAGGCCCTTTAGCTGTTAGCGATGACAGAGGCGGAGTGCACTGGAGGGAGGAGAGCGCGAGCGGAGGGGCCCAGCAAATAGATAAAGAGAAATAATTAAGAAAAATGAGGGAAAAACATTAGAGAAGAGGTTTAAAAAAACGGCGAGAGAGGCATAGACAGAGCTCGGGCCAGAGACAGCATGTCCTTAATGACCACTTTAGCCGTTTGGAAGCAGTAATCGGGTTAGTCTCCGGGCGCATGGTCCTGTAACTCTACCCCGGCTTGAGCACTCGCAGTGGGGCCGTGCGCGGGGCCGGTGCACGGGTGTGTGCGGGGCTCCCGGGTGCACAGACTCGTGTTAGTAAGCCAATCCCAGCGCAGCCCGAATCACTTCTCTGTAGGAGTCTTGTGGAAATTGCTGCCTAAATGAAATTATGTTGTAATTTAAAAACAATTTATCAAAGACAGTTTGGTGTCACTCCCATTGGAGCCATTAGGCCTCCTCACACTCCCAGAAGCCAGGAAGACTTCCAGCCCCGAGCACGGATTAAGGAGAGGACGTGCGCACACGAGCTCTATCTTTGGACAAGTGGGATTAGAAATAACATCATCATTAGTCTGTGTGTATAGGAAGAGCCGGTGTTCATGACAGGGTTTGTCCAAAATAAAACATAGTAATCAGTTTGTCTTTTGTAGTTTTCTTATAAAAGGTCCAGAACTTTCAAATGATCTTATTATCAGCTTGGGGCTTTCTGCAGCCTCAGTGAAAACATGTGGTTTGAGTAGAAGAGTTCAGAAAATTCACATTGTTCTGTGTTAAATGAAAATGAAGCCTTCCCGTTTCATGTGCACGTCATTAAGATGGACTCTGGGCTTTAATAAGAAAACACAAGAACTGGATAAATCAACACAAGCAGAAATGTACTGTAATGTTACAGTTTAGTGCTTTCCTCCCTCCCATTAAACTCATGTAAAGTGTTTCTAAGCCACATACCGTAAATTCCGGATCACAAGCCGCTACTTTTTTTCTACACTTTCAACACTGCGGCGTGTAATATGAAGCGGCTTTTTTATTTTTTTTTTTCATCGCGGGAAAAACATGGACCAATAAAATGAATAAGTAGTTCACTGAGGTCCAATGAAATTGTATGATTAATCACAACTTCCTTATTTCAGTCTTTCTGCTAACCCTCATCAACATGGAGAATACCAGACGAAAAGCATATGATGCAGCTTTTAAACTAAAAGCGATCACTCTGGCAGTTAAAGAAGGAAATCGAGCTGCTGCCCGTAAAATTGGCATAAACGAGTAGATGGTGCGAAGGTGGAGGCTCCAGCAAGAAGAACTGAGCCAGTGTAAAAAGACAACCAAAGCTTTCAGAGGTAACCATAGCAGATGGCCTGAGCTTAAAAACTTTCTGGAGGACTGGGTTAACACGCAAAGAGCGGCCGCGGTGTTTCCGCTGTACAAATCAGACTGAAGGCTAAAGCGATCGCTACCGTGGTTTATTCCCAGAGCGCCAAGGTGTGTATGTGCATGTCGCGTGTGTGTGTCCCAAGTGTGTGAAGGTGTGTAAGTGCCTGTGGCGCGTGTGTGTCCCAAGTGTCACCAGTGAGCGAGTCCGTCCCCAGAGTTCAGCAGGGGACCGCGTCTGCGGCCCGTCCCGGAGGCGCTCCAGGCGGCGGGGACGCAGAAGCGAACCCCCGCCTAGTCTTTGGCCAGCGGTTTATAATATGGTGCGGCTCATATAATTACAAAATTGATTTTTCTTCATAAATCTGAGCATGCGGCTCTTAATAGGGTGTGCTCTGTAGTCCGGAATTTACGGTAAACCCTGAGCAGAACAGAACTGTGGCGTCACAGTCACAGACACAAAGACGACACAGTGTTTCTCTGGTAATTAGTACATGTAGGATTAAACTGACAGCTTTTGTGTTAGTGGAAAAAAACAGATACAAATATGTGCCTTTTAGTTGTTATTAACAATAGACGATTATCACAACAGCAGGAAGTGCAGCGATGTCGAGTCACGCAGCTTCCGGTCACTGATTTTCTACCACAAAATACCTGTGGAAAAGTGTCACGTGTTTTTCACCAGCTTCATAAATCTGCCCCAACACCAAATCTTCATCCAACAAGGAGCAAAGAACAGATTCTGTCCATGAAGAATTTATCCACAACGATCAAGGGAAGAAAGACGAAAACTTAAAGGAAACAACAACGACTGAGCAAAACTAATGTTATGGTCATGAAGAAAACAGAAATAACTTCTTCACTCAGACTGATTCTACTATTAAAATTAAATATTTATTTTGTGATGTGATTTTAGCACAAACTGAGAGAATTTTAATTCTAGAGTTTAATTCTCAGTCTGAGTGAACAAGTTATTTCTGTTTTATTCACGACAATAACATTAGTTTTGCTCAGTCGTTTCACTGATGCTCGTCATCGTTCGCCTTAAGTTTTCTTCTTTCTTCCCTTGATCGTTGTGGATAAATTCTTCATGGACAGAATCTGTTCTTTGTTCCTTGTTGGATGAAGATTTGGTGTTGACACTTTTCCACAGGGATTTGGCCGTAGAAAATCACTGAGCAGAAGTTGACGGCACTTCCATTGTGATAATCGTCTATTCTTATAAGTAGAAGTATATTTATTTAATAAGTAGTAGCAGTTGCAGTAATAGCAGTACTGTATATTTTTTTCTTATCTAAATATTGACTTTCCCCCCAGATTAATATACAGAACAAAACATCTCCTAAAATCTTGCATTGCTGAATCCATTTGTACATATGTGAACTATAAATACTGAGTAAAACTCGCCCTGCTGAGGATTTCTGTATGAATCCTCAGCTGCTGGTGTGGTGGGGTCAAAAAGTCCCCGTGTCTATGGAGCCGCCTTCTGACCCGTCCGAGAGAATAACCCGGAAAACACATACAAACTCCACATGTGCCGTAATTAGATTGGATGGGAATTCCATTAGCACCGCGCGCCCCATCACAGCAGTGCATATTTTTAGAGCTTTCTCCCTGTTTACTTAGCTACCTGTGTGTGTGCGTGTGTGTGTGTGCGTGCATGTGTGTGTGTTCGTGTGTGGTGTGTGTGTGTGTGCGCGTGTGTGTGTGTGTGTGTGCGTGTGTGTGTGTGCGTGTGTGTGTGTGTGTGTGTGTGTGTGTGTGTGTGTGTGCGTGTGTGTGTGTGTGTGTGCGCGCGTGTGTGCGCACGTGTGTGCGCGCGTGCGTGTGCGCGCGTGCGTGTGTGCGCGCGCGTGTGTGTGTGTGCGTGCATGTGTGTGTGTTCGTGTGTGGTGTGTGTGTGGTGTGTGTGTGTGTGGTGATGTATCAGGTGGATTTTCAGAGCGCCGTCCAGAATAGCAAAGAGAAGCTTAGTTTTTCTCTTCCACCGTGTCATCTGCAGAGTAGGGATCAGTTTACAAGAACACAAAGCAAAAATATAGAAAGGTGATTAGGTGAAATAGGTTTTTGTATAAGTACTGCTAGATTAGGGTGGTATTTGTGATTTGAGGAAAGAATTACTGCGATTTTTCTGTTTGTAATATGTGTTGAAAGGCCCTGTATTAGACACAATGGATTCTTGCCATGTTATAATGTTGTTACCGCATCAAAAACACAAACTAAGACTTGAGTTTTGTTTAATTCAAACATTATTTCACCCTTTATTATCAGTCTGTCTACATCGCCAAAGCTCAAAATGCTCTGTTCCACCTTGTGATGTCATGAAAACTATGGCCCGGGGGCCAAATGTGGCCCTCAGACCAACTGTTTTGGCCCTCGGGCTTCCAGGTGAATTGGCCCAAACTCCCACAAGTCGTACTTTTTACTGCATGTTTTTGAAATCTACCTTTATCAAGCAAATGTAGTGTTTCATTTTGAGGGTCTGAGCCTGAACAAAGGTCTGGAGGGTCATTTAAACCTGTTATAAATGCACAGATTTGAATTACTCACTGTTCTGACCACCATCGCCCTCACGCTGGTCTGTTTTAATATGTGGCCCTTGGTGAAAACACTTTGGACACATCACATGATATCACAGAGTGTTTTCTGTTTGACAGAAGAACTCAGCCTAAATATACCGGGTGTCACAGTAAATGCTTTTGTTTACATGCTTCTCCCCAGTCCAGCTCCATTTCCCTGTTCCGGTTCTTCTTTTCCTTCCTCCCTGTTTTTCCTACAGCCACCACTCATTCCCTAATCCTGCCAGGCCCATAAATACTCCCTCTGTTCAGTCAGTCTCTGCTATACATTACTGACCTGTCAAGAGACTCTCCCCGGTTCTGTATCTGAACAAGTCCTGTCGCTGCCCTTGTGTATTCTGTATTGTGATTGTGAATTATCCCATGTTCAGGCCTGTGTCTGTGTTTATACCAAAGCCTGTTTTCTATTAGCGACTTTCCCACTTTTGCAGGAGATTTAAGCCCACATAAAGGCACGTTCCTTAGGTGTTTGTCAGCCTGATTTGTGTTATCTGCAGGACATTTTCTATTAAACTGAACTAGGACTTATGTTTGACTGTATTGTTCGTGTTGCATTTGAGTCCAGTTCACAGGCACGATACAGGGTTTGTGTGGGAAATGAAACAAAACACAACTCCCAGGGACGTTTGTGATGAGGAAAGGACATTATAACAGATCAGAAGGACTCAACTCAGACTGCACATTGTGAACAACTCCAGGAGCGTTAACATTTGGGACAAGCCTGAAATCTGAACTGATAAACTAATACAAGAAGCCGCTGCATTTCAGAACATGTTTGCAGAAGTCCAAACCACAGATTTTCTATAAAAATATATGTTGCTCTTTCTATGATCTAAATAATGGTTTTGATTTGAGTTAGTATAAGTACTGCTAGAGATACAGGTTAGATATGTGTGTGTATACATAGAGTCAATGTCAAAAATGACATTAGATTCATTATTATAGAAAAAAAACAATTTCGCAATAAAGCCCGTGCTTGTGTCTGCTGTAGCTATAATCTATGATATTTGTGGATCATTACGTTATAACCTCCACATTTTAAATCACAATGTTTATCTTAATCTGCGGTGCTCAGTGGGAGCTAACGTAGAGTGACCAGACGTCCCTGTTTACCCGGGACAGTCCCAGTTTTGGGCCCCGTGTCCCCTGTTCCTGCAAATTTATCCAAATCCACTGATTTGTCCCAGTTTTATACAAGAAATGTCCCAGGTGCCCCTATTTTTGACCAGTTTGATCCCTGCCAACAGTAAAAGGAGGCATAAATTGTCGCTTGTTCAGGTAAAATACAGAAAAGCTGCTTAAAAACACCCAAAAAATGTGACTCTACTGACTCACATGTTGGTCATGAATGGTTTCTGCAGAACAGTTTCCTTAATTACGCACTCGTTTCACAATTTTATTATTACCAACCGCCAAAAAACAGGGATTTCCCAGGTTTTTTTATTTTGAAGATCTGGTCACCCTAAGCTAACGTCACTGTAAACATTATCACAACAAAGAGCCCCGCAGCTGTCAGCACCTCCAGTGGATCGATTCACATCACCCAAGCAAGAACAGCGAGAATCGTACGTGTATCACCAATAAAATAAATAAAACTGAAGAACGATATGAAGACAAAGCAGGAAGTGCAGACACGTCTCCAGTACAGGTCTGTCCATCCTCTGTTTGTCTCCGTGTGTCGACATTAGCGGTAAAACAAAGCCCGTCTCTTCATACAACATTCACTTTTACAGTCGCACGTCGTCTTTCACATGAAACGTAAAAGTGACAACACGACTCTCACTGTTTTTGTATTGATAAATCCATCCTGGGCTGTGCTGCTGCAGGGGGGCGTCTGGGGAAAAGTGTGTCAAAATATTTCCCCGAAACGCAGAGGAATTCAACAGTCGACAATTCAAGAAAAATATCTCATGCCTGTGTTTGTCCTATTTCTTTTATCGTGTCTAAAAATACAACATAACATGATTTTGAAAGCAAACCTATTTCCCAAAATGGACTTTTCAGAGCTTTTTAACCATGTTATAGTTGTAACTTGGCTCAATTTTACGTTCTCAATCGACTGATACAGGTGGATTCAGCAGCGTTTCATAACCATTCTCCTACAAATCAAAAAAATAAAATAAATCCTCATTTGCTGCTGTCCATTGGAAGTGCCGACAGCTACACGATTCTCTGTTGTGATGACGTTTACAGTGACGTCAGCTCCCACTGGGCACCGCCGACACTTTATTAAGCAGTTTTAAATAAGTATTGCAATTTAAAATGATCAAATTATAACAAGGATCCATTTGTAACCTCATTCATTTGGTATTCGAACACTCTGGGGCCTCAGTGCAGGATCCTGGATCAGGCACGTAGCACCAAAGCTGGAAATAAAGACATTTATCTTTGTGTAAATATAATAATATGTTTAAATATGTTTAGAATGGACAAAATGTGAGACTGCGAAAGCGATTCTCTTATGTTTATATGAAGAGACAGCCGGTAAAGTCGAGTTAAACCTATAAATAACCCCTTTAGCTCGCGCATAAACAGCTTTGTACAGATAATTCACAGCTCCATAAGATAAACATGTGATTCAATGCAAAGGGGGAAACAGGATTTACAGGTCATTGAATTAAATATGGAATTATAAAAGAAAGAAACACATTTTTAACATCTGCCCTTTTTGTGAAGAAGTAAAGTACTAAACTTGCATCATTATTCAATTACAATGATTAAAGGTGCTGCTCGTTTCTATGGATACGTCATTGCTCTGCCTGGAATGTTCCACAGTATGACATTAAACAGATCTATCTGACATTTATTCACTTAAAGGTGGGTTTATAGCGCTAGAATACAGAGGAAAACAGGCTTTAAAATGAACACGGAAAACTCTGCTGCCTGTGCAATACTGGGACCATGTGCAATACTGGGACCATGTGCAATACTGGGACCATGTGCAATACTGGGACCATGTGCAATACTGGGACCATGTGCAATACGTAAGAGTCCAGCAGTCACTTTATGCATTACAAATGTATTCATTTCCTGTAAGATACTGGAGCCACTTTAAAGATGTAGTGAGTGTGAATTTCTACTGTACAAACTGTAGCCACTGTGTTCAGTCATTTATTGTATATAGAATTTTATAATCCTGATCTTTATAGAGTTTGTCTGTGTTTAAGTAATTCTGTGCTTCTATTGCTGCTGCTGTTTTCTTGCTGTTCTCTTAACTGTGCGTTGCAACACTGAAATTCCCCCGTTGTGGGACAAATATTCTAGCATTTGCACCATTTAAATTGCACTAATACCTGCAATTCTCGTGCACATCAATGCTCTAAATGTAATTCCGTTGTTACTTGTGACAATGACAATAAATCTTGAATCTGAATCCAAATAAAGGATATTTTATCTTATGTAATTTTGAAAAAAAACAAAAACAAACGAGGCTCGCTGCTGTAGGACGCTTCGACAATGTCCAACTCATCTATTTATTAAGCTGTTTTAAATCGATATTGCGATTTTAAAAGTCCACATTACAACATAATGACCCACGGGTGCCACAGAGTGTAACTATATCGCTCACAGAAGCTCAATGTGTTTTCTTTAATTTAGATGAAAAACAGCACAAACGTAGAGAAGAGACACGACGTTAACTCGCAGATACAGACGAGGGTTTAAGTAATTAAGTAACCGAGTCATTTTTTCCCCACTTGTGTTAAAAGTATTGACGACGTTTCTCTTTCTTTCCTTCGCACTGACCTGGACCTGACTTTTATCTCACAGAAGTAGCTCCACACATTAGCATTAGCTCCACACATTAGCATTAGCACAGCCTGCCACAGCATGAATCACTTAATGGCGTCACTTAGCGCCAGTGCAACTGAGCGAGCATCTGTCCGCGGGTCCCGTCGCCGCCCTGCGAAAGGCCCCAAACACCAACACAAAAAATAAAATCAGATTTAATAAAAGCACAGTGTTGAATATCGTGTTTTAAAAGTGCTTTGTGCAACTTTTCTGTCTTCACCTGCTGATCTTCAGAATATTTTATTGCTTTGCGTGAGTTTTCCAACGTTCAACTTTTCTATTTCCATGAAGACAAAAATGTCACCAGGCCAGGTTATGGGTCAGATCTGTGAAGAGGCAAGCTCGCCCTTTTTCAGTGCATTTTTGAGCAATAAAAACACATGTAATTGAATAAGTCTTTGTCGATCACTTTAATGCAATAGTGTGTATAATACGCTGTAGTGTAACCTCAACCAGAAAAGGAAAATGGATTCAGTTTTTGGATCTAAATTATTTGATTTTAAGATATTTTTCAACCTAAATAGTTCGTCAACACACTAAAAAAGTTAAGAAAAAAGCAAACGTCAGATGGGCGATGTGTCTTGCCCAAGGACACAACACACAGTGGTAAAAGCCGGGATCTTTTTTACCAAACTTGCAGTTAAATCACCACCTCAAAACCTGACATTAGACACAGCAGCTCACACACACAATATTATATATAACAAAGAATAAAAAATATAAATAGTAATAATAAATTCTGAATAAGCGGCAAAAAAGACAGAGACATTTGCTTAAATTTTGATTGTTAAACATATTGATGAGAGGATCCAGTGCAAAGGAAAAACATGAAGTGTGTGTTGAGCCTGGACTGAGGGATTTACACCAGGGGCTTTAACCTCTCTCCTCCGGTGAGCTACTTTTACTAAAGAAAAACGGCAGAGAGCTGCTAGCTTTAGCGTCACAAGAAATCGAGTAAATATAGGAGCGGCGGCGAG
The DNA here is from genome assembly GCA_030686955.1 of Odontamblyopus rebecca. Taxonomy (NCBI): domain Eukaryota; kingdom Metazoa; phylum Chordata; class Actinopteri; order Gobiiformes; family Gobiidae; genus Odontamblyopus; species Odontamblyopus rebecca. The sequence continues at coordinate 1,549,775 of CM060658.1, read as the reverse complement.
TCTTAGATGGGGAACAGATAGATGCACAGACTGTATAAAGGAGCGGAGTAAGAGAGTGTGACGTTAGTGTTCAGCGCCGCTCAAATGAGGCTCATGATGCTCTCGGTCACAGGAGTGAATCTGGAGCCAGTACAATATAGCAAAAAAAAAAATGCAGGATCATGTAGAGCGGCTTAATACAAGATCCCAATGTAAATGAATTGGATCCAGGGCCAGAAGGAGCTGGAAGAACCTCCTGGGACACTTCCTGTTATATACCTTATACACCATATAAGGTCTACGGTTAAATGTCTATAGAACATAAACCATTATCCCTTTATTAGTGTACAAAGTTAAGGAGCAAAATTATGCATTTACAATCGTAATGGGCATTTAATCCAATTTAACTTCTTCAGCACAATACGCATAATTCAGAAATCCTTCCGCGAGTTATTTGGAAGTGGGTGGCGAGATACAGGTTGGAGATCCCTGGATTACACAGACACCTTAAATTCACTGTAAACTGAATGAGGCGAGGCAAGGCAAGTTTATTTTTTCGTACACAAAGTCATTCAAAGTGCTTCACAGAATAAGAAATGCATTAAAATCCCAATACAAACAAATCAAAACATAAATAATCATCATAAAATTTAAAAATAGAGATGAGACATTAAATTAGAGAGAATTAGAGAGAAGAGGAGAGTGCAGAGTGGAAAATGAAAACCTTTGAATGAATTAATGACCAATGTTATTATTATTATCATGTTTTATTACTGCCTGAAGAATGAATTTCCTCTGGGAAACTGAAGTATGTATCGACCTTTCTAAACAGACCGCAGTACGACATTAAACTAAGTTAAAAATATCCTTATTGTTGGTGTGCTCACCTCTCTACATACAGCTGTGCTCATGAGTTTACAGACCCGGGCAGAGTTTAGGATTTCTTGTCCAGAGAATATGAATAACAAACTTTTTTAACTCATGTTTGGTGCTTGGGTGAAGCCGCCTGTGTTTCCTCTTTCTAACAACAGAAACTGCACCGATGAGCTCATAAACTCTGTTCACTTATGAGCACGACTGTACCTTACCCGCTGGTCTCCATGGCGATAGATCTGTTACCGCTACACTCTGGAACATTCCTGGCAGTGCAATAGCATCTTTGTGGAGACTTAATGTGCACGAATACAGCGTTTTGTGTTCTGATACGAGCATGAAGTATCTGCTGATGTGCGATGACTGAAAACTTATTTAAACACAAATATAACCAAACAAAACGGATCCGAATGTGTTTTGTGTGAATAAAAATGAAAATATTACGAGACATTCTGGGCAAACTACACAACCAATATTTTTATTTAACATTCATTTACACGTCCTACCAGGTTATCGGCTGAAATGATATTTGACATATTTTTCCAGTATCTCAAATCCGACTAATTTGAAATAATTTAGCTCCTCATTTTTACAGCGCAGCCTCTTTCACTTGAATATTTACGTTTATGTTCTGTTTTTTTCCCCACTCCTTGCCTCATACAGCCTCCACTTCTGCCCATATTGTTTAATGAAAAGGTTTACGTCCGGAACAACAGCCCCTTTGACTTATTAACTGCATCATTTACTGCCTATAATCTGCTCATAAAAATAACATAAAATCGTCAGGATATTCCTTGAACAAAGCCCCCCTCCCACCCTCTCCGCTCTATATCTTTCTCTCTTTCTGTGTCTCTCCACACACACACACACACACACACACACACACACACACACACACACACACACACACACACACACACACACACACACACACACACACACACACACACACACACACACACACACACACACACTCACACAGTCAGACTAATGCTTGTGACCTATGGTGCTAGCTTACGGCACGGGGAACATTAGCGGTCCAGATTGAAACAAATGAAGACAGCTCTTCACTTAGTCACAGTCAGATGGAGGTAGGCAATAATAACAGAATGGAGGAGAGGGTGTGTGTGTGTGTGTGTGTGTGTGTGTGTGTGTGTGGAGAGGAGGGGGTGCACATGCAGACTACGGTGTGTGTGTGCGTGGACGGGAGCGTGCGTGTTAAGTCGGAAAGTGCATATCTGTTTTGTTTGATGCATGGACGTCTGCGGAGTGGAGGAATGCTCTGCGTCGTGAGGATTTGGGGTTTTAGAGCACGTGTGTGTGTGGGAGGGTATTTAAGGCATTGTGAGGACTAAAATCTGTATACACCCGTTTAAAAGAAGCTGTTTAATGCTTTAAGCCACTAGAATGTTGTTACCTCATTCAAAAACATACCCGGAGCTGTGTTCTGTTTCATTCACACGTGTGAGTAATCCTCTATTATTAGTCTGTTTACATCCTCAAAGCTCAAAATGTCGCCTCCGTGAAGTCGCCTCATCAAACTCAAACCTGCACAAAAACTGTGTCAATCATTTCTGCTGCAAAAAGATTTGTTTGTGCGATTCTGGTTCTTAAGATATTTGCAGTTTTATTTTTGGCTGATGACGTCGTCCACTTTATGGGCCAATTACAACAGGGAAATAATGTTTGAACTGTGGTTTATACAAAACTGTTCTTTAGTTACATGAGAAAAATAACAGCGACATAAGACATCTGGATCAGTTTTGTTTTATTTTACTTTTGTTTCAAGAAAATGTCTCTGTAATGTCAACGGTTAACCTACGACATCGTACACGACACAGAGGAACATGTTTCTATAACCGCAGAACTTTCTAACGGTAAAAGACAGAAACGTCCTTTTCCCCTCTGAAAGTGCAGACATAGAGGTTTCCGTACATTTCTGCGGCTTTATCCTACGTCACACTCACGCTGTGTGATGACGGGAGCAAAACGAGTGTCCAATAGGAACTTTGTTTTCCCCAAACTCATGCGCTCCGTCCATTTTGATCGAGCCAAACTTTGCCAAAGAGTGAAGTGAGTCAAGATGGTCGACTCCTCTGACTGTGTGTGTTTATAACGAGGGAAAAAGTCGCTCTAAGTGGAGTTAATTCTCACACACATGGAAAATGACACATCTTGGTGTGTGTAATTGTGCATCTCTTTCTATTTTTATTTAAAGGTTTATTTCAGTCCAAATGAACAAATCCAAATGTAATTTCCACCCTGGAAATGCAGAAGTGCTGTGGCTCTGGCCCTGGACCTGACAGGAGCTGTTTCCAGGACTGGACCAGGAAAGTCATGGAGCCACTGCACTTTTTTTGTTTTTAGGGCAATAAGGAGATTTTTAATTTACTTACAGACTTGAGATTTTGCATTTTTGTAGCTAAGGCCCTAAATTAAGCATTTTTTATGTCCAAAAAGTTGTTTCTACATGTTTGCTGTGGGTTTTGTATAAAAGAGTGTGAATTTTGTTTTCTGATTTTTTTTTTTTCATCTCTATTTCTGGTCCTGTAGCTTTTATCACAGCCTCATGACACAACTACAGCAGCAGATTGTGAAATAACAGGTTGGACTGAACAAAAGGAGGTAGAACACTTCATTAGGGGTAAAAGGGGCAGTTTTAAAAGCAAAATTAAAAAAAAAATCCAGGCGAGGAGAAATGTACTAAAATAACCCTTAGGTCTTCAGGGGTTAAGCACTGGAATTAACAAATCTCTGAAAAACCTTTATGAGCTGTATGTAATATCAGCTCCATGTCCAACCAGGAAGTCAAACATAACATTTTACCAAACCCTTGATCCAGAAGAGAAATTATTTGCACACACGAGCCCACAAATAGTGAAATACATAGTCAGATTTTCCATATACACAAACCTCCCCGAGAAGCCTGAAGTCCCGGCACGTGCGTGTGTGTTTGTGTGGATTTTGAGGCTAGAAAGTGCAGATAATATATTCCACTGTGACGCCGTGATGAGCAGCTTGCGGGCGTTTTCTGATGAGAGCGCCGCGAATTAAAAACTGACAACACAAGTCCCAAGCTAAGACAAATGCTCCCGCCCTGACATGCCTTATTATGGGGGGGAGCTCCGCCACGCGCATTCGCTATGGTATAACTCTATTAGTTATGATCTATGAGGCGTTGGCGATTAACTTTTACACCGCTTCTCCAAATGATTTAACTGCTAAACACGCAAATCAGATGGAGCCATTTACTATCACTTAACCTCATTAGAAAAGGTCACGGAGCAGGGCAACGTAAAGTCAGGGGAAGTTGTGAGACGAAAAGTTGCGGCGGTAAATGCAATCGCCCGAGACCATTACACATGTACAGAGGTGCACGGTAATGAAGCTAAATGTTCTATATTAGGCAAACTTATCTCTTGTGAGCTTATGCCATGGTAAAAATGCTGTTACTTCCTCAAAAACAGACCTGGAATATTGTTTTGTTTCATTCACGCGTTTGTTATTCGTCTGTCTACGTCTACAAAGCTCAAAACACTCTGTTCCACCTTGTGATGTCATCGTGTTACTTTTTACTCTTCGTTTAGCAGAGACGGGCTGTAATCGCCCAAATTATTCTCGTGAAGGTGTGTGGAGTTTAAAAACGCCTTGGAGCACTTCCTGTATCACCACATGGCATCACAAGGCAGTGAGAAGAACTATTTCTGTGTTAAACGTGTGTGAATGAAACAAAACACAACTCCGGGTTTGTAATGAGGAAACAACATTCTAACACAGAGCAGAAAGCAGCGCAACAGGAGTCATTTAATTCTGGACTATATTAAAATTAGTGCTGTCAAATTATGTTTTTTTAATCAGTTTAATCACACTTTAGAACTGTGATTAATCAGGATTAATCACAGTTAATTATTCTTCTTATTTTGAAAAAATGCTATTTATCAGAAAAAAGTTAAAACGCCAACATAAGTTATATTTTATAAGTTATATATTTTTACATGCTGTGGTTTTCCATTTTGTAAAGGCATTGGTCAACTTAATGCTGGTAGTTTTGTTGCCGTGTTGTTTGTCGTGCTGGTTTGTTGTTGGTACAGGAGCTTTGTTGCTGCCGCTGAATCAAACACGTGTTTTTCTTTAAGGTGGTATTTTATCTAAAGTCCTGTGGGACAGTTTTTTGCAGAGAAATTTGCCCTGAGCACCAGTCACCGTCTCATCTGTCGTCTTCACATCCGTATGGACCTGATCACTGACCTAATCACCTGCGCCACCTTCAGGTCAGTATCGCACTTTCCATAAAGCCGTTCAAGACAAACTGTGTGATTAATCTGAAAACTGAAACTGATGCATTAAAAAAACATTAGTGCAATATTTCTCTGTGTGATTAATCGCAGGCATTAACGCGTTAACGCTGACAGCCCTAATTATAACACAGATCAGAAAACGGCACAATAGGAGTAATTTAATTCTAGATGATAATAATATAGACATAATATGCTAAAGTTGCATATCACCGTGCAATTGTTGTTTCATCCGTTTTCCTATAAAGCTCCAACTTCTGCCTCTTTTCACCAGCACATCGTTATCTGTGCGCTGAATGAACTGAAGCGGCTCACTCTTTGTTTTCACATAAGTGTTATAGCGCATTGTTTTAGCGCTCTCCACTGCAGCCTGCACGCCTGGACAGACCACACTGCAGTCTCTCCAATTGGCTCCCAGCGCCGAATGTGACAGTAAACAGGGCCATAACAGCGTCAGAATGGCCTCTAGCCATGTTGTCCTGCCTAAGCACTGCTGAGCTAGCTAAAGCCGCTTCAGGCTGTTAGCGTCGCAACTAAATGCCTACACGTCCGATGTAAATGTGCTAACAGAGATCGCTCACGGCGGAAGACTTCATCTACAATAGGACACAGCAGGTCATTTGGGAGACTGACACCAAACGGCGATTGTGAGAGACAGTTAAGGAAGCCACACATGACGACAGCACAAAACGCTCGAGGCCGGGCAGATCGAATACACACGGAGCTCAAATTAATGCTGTTCAAATTAGGGATATACACAATACTGGTATCGGATATCAGAGCCGATACTGGTGGGAGCTGGACCAGGATGTCTCATGATGTTTTAACTTTTTCAGACAACATTTTTCTGCAGTTACTCGAGGGAAAAATGACACGAGTGCATCAGTTTTGTCATATATATTAGTTTAGTTTAAAGGAAATAAAAGCTGTTTTCAGTCCCTGTATTGGAACTGAAAAAGCTGGATTGGTGTATCCCTGATTCAAATGCAGATCTGTATTATAACACAGTGAGACCTGTCCATAACCTTTTAGATGTTGCATGGCAAAGTACAACGTAATTAAAAAGAAAAACTGCCTTTTTTCCCCCCATCTTCAAGTATGACATCCACCAATAAGATGCTACAAACAACACATTAGCATGGCCCAGTGTGATGAAAAATGTGCACTGTTGCCATAGAAATTAACAATTTAAAACATTATATCCTTTGAATGGTTTATTTAGTTTGACAGGGACCGTGTACAGGAGGATTACTCGAAGAAACGTTGAAGAGCCAGACTACAGCTCTCAGATTTTATTTCATCTGCAGTGACACACACACAAAGCGCAAAACAAATGAATCTATATACGAACAGTTCTAAAAAGTGCCCTGGCATTAAATATGTCTCAAATGGTCAAATTTGAATTATCTCAGCAAAACAAAACCCAATCAGTGAGTCTGTTCTCTGGCACTGACTTTCTTAGATGGAAACAATGCACAGATTAGTTTTTGTTGTGTTTTGGGTTTGTTTTTTGTTTTTTCAGTTTTAGGGCAAATTGAGTAAATCTGCAGCTTGTGTCTGTGCTGCCTCCAGCCGCCACTGTAAGTCCCAGTAGTCGGTGACATCACAAACACAGTCCTGATACAGTCGGGTGTTTCTGCTTCCAAACACCTGGCTGCAGGTTTAAAGTGTCGACATCTGTTCGACCACTGCTCCATATCCTCCTGGGACCTGAAGAAAAAGTGTGTTGCAATATATATTTATTGTGATTTTCTCTCTATTTGGAGGTAAATAAACACCTTAGCATTTAGATTTACTTCATTTTATTTATAATGTTTTAACATGTCCTCTGTAATGGACAATGGGGACACTTTGGTGTTAAATTCATGATGACCAACATATCCGACAAATCACCTCAAAGCGTTTTTTTTACACTTCCTTTTAATTTCTCCTTTTTTATCATAGTGCAGCCACAAACTAACTCCTATTATATATAACTCCAGCCCATTTTAGGCCGAGGAACCTGCTCCTCCCATGTCAACACTTAAAAGATCAGATGTTTAACTCCATATCGTGTCCACTATAAAGGACACACATGAATGGGCCTCTCAGACCTGCTCCTCTTTGCCCCTCACTCTTCTTCTGTCCACTCACAGCAGCTCTGTCTGATATGTGGGTGTAGTTTATGTGTTTAGTTCCACTTTGAAGAGGCACTGCGTAGCCTTTCTTATCAGGGGTCCTGCTGTTCTCCATGCAGAAATTATTACAACAAACAAACGCTGATCACAGTCGGTATCTGTTGATTCAGATGAAATAAAATGTGGTATTTTTGAAGTTTCTGGAAGTGAAGATTGGATGTTTAGTTAAAAATCTCTCGGCTCAGACAAACGCAGTAGCAGTTGGGTTTCTCACAGGCGTATGTATGCGCGGTGCTAATTGGCCTGTGTGCGATCCTATAGTGACTGAATGTTAGTTTGAAGTTCCTTGTTAGGTGCTAATTGACTGAAGAGAGTCGCCTGGAGGCTCCCGACTTACTCACAGCAAGGAAGTGTTTACAACAGCAGCAGAACAGCCACAGTACACTGGGTGAGATCATGAAAGGAACATACACGACTGCAGCTGAAGTATTTACTGTTAAAAGATAAAAGTGCATTATGTAATTTTGCCTGGAATGTTTCACAGTTTGGTACTACGCATTTCTATCTTCATGGAGACCAAGACCAAGAAACCAGACCATGTTACAGGTCAGATCTTTGGAAGGGCGATCCTGCTCACAGTCAGAATGTTGTTAAATATAATATGTTAAACTTTGATCATTTCGTCTCCTTCTCCTATGTCCAATTGATCAAGATTGTCCATAACTTGGCCCTTCCAACACTCAAAGAATTCATCCAGCTGTCGGCAGATTCGGCTTCAAGAGGAACCCGAGGAACCACAACAGGACTGTAGAGGACTGTGTAACATCCCGAGATCTAGAACTGTTTTTACCCAATCCACGTTCTCCTTTAGGGCAGTTAAACAGTGGAACTCACTCCCATCTGAGTTACTGAGCTTAAACAGTGTTTCAGCCTCAGTACAGAGGTGAAAACATGTTTTCAGAAAACCAAACGTAGCACAATTAAGAATGAACTGTAAGAGCAGAATGTGAATGTCGACTTTGCAATGAATGTGTTTTAAATACACCAGTTTTTGCTGGTGAACACAGTGTGTGTGAATGTGTCGTGTGCGTTGGTGAGTTTGGACAGATGCTGCAGGTGAAGCATCAGGGCTGTGGCTTTTATGTCTTGTTTTTATTTTTTTTTAGCGTTTTTATTGATTTATTATTTTATGGTATATTTATTTGTATGCACACTGGGAGGGCATTTGATTACTTGTTTATTTTAAACAGTTTCTGTGGTTATTTGTTTATTTTAAATGATGGTTTTGTGCAGCACTTTGAAAATGCTTTCAGTTTATGAAATGTGCTATATAAATAAAGTGGATTGGATTGTTGTACATATGTAAATCCTCCTTGTTGACTCCTCCCCCTGAGGACTGCAGATGGAAATGAGCTGTAAAGAGTCCGGTAGAAGCATCTCTGCCATTGTGCCTAATGCAACAGAACATTGTCCTAATAAATGAAATAAAATTTTTAAAAAGTTGTTTTTTTCTAGGTACTTTTGAGCTATGAAACCACCTAATTTTAAAAAAAATGTATCTTAGAGCTGTGACATATCCATAGAAACAAAACTGTGACGGTCGCCCAACCAAAAAGTTACCTAGTGCAACTTTAAGTAAATGAGAATAGGGACATTCATAGCGCTTTTGTACAAGGCGCTTAAACAGCCTTACATGAAGGAGCCACTCATTCACACACACAGTGGGTTCAGTTAAGCGTCTTGCCCAAGGACACAACAGCTGTATGCATCTGTGGGAGCTGGAGTCGTACCTGTGGGCCATTAAACGTGACCACTCCACCAATGAGGTTTATGTCAAGAGCGGGAGTCGAACCAGCAACCTTCAGATCACAGGACTCACACTCGACCAACTTCTACCAATTTCTCATTCATTTTTCCAATAGACTTTACAAAACATTAAAGATAATAAACATTGCTCAGAGCTAATCAGCTACTAATGAACACAAGACCTATAATTTATATTTATTATGTGTCTGAAATGTTATAAAGCACTGTGTTATGAGCTGAATTACTTTGAATATTACTCTCTAATGTTGTTAAAGGCCTCGTATTACATTATTTTCTGATCCATGTTGTAATGTTTCCTCATCAACAACATAAGTGGAGTTGGGTTTTGTTTAACAGACAAATTTTGCATATTCAGTTTTTCTAGTTTTTTGTCTTAAACAGAAAACAGTGGTGAGCTCCAGCGTGTTTTCAAACTCCCTAAACCTTCAAGTGGAATAATCTGGATGATTTCAGCCTTAGAAATTCCCATCTCTACTGAGCAAAAAGGAAAAAAAAGGCAGCTTCATGACATCACAAGGTGGAACAGAGCATTTTGAGCTTTAGTTATGTAGACAGACTAATAATAAAGGCAACTTCAGGTAAGTTTTAACAAGATAACAACATTATAATGTGAACTAAAGCTCAGAAGAGTCAATTTTGCGTAATATAGAAGCTTTAATAGTATGTTGTGGTTAACTATTGAGCTTTGGGAGTTGTGGGTTAACCTGCTCAAACAATACCTGCATAAAGTCCAATCTTCTCGTGACTCATTTGTAATCGAGCACATTTCCTGTCTGCATGTTTGATCGGAGCTGTTTGGCAGTCAATCACCTTCTTTAAAGCCTCACTAATGCGGAGGTGATGACCTTCTAATCATTCTAATCTATCAGAGTCTGCTCCCAAATGGAAACTGCACGCTTTGTAATAGACCCCCCCCCCCCTTCCCCCTCTGTCCGCTGCTCAAATGTTCACAGCTTATTTAAAATGTTGTGTTGTCGTCTTTTGGATTTATTAGCACCATTTCACAGCTCCTACTACAAACCTACTGATGCACGGAAGAAGCAGGAGACAAAGAAGACGCAACTTAAGGAACATATATTACACAAAATCGACTCTTGTGAAATTTAAGCCGTGTTATAAGTTTGTTACCGCACCAAAAAAACAGAGCTGCAGCTGTGTTTTGTCTCATTCGCACATGTTAATGATTAATCCTTTATTATTAGTCTGTCCACATCTCCAAAGCTCAAAATGTTCTGCTTGATCTTGTAGTTTTCAAGTCCTCTGCTACGATTCATTCAGTAGAGACAGAAAATTCCAAGGCCGAACTTCTCCAAATGATTCCAGTGAAGGTGTATGGAGTTTAAATTAGGGTTTGGTGAAATACAAATTATTTTCTGTTAAACCTTCTCAGCGTTTTACCGGAGTTTACAGTATAACCGGGACTAATTAAGGATTATTTTGCAGCTGCACCTAAACCATTCGGAAACAGAAAAGCAGCAGCGCACTGGAAAAAAACAAAACAATATCTAGGTGAGTTAAAATGACTTAAATTAAGAACATTTTACTTTATTTGAGTAGATTCATCCTGACAAGTGAAATTATCTGCCAGTGGAATACGTGTTTTTTTCTTAATTCAAGCTAAATTCGATTTTATTTCTTATTTTAAGTGCAAAGAGGTGTTGTTTTTATTATTTTAAGTGTAGCAAGACGTATTTTCATATTTTAAGTGCAATAATCTTATTGCACTGGCCGATAAGTTTACTTGTCAAGTGAAATTTACTCAAATCATAGTAAAACTTCCTTAATCCAAGTCATTTTGCAGTGCTTTATATTTGAAGATGAGGCACAAGTTCTGATCAAACCAAACTTCGCAGCGCGTTCGATCGCAGCAGCAGCAGCGCACAAGCTTTTTTTTTAATAGTTTAGGCAAATTAGCCGTGCAGTTTTAAGTTTTGTTTCTGCCAGGCGTAAACAAATGTGTGCAAAGCTGCATAAAGCACAATGAGAGGAGCACCGGAGATACAGAGCGGTGGTGAAGAGGACCCACCACAGCCCTTATGGTCTGCGTCGTTTTGATGAGCAGTTAGAAAAGAGCTGCACGTCGGTAGATGCGGATTCTGTGCGTAGGGGTTTTGACGCAGAACCATAAACTGGACTTTACCGTCTCCTCCGTGAAAGTCTGACTTCGCCCTCAGGAACTTTCTCCTCTTCAGCCTCGTCCCCTCTCGACTCTCGGCTTCAATAAAACATCTCCGTCACAAACTTTTGGGCTCAACGTCGCACACGAAGCGTCAGTCAGGTTTTTTTCTTCCTCCTGCTGCGTGTGAATGGAAATCTCCGAGCGGAACCACGTTTGAAGAGGAGAGAGAGCGGAGGGAGGAAGTCCTGCTGTGGGTTTAGCTCCTGATGCAGATTTTTATAATGACGGCGATGACACTGATACTGCTGCTACTTTCTGATAACGCAGGATACTGTATTACCGCCCAACCCTAGTCTAAAAACTGAAGTACTTCTTGTATTACTACATCACAAAGTGCAACAGGGTTTTTCCATTTGAAAGGACAGATCATCCTAAATAAGGGTTTGTGTGTTAAACATGTGTGAAAGAAGAAACAAAACATAACGTCAGGTATGTTTTGGAAACTGTATTATAAAATAGATCAGATGGATAAATTATAGCATAGATCAGAAAATACAATTATACAGGCCCTTTTTATTTAATTAGAGATGATTGATGAAAAGTTTGTGTGTGTTTTATTGCTCTGGAAAACAGAAAAAAAGGATGTGAGGATTTTTGGATACAGATCTTTTATGCGTTGCCCTTTTACAATTTGATAATGTGCCAAAACTCAGAACCCTGATAATCATTAAAGGTCAGTCCTGACATTTCAGCACATTTCATTTGTTGAGGATTTCCTGATAGGACACAGGATTAGGCTGGAGTTTGATATAAAAACATGTTGGAAGGACTAATTAAGGAGATTTGGTTTAGGTTTAGGTAACACAAATGATCAGAAAAGTGAAGCTTTGGTGAAATGCTGCACTTGATATTTTGCAGTGACACCATGAAGGTTCAGTAGGTGACATAACGCATACAGTTGTGCTCATAATTTTTACCCCGGCAGCCCATTCTTCTTGGCAAAAGGCCTCCAGTTCCTGTAAATTCTTGGGCTGTCTTGTGTAAGAAGATATAAGACGATATCCAAGGAACTGAGAATGCCAATCAGCAGTGTTCAAACTCTAATTAAGAAGTGGAAAATTAGAGATTCTGTTGAAACCAAACCTGAAAAATGGCCAAGAAATCATAAATTCTGCCAGGGGATGTAAACCTATGAGCACAACTGTACATTAGTAAACACAGACAAAAATGTTTGGGGGGAAAAAAAACACAAAATGGATTTAAACAAGACATTTTCAGGAGTCTGTGATCAGTCCGAGTGCTCATGGTCCTGTGTAGGAGTTTGATTTTTAACCAAAAGGTGAGACTGACTTCTTAGCTCGTGACTGTAATTTTATGTGTGAGAGAATTGTCAGATTGTGTTAAATTAAAGCTCAGATTAAGGCTGTGTTCTCTTGTGTTCTTCTCTTGTGGATTCAGGGAAATCTGACCTCCAGCCTGAGAAAGTGCAATGGAACGGCCAATCGAAGCAGCTTTCCCAAACACAAACTCGGGCTAGTTCGATGCAGACTGAGTCGATTGGATTTTCCTCGCAGCAAAAATGTCAGCGCGCACAGTAAACGGGGAGAACTGTGTTTTCGTTATTTTGATATGTCGAGTTGTGCTTGTGTAGAGAAAGTGTCTGCTAAAAACTTTGTAGTGGCATTTACACTTTCACAGTTTTTTTTCTGAACATGTCCTAGTCAAACTGACATAATTGAGTCGCCGACAGCTAACGTTAGCTAACAGGCTTTATTTATTAGCAGGAGTTAGCGACGTTACATTAAACTGTCTCGGGCATCCTTATATTCCCCGACTGTTGCAATGGAATGCACTTACAGTGAACGTCGGGAGAACTGACTCGGATTTATCGACTTCCGACGTTCATTAGAATGCAGGGCAGGTCTAATTTGAGGAACAACTTTAGACAGAGCAGTGCGCTCAGTTAGCTTCACACCCCCGGGGGAATGTTTTTCGGCATCAGCTGCAAATAAAAGTATCAATAAAATAAAGCGGGCCAGCAGCAGAGAATCTTTTTGCAGTTTGAAAAGGAAGTCAATAGGAGGTTAATCCGTCTCTGTTATTAAACTGTAACAGATTTTTCCCCCAGTCCAGATTTATTGCAGGTCTATGAGCAGCTCTGGAGGTCAGCCTGAAACACACACTTTCACTAAACTTTACAAAGACACGGCTCTGGAACCAAATCTGCCTCCCAGATTTCAGAGCGTGTGACTGACGGGTGGATTTGTGTCAACACTAACATGGTGGATTACAGTAAAGGAAAAAAATAACACAGAGGACTAAGAAACTGCACAGGAGAATCTTCGAGAGTCGACTTCTGCATCTGAGAGAAACATGCGACAAACTCGAGGCTGAGGTTGGTACGTCCCAGGTTATTATGGAGGATTTTCACGCTCTGTGGTCCAATTCCAGACGTCTGTACTGTCTGCATCTCATTACACAGTGTTTTACTGACCAAGAATCAAGAAATGCCCCGTTAGCATGCTAGTTTTTGCATTACTGTGAAGGCAAAACTCTGGTCTGGTCTTGGAAAGAGCTTATAAACTTGTGCTGAATAATTAGGATGCTCAGAATGCATAAGGTAAGTGAGGAATAACTTTGGACCAACTATTTAAAATGAACTCATTATGATTTGAACATTTTTAAAGGCCGCCACACACTACAGTAGAATTTACCAGATTTTGGCTGTGATTTCTTCTTCCCGAGTTCGTGGAGGCCTGACTCGACTTTGTGAAGCTGCTGCTCCTCATGTGGTGTCAGTGTCAGATCAGAACCACAACGCCAGCGTCAGGGGCAGAGGCACAAGATATAAACTTGAGATATAGCGAAAACAAAGACTTTATTACTACTCACCTAATGTAAAGTGGAACATTTAAAGTGCAGCATCTCACCCACATTATCCATAAAAAATTTCCTCTGCAAATAATGACTCCAGTCCACAAAACCACGCTATTAATCCAGTTTGAGGTGTTCTTTGAAAGTAAAAAGACAGTGTTTCCTCATGTGTGTTTGTTTACATCCACACAGTGTGCGGTGAAGCTGCAGATTAGTGACCGAGACTCTACTTCCTGTGGACTTTATCGCCTCTTTTATGCTTTAAAAATCCTGTATCTGAAGTGTTGCACCACATTTCACAAATAATAATCACACAGTTTTGACTTGTGTCTGAACTCAAAGTGCAGAGTCTGATCTTTGAACACTTCAGAGTCTCAGAGCGAGTGGTTTTACTGTAGACAGGAAACAGCTGAGGCCGTCGCGCTCACAGCTTTAGATCCTGTGGTCTGCAGACAGATCCTGCTGCCGGTTTAAAAATCGTTTAAGACCAAATAAAACCCTGTAGTGTGTAGCTGCCTTAAGACAGTATAGTTCACATACAGCCCCTTTGAGTCATTTTAGATCAATAGTGTTTTATAATGAACAAAATGTCAGATATGGAGACACACTTTTGATAGCTATGGCTTACTAAATATCAGAAAATAATCTTGACGCGACTTCTTTAACATTTTCTTCTTTATCAAGTAGATTTTTTCAGAGGTGAAAGTAGGACAGTGGACATGGGGGAATATCTAAAGAGTTGTTGCAGTGTCTGGAATGAGACCTCCATAACTGAAGGCTCCGCCGTCATTAGCCCCATCCCCAGAGCGAGGCACAGGAGCGGGGGCACAGTCTGACGCTACGGTCCCCAGGGACTAAACTTTGGCCCTCAGACTTCACATTATCCCAGTGTTCAGAGAGATCGCAGAGCAACTTTAGTCACTGCTTTCTCATATATAAACTGAATGCACTCACAGTGTTGCTGAAAAATTCATCCCATGAGAAAAAGTAAATAAATGCATAGCGGTGCTCCAAGTGTACGGTAAATAGATGTTTTACTTAGTTTAATAACAGCTGATTTAAAGTGGTTTAAGTGAAGTGTGGCTCAGCATCTGTTAGACTCTGTGTCCACTTTCACCAAGAAGAAACTCCACTGTGCAGCAGCAACATGAGCTCAGTACAAGATGGAGGATAAAGAGAAAAGATTAAGCAGGATGGGAAATGCTTTGGGTGTCTTTTCACAAGGTAAAAGTAGTAAAGTACATTACTTTTTACATTTACGGTGTTTATACTTTACCTCTTTTAGTGGATACTTTAAACAGTTAGTGACTGTGTTTCAGAGCAGGGATCTGTACTTTCTAACCCACGACATTTTTAACTGGAATCAAAAGTAATGGTCACTGCAAAAAAGGATTTTCTAGCATAGTTAAACTGGCTTGAATTAAGCAGATTCATCTTAAAAGAGATTTTTTTTTTTTTACTTAATAAAATGAGATTTTTTTTACTTGTTTCAAGACATTCCATCCTGATTTAGATGAAAGATGGACAAGAAATCATAAATTCTGCCAGGGTCTGTGGTCTTATGAGCACAACTGCAGGTTCTGGGGTTTAGGAAGTGAAGACGCAGATAAAAAAAAGAGCATTTTAGTGTAAAGATGTCACTTTAGACTGACTAAAGTAATAAGTCATTACCACCTCTTATAAATAGTTAAAAATGTTATAAGCCAACTTAGGGTTTTGTCAGTTTCATTTGATAAAGTTCATTTGTTCTGGATCAAGTTTGTTAGAACTGTGCATGAGCAGAGCCTGGTGTGTGTTACTGAACTCTGTGACTTCTGTTAAATCTGTGAGAAAATGAAAAGCTGCGCAGAGGCACAGAGATCGTCCTTACAGTACGTTTAGGAACCATCAAACTCAAACCTACACAAAAACTGTCAGTCGTTTGTGCTGTTTTGTGCTGTAAAAAGTTTTGTTTGTGCCATTCTGGTTCTTAAGATATTTGCAGTTTTATTTTTGGCCGATGACGTCAGAGTCGTGTCTCGGGGCTTTTAGGTGCAGATGTTCGGCATTTCTAAGATGTTGGGAAAGTGGAAAATGTGACATTTCAGTAAATGCAGTTTTAAATGTATTTGATTTCATGTTGTATTTGATCAAATGTGTAGATATTGTGAATGTGTGAAATTTGTTTTTCTTAAAACTAGATGTTCTTAAAAATCTATTTAAGAAATACCAGCCTATTATAAGACGTTATATACTAGAATTAAGCAGTAATAAGCAATAATTACCTAAATATACTCAAAATAATGAGGTGATAAATCTTGCCATAAATACTTGAAACTAATGTATTTCGTCTTGTTTTAAGAAAACTTGGTAAGTGAAAATTTCTTGCTGCACTGGCAGAAAATTTCACTTAAAATAGGGCATTTTTTTTACCTAAAATTTTGTACTTTTCTCTTATTTTTGATAGGACTTTTTGCAGTGTTTGTATTTTGAGAAATCAAAACTGCACAAATAAATGTAGTTAATATGATTAGCTTAGGTTCAGGAGCAGGACCACGCCTCAGCCGCCCTTGCCTCCTCGTAGCAGCCTATCCCAGCAACCCAGTTTGTCAACTCAACCCCACCCTCCCAGACCCCGATCTGTTTCACCTCCAGACATAAGACGCCTACGAGGAGGGTCCTGTTCCTGCTGGGCCATGTGAAGATTGAGACTGAGCCCCCACCCTGAGTCTCAACCCAGCCGACCCGCCACATCTCCATATAATAAACTCTTTTGTGTTGTTGGTGGGGTCCTCCCTAGTGAAGTAAGTTTTAGTGGATGCTTTTAACAGTTAGTGCAGGTGTCTGTACTCCACTACATTTCTGAAGTGGAAAAGTCACGTTTGTATTTTGAGAAATCAAAACTGTACAAATAAAAACAGCAGGAAAAATTATTGAGTCAGTTATTTCTGTTGATCAAAATTCAGCACAAATCTTTATCAAAATCACTACATTTGAAGCTTTATTAGAGCTCAAACTCAGCACGAAATACTTGGACTTTTTACTCTTTAAGTACTATTTAAGCAGGTACTTTTACTTAAGTAGATTTTTTTCATGTGATACTTTTAATTAACAAAATTGAGTACTTCTTCTACCACTGGTGTCTTCCAAAGCGCTATGGACACTGTAAGTAAAATGTATTATTAGTAGTATTATTAGTGTTAGCAGTATTAGTATTAGTAGTAGTAAAAGTAAAACACTAAACTGTAAATGACTAAATTACATCTTTGTTAAAGTATTGAGTAGAAAATGGGGCAGGGACACAGTCTTTTTTCTTATCTTTTGTAACTGCATGACTGAAATAAATACAAATAAATGTGATTCGACACACGGTTCTTCTGTCAGCCAAACTTAAAATGCACAGACCCGGGGCGGATGTGGCTCCAAAATAAACTAGAAAAGTCACGAATGAGTGAATTCTAGATCGTGTCTCTGTCTGAAAAGTTAAACTAACGCAAAGAAACTCAAAATAAGTCTGCACCTTCCTCCTGTACGACACCCTCTGCACCACGACCTGCTCGACAACAATCAACACCTCCTCTTAGCGGTGTCAACGTACACAAGTAAAGAGTCAAACCCGGTGCATCCGACATCGATACAGCGCCCCCCCCTAACGGCGCGGTAACTAAAGCGGACAGCTGTGGGCTCTCCGCGCTCCGCCGTCCCCCCTGACCCGAGCAGACGGGCTCGGGGATGGTGCCAGACATGTTGTTATCACCTCGGTGCGTCGCCCTGTGAGTCGGCAGCTGCTTGTGCCTGTACTATGCATGTTCTGTGCATGTGTGATGGTACATGCGAGTGCCCTCTATAAATCAATGTCGCTTCATACAATTATCACATGAGCGGGCACACCTATGTATAGACACAAGCGCAGTCTGGAGTCATTATCGCGTGTCGCAGACTTCATTCTCACTTACGGCACCTGGCAATTCAAAGCAAGACGGATGGGGGAGACTATACTGTGTTTGAGATGTATGTTTTATGTAATCTATTTGTCTGTACTTAATATGACGTCTTTGTGCTCAATGTTAAGACGGCCTGAGAGACAGAGGGGGTATTTTATTTCTCTGGGGTATTACCTGCCAACACATCACTTACAGATCACAATATTACCCTTAACTAGAACCCGACCGATATGGATTTTGTTGCAGCCGATTTGATACGGATAAAACGGGAGTTGAAGCTGCCGATATATTTATGACGTAAAAATTCACTGTAAATCTTCAGTTGTTTGTAAAACTTAAGTTTGGGTCTATTGGATTTTCATTTGGGTTTATTTAGGCGACATTTATTGTTATTCTGCGTCTTTACGTCATATTTAAAGACAGTAGTTCGGTCCAATGGCATTTTTGTACGACATTCTCACCCAGGGGTCGGCGCCTGAGGCTCCGGAGCCTCATTCCTCTTTCCTCCTTCTGCTGTGGCTCCTGTGACTTTGGAAAATAAATAATGAGTATTTAATTACATTGTATTTTTTATTTTAGTTTCTAAATTTGTCGATAATGGTCCTGTAACATTCAAATAAAACGTCTTTAGAGCCAACGGATGGAAAACGCAGAATCGTCAGTGTGAAACGGAACAAAAATCGACCTGAATTCTTTAAAATATTTGGGAAAAAAAGCCACTTAAAACTGATAATCGATGTGCAGCAGACGTCTTTTTCTGGTTTTGGCCGACGTATAGATGGATACGCTGCGTGAACCCGTATGCGCCTCCTCCCGTACGGTGTGGACCGAGCTTCCTCCTGTGCTCCTCTAATCCAGAACTAACACCAGGACCAAAACCAGGACTAAGCCAGGACTAAACCAGGTCTAAACCAGATCTAAAACCAGGGAGAAACGAAACTTAAACCGCATGGCTAATCTGCATACACTGCGCTGTTTCCGGTGCTGATGCTTCAGCTTCTGTCGGACTAAAGGACTCGACTCAGTGGATTATTTGTGTTGTGTTTTCAGTGATTTCATAAATGTGACACACTCTAGTCTTTTATACAGAGCGACAGGTAAATAAATCATATGCAGAGTTCTCCTCATTTTAGGGTTTTGTGGCTCCGGGTGTTTTCTTTTCTGTGGTAGTCGCTCCAAACGGCTCTGGGAGTGTTTAAGGCGCCGGCCCCTGTTCTTCTAGCCAGTAAAGAAAGTTCTGTAAGTAAACTACAGCCATTAGCCTTTAGCGGTAAATGTCGACCAACCGATATGTCAGTCAGGCCCTTCCTTTAACTGTTTTGAAAATGCTGTATTTGCCAAACTGCATATTACACTTTTTTTGTTTTTGTTTTTGAGTCTCTCCTCCTTTTTGCTCCTCGCTCTAAGTCACTCCCCCTTCAGAGCACTATCAGCGCGCATCCCGATAATAAACTGCCGCACATCGCATCAGGTTTGTCAAGTTGTTGTGTACAGTTTTCTATCATGTGTATTCACGAAGCATTGCACAGAATCTCACAGCTAACAGTAAGCAGGGTTCAATCAGGGCCCAGGAAAGATCACTAAATGACTCAAACATGCAGGGGTGGCATCTAAAACTTCGTCAGGCACGTTTTTCTAAGGGAACAACTTTATACAACTCCAAAAAAATAGATGTTGCACAACACTGTCTGAATTTTTCGTAGGTTATTATGACCTTACCTTAACTCTACACCCACCGACACTGGAATAAATGACAAACTCCTGGACCAGTAACATCTTGTACTCAGTCCTATATCAAAATAACTCATGTATTTTTCCTTTTAATGTAGCCTAGATGTCCAAATATGTCTGTAAAATTATGTGACAAAATGAGAAATAAAAAAAAATCTACACAATCTACACTTTTTAAAAAAACATTTTGATCTTGTGAAATTTCTTTTTTTTTTATATATAGTTGAAAAAAGCCAAATTTTAGAGGCATAAATTAAGATTTTCAAGCATTCACGATCAAGTTTACTATGGTACAGTGAGGTTAGGTTCGGTCGCTTTAGTCGTACCCGTGGGTAAATTTGTTTTGCAGATTTGAGCTGTAAAAACACATTTACAAATAAAGTGTTACAAACTAATACTATCATCAACTCCACCATGTTTTACTCACTGGCTCAATGAAATGACTTTGGCAGCAAAATTGGAATATATACGTTACGAACAAAGTCTGGCAAAGTATGGTCCCCATTTCTGAGGTTATTAAGCTAAAATATATTATGTATTGACAAATGTCCGAGTGTGGTAGTATATATATGTATACATGTGTAAACTATACAGCCATGTTTAAAATATATATATTTGCTCCATAGTATCACCATGTTTATTTATGTGTAGACATGAGTAGCTATGTACAGATCTCCCTACGTGTTTGTGTGTACGTGTATTTATCTGCGCATACATATGTATATGTATGCGGTGTGTGGTAGGTATGTGTATATGTATGTACATATGCATATACATATATTTATTTATGGTTCTTTGTACTGTGGCGGTTTAAAAAAAAATTTGATTCGATTTTATATTATTATTATTATTATTATTAGTA
>CM060658.1:854175-896675 GCA_030686955.1 Odontamblyopus rebecca | reverse complement strand
GAGGGGTTCATAGGGGGTCAGAGGGGTTCATAGGGGGTCAGAGGGGTTCATAGGGGGTCAGAGGGGTTCAGGGGGGGTCATAGGGGGTCAGAGGGGTTCATGGGGGTCAGAGGGGTTCATAGGGGGTCAGGGGGGTTCATAGGGGGTCAGAGGGGTTCATAGGGGGTCAGGGGGGTTCATAGGGGGTCAGAGGGGTTCATAGGGGGTCAGGGGCTGTGAGGATTGGGCAGTAAACTGCCCCCGTGACCCAGCCGGATTAAGCGGGAGAAGATGGATGGATTATATTCTGTATTTCCTTTTAACTTGATAATGTTTTGGGTTTAATCAACTGCAGGTTTGGTAAATCTATAGTGCATTATTTAACAGGCACATTTTATTTGACTTTAGTTTAGTTATTTGACAGTATTTGTCATTGTATTTCAAAACTGTACTTTCAAACATCTGTGTAAGTTATAACATCTGCATCAGCATTAACCTAATGAAAGAAGCGATGAGTTAGTGGAGCGAGCGCATGTTCACGCTGCACAGATGTCTTAGATTTGACTCTCGCTGTAAGAGCTGCAGGTCTGGAAGCGTTTACCAGGCTCCTACATGTAACTCTATATCGAGCCTTGGGCTTTGTCTATAGAAGTGTAACGTTGGAGTTTTCAGTCGACATTGGCATTATCTGTGCATAAAGGAAGTGTGTAATCTGCCCTCGGCACGAACATCACCCTGACCTGGTTTACAGAACGAAAACAAGTGAGAAGCAGATTTGGTGCTGTCAAAGTTCTACAATTATGAACTCGATTTTCATACTCACCTCATTCTCTCACCTGTGGCCATGAGCTTTGGGGAACGACCGAAAGGACGAGATCGTGGATACAAACGTCCCTTAGAGAGAGGGGAGGAGCTCGGTCACATGGAGCTCGGAGTAGAGCCGCTGCTCCTCCACATTGAGAGGAGCAGCTGAGGGGAGGGCATCTGAACGCCTCCCTCGGGAGGAGCTGGAGGAAGTGTCTGGGGTGAAGGAAGCCAGGGAGTCCCTGCTTAGACTGATGCCCCGGCCCCGGATAAGAGGAAGAAAATGGACGGATGGATTTTCATACTTTAACTCATCACAATGGTAAAAGCAACGGAACAGAAGGAACAACACATTTTTAACATTTCCAGGTGCTAATATAGAGCAATATTATTCTGAAACCTTTTTTGAAAAGGTTTAATGTGAGACACTGCAGGTGAATAGGAAAAACATCTTACATTTGGACATATCAATTTGAAACGTATCTGTTTTTCACTCACATAAATGTACGAAAACAATGTTTAAAACAGTTTAAAATCATGAAATACATGTGTCATATAAACATAAAGCACATTATATGTAAAATGGCTTTATCATTTGTGATCCTTATGTCCCTTTAGGAGAAAAATGCATTATCAGAAAACAAACTTTGAAGTCTTTGGCTGATTAAATGAAACAGTAAAACATCTTTCAGTGCAGAGCAGCTGTTTCCTCATGTTTAAGCAAAGAGACCAAACAGAAACGGAAAAAAGAGTTTTGTCTGTAGTGTCTCTCTGACTGTCACGACATTTGCCTCTAGAAATCTCCAGATTTCTTTGTCCCACCGTATATATGAATGTAGCTAACCCGTTAGCCGCTAACCCGTGAGCCGCCGCGTGCCAAACAGGAAGTGCTCCAGGAGGCTCTTCCGGCTCCTTCCCTCCTTTTTCCCATTGACTGGAACGTCTCCCTGTAAGTGCTGCAGTGAGACTCGTCATTTTGGTCTTTAAATGTCCACATTAACCTACTCTACATGACCCTGACCCTAATTGTCAGGATAATAGCACAAATATTGCACCCATGGAAAACAATGAGACTAATACTGAATGCAAATATAGGCATTTGATATTTTTTCTGCTGAGCTCGTGCGGTTATATTCTTTGTGTCTCTGCCTTTTGAATCCTCACGTCCATTTGCTTTCACTGAACATCATTACATTTCTTTCTATGCAAACACAATGTGATTGTTTCCATGCAATATAAAAATGAAGTTAAGTGTTCCAGCTGATATCACGTGTCCCTTTCTGTGGTGAGCTTCAGTGTAGCAGTAGCTGTTTAATATTTTTCACAGATTATGTAAGACGCCTGTGATGTCTTGCGGCTTTTCTATTTCCTTCTCCAATAAGTAACTTAACATACGAGCAAGAAACTGTGTCTGTCTTGTTGACATGAGCTGTAACCAGGGCGTACACAGAATTTATGGGATAACTTTAAAGTGCAAGTCCATAATTCACATGAAAGGTGATATTGAAATTGACCAGCAGCTTGTTCTCTGCTGAAATCATTAGAGTAAAGTGAAAAAGTAGAGAATCCCCCGGCACTGATACCAAAACCAGCTGAGGAACAGGCGAGGAATGAGGATGCAAGGAGAAAGGAGGCACAGCCGAGGGACCAGGAGGCGAGGGCACCGGCCGCGGGTCATTTATTATACATGAAACGCCTACACTCCTTTGTATCGCTCTCTCTTTCTCTCTTCCTCCTTCTTTCTCTCTCTCTGCCCTTCTCTTTATCTCTTCCCCTTTTTATATTTGTCCTTTTGTCCCTCCATGTCTCTCTCTTTCTCTACCTTCAATATATCTCTTTTCCTTTTTACGTTTTTCCATCTATATCAAATCTCTCCTTCTCTTTCCACTCTTTTCCCTTCCCTCTCTCATTCTTTCCCTGTTTTTCTGTTTCCTTTTTTCTCATTCCCTTTCTATCGCCTTTTTCCCTACCCCTATTTATTCCATCTCTCATTCTCTCATTCTCTCATTCTCTGTGCCCTCACCTTTCCCCTGCCTCTCCTTTCCTCCCTCCATCCCTCTCTCTTTCTCTCTCTGTGTTTGTCCCTCTCGCCTTCTCTCTTTTATCTTTCTCGCTGCGTCTTTACCTTTTCCTCTCTCCTCCTCTTTCTTTCTCTCCCTCCATCACTTCCAGGACACACTGTGCTGTCGTCCATCTCTCCGCCTGCTCCTCTCATCACCACTCTTCATCCTCTGTAAACATGTCACTTCGCCTGGTTCCATTTTTAATTTAGCGTAAAACTTCAGACTTCAGACGCGCTGCTTTTTGACGGATCTCGTGTCCCTGTGATGTATTGTAGTTCTGTGCTGTTTACAGGGGCAGGACACAGGAGCTTTGGACACAGTTCCTCATTTCCTGGTGAGCCAGAGTGTTGGAGACACTTTTTAAAATCTTCCTCCAGTCCTTGTGTTTCCAGAGGCTGATGTTTGTTGGCCTGATTCATTAGTCTGACTTTGCAGGATTCGTTGCTCGACAGTAGAGAACACTACAGAAAAGGATTTTCATATTTAAACTGACTTGAATTAAGCAGATTCATCTTAAAAGATTTTTTTACTTAATAAGATGAGATTTTTTTTTACTTGTTTCAAGATATTCATCCTGATTTATCTTATCTCGATATTACAACTTATTCTAAGCACTTTTTATATTAACTCAGTCCAGGTTAAGCCTCTTTAACTTCCTTCTCAAACCAATAAGGGGAAAAATCTGTCCATAAATACTTGAAACTCGTGTTTTCTGCTTAGAACAAGATTCATATTTTGTCTTGTTTTAAGAAAACTTGGTAAGTGAAAATTTCTTACTGCACTGGCAGAAAATTTCACTTAAAATAGGACATTTTTTCCTCAAAACTGGTATTTTTTTCTTATTTTTTGCGGTGTTCTTTTCTGATTTAACCAGTCGCTGCTGTTTGGTGGTGACGTTTGTGATGCGGCAGAACAATCAGTAGTGTCCAAACAATTGCCGGCACAACAGCAAATAAAGCAGAGTGAACACGTCTGTCAGGAGCATTGTCGTTTCTGTGAGGTGAATTTGCAAATTAAAGGTACAATAAAAAATGCAAAGTTATTGTTTGACAAAGGAAGGAGGAGCGTCTGCAGTTTGCTCTCACAGCTCGGGTTGGTTCTGGCCAACACTCCACTTCGCTGATCGGCCGGTGCGGCGAATACAACTTCTGTGGTTCTTGCAAACTGCCGAGTGTTTCCGATCCCTGAACGAGTCGCTGGAGAGAAATGAAATTGAGCAGAGTCTTACCACAGCCTTTCCACAAAGCACCTGAGGCAAATCAGTTATTACTCCAGATTATCCATGTAAATGTGTTGACAGAATAATGAATATAATAATGAAATAAAAGTAACGCTGCGTCACATGAATTGTCACATGTTGAGGTTCTATTTTCTCATATATCAGTCGCCGCTGCAGAGCTTCTATCAGGAAGAACAACTCACTGCTGCTCAGACACAAATCCTTCAAATGCAACAGTTGGTTTTACTTCTAACATTATTCTGTGACACAGACGTTCACAGGGACAGTCTGGAGCTCTAATAGTTTCCTCGGGTCTGTGGAGTGGGTCAGACTGTTTTTAGTGGCAGGACAACTGTGGCCATTGACCTGCACTAGCCCAGCACCAGCACCTCTGCAAATACAAGGACTGGAGGAAGATTTAAACAAGTGTCTCCACACGTCTCCAACACTCTGGATCACCAGGAAATGACCAAAATGTCCCAAATTCTGAACTGTCCCTTTAACGAGATTGAAACTTTTTCTGAATCCTGACAGTTTAAAGTCGGGATGTGCCAAAGTTCTAACTGGATGTTTCTTGTGGACGTGTATTTGTACATAGTAATTAACCACTGGTGAAAATGGGACAATTGGCCTGAGGGGATGAGATGAGTGAGACTTCTGTATTTTAAGCTGTATTTAGGAAAAGCTCGTTGGGGAAAAATGCCGGGGATTTTCTACATGTGTGTGCATTGGCTGAATGTTCTCCAGGTACCGGGACACGTTAGCAAACAGCCAAATACATTTTAACATAAGGTGACCAGAATTTCAAAATAAAAAACTGGGACATCCCTGTTTTTTTTTTTTGGTTTTCTTTGGTGGTTGAAAATAATAAAATTGTGAAATGAGGGCGTAATTAAGGAAACCGTTCATGATGAACATGTGAGTCAGCATAGTCACATTTTCTTTGTGTTTTGGCCGTTTTTAACCAGATTTTTTTGTATTTTACCTAAACAAGTGACAATTAATGCCCCTCTTTACTGTTGGAAAGGGTTAAATTGGTCAAAAATAGGGACACCAGGGACATTTCTTGTATAAAACTGGGACAAATCACTGGTTTTGGATAAATCTGCTGGGACAGGGCTCAAAACTGGGACTGTCCTGGGTAAATAGGGACATCGGGACGTCTGAAAAATGCATTTAAACAAAACATTTTCAAGAGCCTGTGATCAATACGA
Source organism: Odontamblyopus rebecca (assembly GCA_030686955.1). Classification (NCBI taxonomy): domain Eukaryota; kingdom Metazoa; phylum Chordata; class Actinopteri; order Gobiiformes; family Gobiidae; genus Odontamblyopus; species Odontamblyopus rebecca. The sequence continues at coordinate 891,396 of CM060658.1, read as the reverse complement.
GCGCCTGTGGTCCTGTTTAGACATTAGTAAGAGAACAAACTGTTGGCTAATTCTGACTCACTTGTGACTGTAATGCATGAATGTCTCTGTATGGGAGGCACTTTTTAACAGCACAAATCAGCTCATTTGTTGTCGTTCCAAGTAAACCTGCTCTTTATGGTCAGAATGTGTTTAAATAAAGCTCAGGTTCAAGTCTAACACTCCTCAGACGGAGCAGTGCTTACTGTTAGCATCACACCCCCAGGGGAAAAGAAATATATTGAAAAATATGCATTTGTACTGTGACTTCATCTGTTAGTCGTGATAAATATTACATTACAAGCAAATATTATTATCATGTTCTAGCATTTGGTTATCGTTATTTCAGATGGAGATTAAATAAAATGGGGAAGTCATTGTTGTTTTTGAAAGAAATATTCAACCTTATCCTCCAGAAAAGCTTCACCTAATCTTTAATCGTTTAACCCTCAAAGACCTATTTTATCGTACACGATACCGAGGAATATGTTTGTATAACCGCAGAACTTTGTAACGGTAAAAGACAGAAACGTCCTTTTCCCCTCTGAAAGTGCAGACATAGAGGTTTCCGTACATTTCTGCGGCTTTATCCTACGTCACACTCACGCTGTGTGATGACGGGAGCAAAACGAGTGTCCAATAGGAACTTTGTTTTCCCCAAACTCATGCGCTCCGTCCATTTTGATCGAGCCAAACTTTGCCAAAGAGTGAAGTGAGTCAAGATGGTCGACTCCTCTGACTGTGTGTGTTTATAACGAGGGAAAAAGTCGCTCTAAGTGGAGTTAATTCTCACACACATGGAAAATGACACATCTTGGTGTGTGTAATTGTGCATCTCTTTCTATTTTTATTTAAAGGTTTATTTCAGTCCAAATGAACAAATCCAAATGTAATAAACGTCCTGGAAATGCAGAAGTGCTGTGGCTCTGGCCCTGGACCTGACAGGAGCTGTTTCCAGGACTGGACCAGGAAAGTCATGGAGCCACTGCACTTTTTTTGTTTTTAGGGCAATAAGGAGATTTTTAATTTACTTACAGACTTGAGATTTTGCATTTTTGTAGCTAAGGCCCTAAATTAAGCATTTTTATGTCCAAAAAGTTGTTTCTACATGTTTGCTGTGGGTTTTGTATAAAAGAATTTTGTGAATTTTATTTTCTGTTTTTTTTTTCATCTCTATTTCTGGTCCTGTAGCTTTTCTCACAGCCTCATGACACAACTACAGCAGCAGATTGTGAAATAACAGGTTGGACTGAACAAAAGGAGGTAGAACACTTCATTAGGGGTAAAAGGGGCAGTTTTAAAAGTGAAATTAAGAAAAAAATCCAGGTGAAGAGAAATGTACTAAAATTGCCCTTAGGTCTTAACATTAGCTCCACAAACTTATATTAATTTGACATCTTTTACTCCTTTCAGCTGACACCAGACACATATTTGGTATGGAATAACGGCCTGACTTTCTACTGTGAAGAAATCATTTTACTTTTGTTTTATTTATGCCGAGAAAGAAGACGTGAACTTTGTGTGAGTTTTGTTTTGTTTGGAGGCCTGATAATTACAAGGATATTAACCATAAACCAAGTCAACAAACCTGCAGTCTGAAGACAGAACTCTGACCTGCCTCCATCTCAAAGCACTGACAGGTTTTCATGTTTTTCTAATCATTACTTGGTTTAGCGGGATCGTACTTGCGGTAAATATTTGTCATAGTTTTACAGTTAAGTGGCAGTTTGTGGAAAAAATGGACAAGAAACGTACAGAAATACAGGAAGTGGTGGTGAGTTCTAAACTAAAATACCTCTATGTCATCAACAAAATTATATCCAAATCCAGGAACAATTTACATGCAGGAAACACAATATTCTGAAAGTTGTTTGTTTATTTCTTTCCTAAAGTTTAAAAAGACATTAACACTGTCACAATATTAAACATACAAGAAAATAATGATGAAAAAGAGCAGAAAAAGAGTCATCTTATGTTATCTGCCCCTTTTCCCTTTTTCAGCACTGATAGTTGTTCTTTCATATCAGTACTTTTCATTTTAGTCACAACTATTAATTCACTGCAAACAGAACTCTTCACTTTTATTCACAATAACTTAGGTTTTTCTTCATACATACACATTACACTGGATTTAATGTGTTTTTTAAAAGCCATCATTGTGCTTGATTCTTTGATTTCTTTGTTAAGATTATTCCATAAATTAACTCCTTTCACAGCAACACTTCACTCCATAACCTCAATTCTGAATCCCACCAGAAATGCTTCAAACACGTTTTTCTTTATTAGTATTAGGCTCATTATTAACAATTAAACAACAGCCTCACACTCATCAAAAACACCATGAACATCACTGAAAGACGCGCAGCATCGGGCGGATTTCATGACACGTCCCACATATATGATGAGCACATGTGCAACTCGGACCCAAAACAAACTGTTTTTATGGCGGTTTGTACGTTCAGGAAGGTGAAACTCGAGCTGCTTGTATTGTACCAAAATGCCATCGTGTTGTGTCGTTGATTGTACGAACAGGCAGGTAAAAGGAAACGGATTGATTTTTTATCGGATTCCTAAAGGAAAAGGCGCATTTAAACAGCACCGCCGCCGTCTGTGGATACGAGCCACAGACGAGAAGACTGGTCTGAGGAGTTGACAAGACTCGTGTTTGCAGTGACGACTTTATATAAGGTGTTTATATACTATATGTCAGAACAGATCCCCTGGTCTTATGTGCATCCACCCAGGCCTGGTACAGTCCCGTCTTGTGTCCTTGTGTGGCCTTTGACTTGGTTGAACTCCGGCTTTGACGATACAAACTTCACTTTCATTTGTTATTTTGTGCATCCTCAAAGGTTGGACATGACCACATTCCACGAAATTATACACTTCTAAAGACTTATATGCTCTTAAATTCTCCTTTGTCCACGCGCTTGGCGAATTTATGAGATACATATAAATGTGGGGCTCATTATCAGGTAAGGGTGGGGTAACTGTACCTGTACTTAAGGTTAACTTCCTTAAAGAGCCGTCACGATCTGTTGGCTGAGGAGACTTTAAATATGATGACTGATGCATCTGTCGTTATCCGCCACTGTCACGATTGTAAACCCGAGAATGTTTTGGGGCCAGTGTCTGCGCACATACCGGGAGCGCATAATGTTTCCAAACTTTGAAACCGGTCAATTCATCAGTTTAGTCGGTCTTATTGACTTACAGAAGAGTTGCAGGCGACGAGTAGGCGACTGCGGAAACATCTGAGTGCTCTGTCCTTCCATTCGTTCGTGCATTTGTGTGTCAAGTCTTTCTCAAATGCAAAGCTGCAAGAACCTGGCGTTTCTCTCCTGAAGCATTGGGAAGTTTCATGTTGATGAAATCCACGGTCTTTAACCACAGTTTCCAGTTACTACAGCCACACTCACAAAGCCCTGATCCAATGATCCAGATTTTCTTGTGCTCCTCAACTGGTCTGAGCCATTTTTGTAAATCTATTTTTTGGCGAAAATGCAAAGTGCTTCTGACACACTGTCCTTTAGCCTATTTTCGATCATTCAAACTATTTGACATGTCCACAGCAGCTCAACAGACTCTGAAATCAAATGTAACAAATTTACTCAGTGACCAATGAGCACTGACCACCAAAATGATCCGATCTCCCGTTTGGTTTTATTGAAGTTACAGTTTTCACAATAATATTTTTAAAATAGTTATAATAACTAAAAGATTTTTTTCGGCCTGTGCTGGAGGGGGCACCAATGGCCTCTAGGTGGGGCACGGCCCACAAATGCCCCACCGACCTCTGCAAATACAAGGACTGGATGGAATATTTAAGTGTCTCTAGGAAATGAGGCCCTGTGTCTAAAATGTCCGAACTGTCCCTTTAAGCTTTGTGTTTGTTTGTTTTTCCTTTCATTAAGCCGCTCTCGCCTCTTACACACAGAAAGGGAAATGTGTTTACCCAGAGTCCCACGCACACCTGCTCTCACGGTCTCCACGGCGACAGAGGTGCTCCCCCGGTGACGCGGTCGCCGTGGAGACCTTATTGATGAGGTGTCACCGCGGTGACGTGTGCGGACAAAAGGTGAAATGATGCGGTGCTTTTCGTCACAGATAAAGAACATTACACACAGGGAGACGTGGCATCGATTTAAACTGGATTTTTTTCCGAATAACAGACTCTCTGTGCTGTTATTATCATGACTTAACATTTATTAAGTCTGTATTTATAGATTTTGGGATTATGGATCAATAAAGTCCAAGGGCCAGTTGGCTAATATAGTCTCCTGCATCTTCAAAGTCTGCCAATTAGTATTTCCTTACATTGTGTCACTAAATAATTGCACTGAAAATACTTATTCAGAATCATTCTGACAAACTGTTTTAGGCAGATACTGTTTCATCTGGTGACATCCAGAATACAATTATAAAATCGACAGAAAGTCTCCATGTCCGGAGATCCGGTCCCTCCACGGCCCCTTGTGGATCCTCTTGCGGGTGGTGGGCCCAGGGGAGAGTGTCACTCTTTCAGGTTGTACCCGACCGGGCCCCGTGCGGGAAGTCCCGGCCACCAGACACTTGCCTTCGAGCTCCCACCAGGCCTGGCTCTGGTGGGGCTCCGGTGACGCCATTCGAGGCGGCGTAACTGTCTCTGGGTCGAACTCTGAGCCGCTCTCAGTCTGACCCACCAGGCCCTGTTCGCCTTGGACGACCCGACCAGGGACGTGAAGCCCCTGATAACGTCCCGGGATCATTCGGCACTTAAACCCCTCCATCGCGATAAGGTGGTGGTTCGAGGAGGGGAGATTTTATCCATCCATCCATCCATCTTCTACCGCTTAATCCAGCTGGGTCACGGGGGCAATTTGCTGCCCAATCCTCATAGCACCTGACCCCCTATGAACCCCTCTGCAGTTGGTGAACCCACAGGTGGGGGAGATTTTAATCAGTGATAAATAAATGTAGTAAATCAAATGGTGACACAAACATAACTCGGATTAAAACATAAAGATGTTTTAATCCTGTGGTATGATGCAACCTAATGTAAAAGTACTCCAAGCATTCAGAATACAGTAGAATTATTCACTGAATTTAATACTGTCACTGGACGCTGTCAGGAGGTAAGTCAGTGTTTGACAGATTCATAACCGGCCTCGCCTCCAGTGTCGGGTTTCTTGATATAACTTAATTGTGGTTATAAAAACCTTATATAGTTAAGTTTACCATTTTAAACTGATTGAACAGCTTCAACAGAATCCAGTAATATGGAAAACAAGACCGTTCCCTCTGAGCTTCCGTATTAACATGAAAACAGGCACGTTGTAATTGTGGAGGGGGGCTGGCGTCTCCTGGTACATCTGTGCTATAGCCTCAGTCACCAGTACGAGCAGGAAACTTGTGTGTGTGTGGAACGGAGGGAGTGTTTGACAGCACCGTCAGCCTGTAAAAAAAACAACCTTCGCCCTGAGGAAAGAGTTAATTGTAGTCTTGAAATCATTAGGCACAACTCACACAAGGCTGAGTTTAAAATAACTGGCCTCCCAGATGTGTGCGGCTGCTACTACTGCGCACTGTGGAAATGCTCGGGGATTTTGGGAGCTATCGACAATAACTTAATACATTTGTGTAGAGATCCAGCTATAGAAATTTGAGAGAAGTCTGAAATCTGAACTGTTAAACTAAGAATCCCGGGCATTTCAGACATGTTTAGGTGAAACTGCATTTTTTTCAATATATTTTGGTTAGACTGGCTTGTTATTTTGGCTTTGAATGAATAATGCTCTGTTAATAAAGCTCTGTGAAGCGTCTTTGGGGTCATGTGCCTGTGAAAAGCGCTGTATAAATAAAGTTACCTTCCGTGCCTTTCCTGTGCAGACATGTTGCCTTGAAAATAAATGACATATTACTATATTACAGTCTACTTGGTCATGATAATTTTTTTATTAAAATCAAATGCTCTTTTTGCCATCAGTTTTATTCATACAGTCCTATCTCCTGGCAAATCTTTAGATTTGTCTTATTTCAATTTCTTGACATTAATGAACCTCACCTCCCGACAGCGTCTGAGCCGAGTTCTTCCCCGGTGTCGATGCTGTTGAAAGTGTCCGGCAAGTTGGCTGAGGTCATGAAAATAAAGTGTTTTTCTTGCCAAAAACAATATGTGTTCAAAAGAGCGACACATTTGCATCACAAAACGTGAACCACGACACAGTCAGACCTCGTACCTTGGTACTATTTTCTCTCCGGTCGTATCACTGCGCTGCCTCCAGGTGAAGCTGCACGAATCCAACACTTTTTTCATTAGTTCTGCAGTGTTTATGTGCTCAGAGTGTAGAGCTAACATGAGAGCTACAGCCATAATTATATAAACTATATTAGAATATATATAAAAATGGTGCAGACTTGTGATTATCCAGCTTCCCTCTGTCCCTCCTCTGTCTCTGCTGTTCTGACTCTGCTGAGTTTGGGCATCAGGATATTCGGGTTCATAAAGATCTCCCCTCGGCTCTGTGCTAAAGGCCATGTCTTCATTGTCACTGTCGTAGTCACACATGTCGTCATGAACTTTCTGAGCAGGAAACACAGTGAAACAGGCGCAGCGCCACCTGGAGGCAGCGCAGTGATACGACCGGAGAGAAAATAGTACCAAGTGATTATGAGCTCTGACTTTTCCCCGTTAATGTTTTGTGACGCAAATGTGTCGCTCTTTGAACACATATTATTTTTGGTAAGAAAAACGCTTTATTTTCATGACTCCAGCCAACTTGCCGGACACTTTCGTCAGCACTGACACAGGGGAAGAACTCGGCCCAGACGCTGTCAGGAGGTGAGTCAGTGTTGATGCGACTCTGCTGACGGAGACGAACAGATTCATGTCAAAAAACCCAAACTGATACTCTTATACTCTATATTATTATACTCCTGTAAATTTGTAAATTTTGTTATATTATAGCTTTTTTTTCTACTTTATTTTATTCTATTATTTGTTGCATGTCAGTGTTTGTCTACATCTGCCCCACTGCAGCAATTTCCTAATGTTGTGAACCTGTTCACTCATATGGCAATAAAAACATGCTGATTCTGATTCTGATTTAAGGTCATTTCATTCTTTTTTAGTATTTTTTGCCCTGGTATCTGTACTTTTACTGAAGTAACCATTGCTTTGAAGTGCATTGCTTCTTACAAATATACGTGTTCTGAGCATGTGGTGAGATCACATGGACATTCATGTTCTCTTAGGGTGTAATTTCAGGTCTGCATCTGTGTCCACATCAAGCCTTTCATTAGTGGCTAATAATAAGTATGCACAGAGAATGGCTAATTGTAACAGGGAACAGATGGTGGAAGTGTTGCCAATTAAAATACGGAAAAAAGGAAAAATAATCATTACAGCATTTGCGAATGTAAACTGCCTTTGAGGGATTTGACCATAAATCATCATTACATTTTGCAACAAGATTGACATTTTTCATTTTAGAAAGAGCGACATTTTCCTCACAGCAGCCCACAGTGTACTTTTAGTCCATACATCCAAACACAAAGTAAAAAACATAGATTTAACCTCGACTTTAGGGTTTAATTGTCTCTTCAGTCCAGTCCAGCAGAGGAGTTTTAAATGGGAACAAACGGTGACAGCTTAATTCACTCATTCTCTGCGCTCTGGTTGTTATGAGGCCAAATGGAGCTGAGTAATTTGGTGGAGGGTTTGTGTTTGTGACCGCAGGGTGCGCAGGGTCATCAGTGGAGACAGAGAAAAAGTCTTATCTGCGACTTCAGCAGCAGGAAGAGAGAAATCTGTGAAAGTGAAACCTGATCTTTCAACTCATTTAGGATTCGGCTGGGAACTGTTTATGAAAGACAGTCGTAGATGTGCATTTTACTGTGACCGTACGATTTATTAGCGTTCGAGTTTAGATTATATTAATATTTATATTACGTAACTGGTGCTTGCTCTGAGGTGTGAGGTGGTATGATGTTCCACAGTATGGCATTACCTTTATCAGGGCTGTAGCTGACTAAAGACGAAAAACAGACGGTGTGGCAAAAGTTCTCAAAACTATTACAGATTTCTGTCTGTCTGACCCAAACTGCACTCACACCAGCAGAGACGTCCATGCGGAAACAATTATATATGCGACTATGCAGGAAAAAGTGCTATAGGGAACAACGTGTGTGTAGAACTTAATCTGCTTTTTTACATAGCTTCACTCACTCCTTTCTGCTGTCGCCTCATACACATCTTTAGAATCTAAATATGATCATTACTCAACTAAAAACCGCCACAAACGACAGGAGAATTTGCCCGATTTCCGCTGCGATTTCTTCTCCCCGAGTTCAGGGACCCAACTTTGTGTCTTTGTGTGCGATTCTGAAGCCGCTGCTCCTCGTGTTTGTGTCACAGTCAGATCGTAACCACCGAACATCAGCGAGGCGACAACCGATAAAACAGTCGGGGGCAGAGGAGCGACGGACACAGAGACGCAAAATACAAACTCAGGACCGAGCGAAAATAAAGACTTTATTATTACCTCCCGTAAAGGGGTCAATTTAAAGTGCAGTTTCTCATCCACATTATCCATAGAAATTGTTCTCGGCAAATAATGACATCCAGGCCACAAAACTGTGCTATTAACTGTGTTATTAATCTATTTTGAAGCGTTCTTTGAAAGTAAAAAAGCGAATGTAGATCTTCTGTCTTGTTTCCATCCACACGGTGCACAGATCGAGGTTGCATATTGGTGATAGAGACTCTACTTCCTGTGGACTTTACCGTCAGTCTTTTATGCTTTAAAAATCCTGTATCTGACGTATTGCACCACATTTCACAGATAATAATAATAACACAGTTTTGACTTGTATCTAAACTAACCGTTTTACTGTAGACAGGAAACAGCTGATGCAGTTTATGCAGCCACATCCCGCTGCCGTCTTTGCCATCAGAGATTTTAAGTCTCATTTTCTCCTCATGTCTCATTTAAGACCGAAAAATCCTGTAGTGTGTAGTGGCCTTTAACAACAAAAGGCCTAAAATGTATCTCTGCCTTAATTACAGTTGTTTTCTTATGTAATACCTTAAAAGGCATTGAGACTGTGCGTTGTCTTCTCTTACACATTACCACTCTTTACATTACCACTAGGAAACCAGCATAAACCACTGTACTAAAATAATATTAACATCTCCTATTATCTGTGTTTGCAGGCGAGCCAGAGTTCAAGTACATCGCCAACATGCACGGTAACGAGGCCGTGGGCCGCGAGCTGCTCATCTACCTGGCCCAGTACCTGTGTAACCAGTACCAGCAGGGCAACGACACCATCATAGACCTGATCCACAGCACACGGATCCACCTCATGCCCTCCATGAACCCCGACGGATTCGAGAAGGCCGCCTCACAGGTAAACGTATGTCGACTTTAATCAGTAATAAAAGAGTAAATAAGAAAACATGTGTGACCGCGCTGAACTTGGCCGTGCAAAAGCTCCGCTCGGTTGCAGGAGTGACCAGTTTGTGTTCGTCTTTGACTGTCGTATAGTTTATCTGCGTTGTGTTGTGAACAAATGGCCAGGACACGGTGCTGCTTTTGTGGTTTTAATCTGCATGAAACAAAACAGATCAAGGTCAAGATACCACAGCTCCTCACGGCGAGCAGCTCTACAGGAGAGCCTAAAGTTAGCTTCTGTCACAACAGTTCCTTACTGCGTAATAACTCATACACTGAACACAATCTTAGCTCATAAGTGTCATAAATAAGGTGCACAATTAGGCTGTGATCATATAATGAGGAATTAAACAGAAATACACGATTTTTACAGACATGTTCACAACACCAGGGGCACTTATCACTACCGGTGACCACAAGAGGGCGCTACTCAACCAAAATGCACCATCCCAATAAGTAATGACAAGTGGAATCCAACACAGGGTAATCTCTGTTACACATGCACAGGTCTGTTAGCTCCAAACCTGAGGTAATAATGACTGAGTATGTGCGATACAGTGGAAAGGGATTTCTGTCACTCCTGTATTTAACATGTTGCTAAATGCTGTTAAATACCAACTTTATTTATAAAGCACTTTAAAAACTTTACAGCAGCCAAAGTGCTGCACAAACATAGAAAAGACAAGGGCAGTACAACACAATACACAATATAAACACAACACAACTACTAAAAAACATAGAAAATAATAAGATACTCAACAACAAGAAATGTACATCTCACTTGCTGAAAGTCAGTGAAAAAAGGTGGGTTTTTAGGAGTGATTTAAAAACAGATACAGACTCTGCAGGTTTAATCTCTAAAGGCGACTGGTTCCAGCAACAGAAAACGTCCGGTCCCCACGAAGCTGGAGTTTAGTGTTTGGGACGGAGCTGGAGCTGGTCTGAGAGTCCGAGAGGTGTGAGGGAGCGTCAGGTCAGAGGCAGGAGCTGCAAACACTTTAAAATTGACTCTAAATCACACTGGGAGCCAATGAAGAGAGGCTCAAACGAGGGATATGCACTCATGTTTCCGCGTTCCAGTTAAAAGTCGAGCTGCAAAGTTTTAATTATAATAGTAATAATAATACATTTTATTTATTAGGCGCCTTTCTGGACCATCAAGGTCGACTTACCACAACATAAACAAATTAAGTACGATTAAAACACACAGTTAAAGCCACAGTTAAAATGGGACAGTATTTAATTGAGTGATTGTGTTTAGCTTTGTATTTAGTGTTGTATTAGTGTTGTTTTGGACCCGCTGCAAACGGCAAAGTGCATTTTGACTCACACCAACATAAAGTGCATTACACTAATCCAGTCTGCTCGTCACAAATGCACGAATGAGAGTTTGGAAATGTTCTTCTGGACGCTCTGGTTTCCCCCATCAGCCCAAAACCTGCTACATAAATATAGGCCCCGTGTCGTCATTGTAAATTTGTAAATGAGAATCTGTTCTCAGTTGACTTACCTGGTAAAATATCGAATAAAATAAACATTTCAAATAAAAAAAAAAACACATTTTGGACAGTTGCCTTAGCAGGAAAAAGCTAGACTTTACATCGGAACTGATTTGCTGATCAAATTTTAGGTCAGGGGCAATTTTGACACCTGAGTTTGAAACAACCGGCTTCACTAAATGATTCACTGAACGCAGGTCTACAGGAAAAGAGTCTTAGTTCTTGTCTTACTTTGCCTTTCCTGTCTAACTGCTCCTAGTCTCTATAACTGGTGTGTGTTTACCTATCAGCAGATGCAAATTAACCATATAAGTCTATAATTTGTCATATTTACACTTGTCTAAACGTTCTTTAATATGCACCGTCCCCTCTTTTCTTAAGTGAATACATAAAAATAAATAAGTTGTAGAAGAGTCAGATGCGTCGGACAGTTTTCCCTTCCCTTTTTCATTTCATTATGTTTGAAATGTTTCTGTTTGTTTGTGTCAATGTTAGTCGTTCACCCATATAAAAAAGTACATCCATATTTTCTAATGTTAATGTTGCTTCTTCTTCTTGTGCTCAGCCTGGAGAGATTAAAGACTGGTTCGTGGGCCGCAGTAACGCACAGGGGGTGGATCTTAACCGTAACTTCCCCGATCTGGATCGTATCGTGTACATCAACGAGAGGGAGGGAGGCGCCAACAACCACCTGCTGCAGAACATGAAGAAGGCCGTGGATGAAAACAGCAAGGTACAGGCTTTAACCTGCTGCTGGTATGAACGTCTCCTGTCCTATTGTCCTGTTCTGTAATATCAATATCACATTTGAGCTTTTTACTCTCCCCACATGGTAAGAACACTGAAAATAAGCACTGAGATCTGACCAAGTATAATCAGAAGAAATCATTTTAATCAATCCTCCTCCCACATCAGCCGTCGTCTCGGCTTTTTCGCTCCCAACATCACTGCCAGAAACCTCAGCGTCATTTTCCACTTTCACCTCAACTTCCGCCTTCACGTCCAAAAAGTCGCTCAGTCCTGTTGTCTCCACCTCTGCACAATCAGCAGAATCCAAACTGTCCTCATCCACGCGCTCATCCTCCCCGTCCAGACAGTGAGGAGTAAAAAAGACAGTTATGTCCCAGGTAGTCAGCTCCAGACTCACCTGTTCATCTTAGCTTTGTGTTTCCTTTCATTTATTTGTTTATTTGGGTGGGACGACGCATATTCATGAACATACAATGAACATGAACACACAAGTGCTTATTTCCATCCGCAGTCCCATATATAAAATACACATAATACAGACATTTGACAGACTCGACAAATACAACTAACAATATGCACAATCCACAGTCTCGTACAGCACAATAACCAGGCTGTTCTGACCTAAGGTGCTTTTTATAGAGTGCAGAATAACGTGCCTGCAGTTTTTACAGTGCTGTTTTTAAAGTGCTAATGTCTCCGTGTGTGTGTGTGTGTGTGTGTGTGTGTGTGTGTGTGTGTGTCTGTGTGTGTGTGTGTGTGTGTGTGTGTGTGTGTGTGTGTGTGTGTGTGTGTGTGTGTGTGTGTGTGTGTGTGTGTGTGTGTGTGTGTGTGTGTGTGTGTGTGTGTGTGTGTGTGTCTGTGTGTGTGTGTGTGTGTGTGTGTGTGTGTGTGTGTGTGTGTGTGTGTGTGTGTGTGTGTGTGTGTGTGTCTGTGTGTGTGTGTGTGTGTGTGTGTGTCTGTGTGTGTGTGTGTGTGTGTGTCTGTGTGTGTGTGTGTGTGTGTGTGTGTGTGTGTGTGTGTGTGTGTGTGTGTGTGTGTGTGTGTGTGTGTGTGTGTGTGTGTGTGTGTGTGTGTGTGTGTGTCTGTGTGTGTGTGTGTGTGTGTGTGTGTCTGTGTGTGTGTGTGTGTGTGTGTCTGTGTGTGTGTGTGTGTCTGTGTGTGTGTGTGTCTGTGTGTGTGTGTGTGTGTGTGTGTCTGTGTGTGTGTGTGTGCGTGTGTGTGTGTGTCTGTGTGTGTGTGTGTGTGTGTGTGTGTGTGTGTGTGTGTGTGTCTGTGTGTCTGTGTGTGTGTGTGTGTGTGTGTGTGTGTGTCTGTGTGTGTCTGTGTGTGTGTGTGTGTGTGTCTGTGTGTGTGTGTCTGTGTGTGTGTGTGTGTGTGTGTGTGTGTCTGTGTGTGTGTGTGTGTGTGTGTGTGTCTTTTCCACCGTCTCTTAAGGTGTGTGTTGAGCTTTTTAATCACTCTAAACGTTCTGTGTTGCGCTCTAGAAATAAAGTTACACTGATCGATTCTTTGGCTTTGAGTCCAGATCCGTCTCCCGCCTCCCACTGGTTCAGAACTTAACCCAAGTCACATTTCAGAACTTTTCACCCTCGAGCCTCCAGCCGCCTTAGATCCTCGGGCAGGTCCGTGTGGCTCCGGACGGTGGAGCCTTTTCAGTCCGGAGCCTCGACTCTGGAACCACCTGCCTGAGGAGATAAAGCTGCACCATCAGAATTATCTTTAAATCACTTCTTAAAACCCATTTTGATCAGTTCCTTTAACTGGGTTTAGCTGGATTTTATCTATGTATTTATTATAATCAAAAAGTGCTTTAGAAATTAAGATTTACTATTATCATTATAAGAATGTTTGTATTGATTATTACCTGCTTTTGTTTTGTGTTTTTTGCCTGTAATAAGTGTTTTGAGCGTTGGGTCTTTACACCATAGAACTTCTGTAATATAATAGACACTGTTTCTAAATGGAATTATTCATCAGATCTGTGCTGTTCTGAAGCCTCTAATGACGGGATACAGCCAATACTTTAGACTTAGGTTAGGTTAAGGCCAATTAACAACAAATGAAATTAAGTGATGCACAATCCTTCTTGAAATGGAAAATTCAAATGACGGATGTATTTGAATGCACCTTTGAGCGTGACTCATATCGTACGTCTGTCCGTGCAGCTCGCCCCAGAGACCAAAGCTGTGATCCACTGGATCATGGACATTCCCTTCGTGCTGTCGGCGAATCTGCACGGAGGAGACGTGGTGGCCAACTACCCGTACGACGAGACTCGCACCGGTAACACAGCACTTCCTGTTCACTGTGTAATGCACATAATATAATGTACATTTATTATTTACTACACGACATCTAAAATGACAAACTATTGATATTAATCTAGGAGAGTTTCCTCACCAGATCGAACCACATCAGGGAAGTGAGCGCAGATATCACAATATTGGTTTCATCAAATGTTTTTATGGCTTTCAGTTAAAAGCAGAAACCTTAAAATGACCTAAGAACTCATTCAATGATGTATGAACTGTTCTGCATTTACAGAACTGTGCAAAAGCTACAGGCAGGTGTGGGGAAAATGCTCTTGAATGTGTTGTACAAGTAAGAGTTTAGTTTTCAGTCACTCGTTATCCACTCGTTCTGTCATCAAAAGTAATCGTATCATTGATTCTTGACTATATTTGTAGTTATTTCCTGCACTAATAATGTTTTTTATCACCATTTTGCTTCTAGTCGCTCATGTAAACCAAAGTACAGAACTGTGCAAAAGGTTTAGGTGTGGAAAAAATGCTGTAAACTGAGAATGGCTTCAAAAATGGAAAAGTTAATCATTTATTTTCAACAAAATGCAGTGAATGAACAAAAGAGAAATTTAAATTAAATCAATATTTAAGAAAATAACTGAATATTATAGTCAATAATCAATTATACTGTTACTTGTGATTATAGAACCATAACAAGTGACTGAAAGCCAAACTCTTACAACTCATTAAAGACATTCAAACCCTCCACATTTCCAAACATTTGTTGTTGTTTTCAGAAAGTCGTGTGGAGATCGAACTTTAGGTTCAGTTGATCTAATACAATAATCAAAAATCCAAAGACTTGAATTAAGAAAGTTTTACCAGGATTTGAGTAAATTTCACTTTAGTAAAATGATGTGTCAGTGCAATAAGACTTTTTGTACTTAAAATATGAAAATACATCTTATCACACTTAAAATAAGAAAAACAACAACTTTTTGCACTGAAAATGAGAAACAAAAGCAAATTTAGCTTGAATTAAGAAAAAAAACCCCGTATCCCACTGGCAGAACATTTGCCTTGAAGCTGAATCTAGTTTTCATGACCTGTATAAACGTCACTCTGTCACTCACCAGGCTCCGCCCACGAGTACAGCGCCAGCCCCGACGATGTGATGTTCAAGTCTCTGGCTCGTTCTTACTCCATGTTCAACCCCGTCATGTCCGACCCAAACCGCCCCGTCTGCCGCAAGAACGACGACGACTCCAGCTTCAAGGAGGGCATCACCAACGGGGGGGCGTGGTACAGCGTGCCGGGGGGTAAAAGCACCGCATTCTAACATCTGTTTGTCAGGAAAATACTGTGGGAACAGATGAACATTTAATGACACAAACATCTTAAAGCCTAATTATTCCAGCAAACCCTTTTCTGAAGAATCCATATTGTAAATAAAACATGAGCTGAAATACACAAAAACCCAATGAAACGCTGACGGTTCGTTAGAGTCTGTGAGTCGTGCAGTTTCTCCACAGCTTTAATTATTACATCAAGACTCACACCTCATCTGCTCAAAATAGCCAAGAAATAGATTTTATTTTTCCATTTTTCACACATTTTATCTACAGTATTCAGCATGTAGTGTTTGAAATGTTTTACCCAGAAAGATTAGAAAAGATATTGAGAAAGATCAAGAGAAATTATGATTTTATTATCAAGATAAAGAGAAATGATGACATTATTTCAGGTCTTAAAAGCATTCAGTTTATGAATTTGGAAATAATATCTTAAAAAGACTTGATAAAGTCTTGAATTTTTATATCTGGGTCTTAAAAAATGTGCAGTTTGTAGCTTCTCCATATCACATTTCTGCTCCAAAGTTTAATCTGTCAAACCCCATTATTTGGTTAAATAACGTCGCCTAAATCAAGAGACAGAAACAATCACTGAGAACGTGACGTGAGTCAAAACTCTCTGAAGATCAGACACTACAGAACCACAAGAAACAGGCTGAGCAGAGGAAAACCAACGACAGTCTCAGCAGAACACGTTTGATTAACACCGTTATGTTGTTTTTTAACGTTGATTTTACACAGACCACTTCATGCTGCGTTTATCAATCAATCAAAATCAGTCATTTTTCAATCAGTCAGGATTGAGTTTTTCTTTGCTGGCAGGTTTATGAAATAGGCCGTGAAACAGGTATGAAGCTTTGAGATAAGTGGTCTTAAAAAGGTCTTAAAAAGAAGCCTGTAGAAACCCTGTATTGTCATGATATGAAAATCTGTGGCATTTCTTAAGACTCATTCTGTCTGATGTGTTTTTCCAGGGATGCAGGACTTCAACTACCTCAGCAGTAACTGTTTTGAGATCACGCTGGAGCTGAGCTGTGACAAGTTCCCCAGCGAGGACACACTGAAGACCTACTGGGACCAGAACCGCAACTCCCTGGTGAACTACATGGAGCAGGTAGGTCCGGCCCACCAGGTTCTCCTGCATCTTATGTTTAAGCCCCTGAGTCGACAGATGACTGAGAAAACGTAAATATTAATCGTGTCTTCCAGGTTCACCGCGGCGTCAGGGGCTTTGTGCGGGATCTGCAGGGGAACCCAGTGTCCAACGCCACCATTTCTGTAGAAGGCATCAACCATGACATAACCACAGGTGTGTCAGAGCTGAGAATAAAGTGATTTATACCCACTTATTATTAAACAGTGGAAGTATATTAGAGCTATGAGCAAATGAAAAGCTGAATGTGCTGCAATTCCTCCATCTAGTGGCCGGTATTGGAAATGCCACATTATGTTGTCAGACGCATTTTAAATGTAATTTCTAGAGAAACTTAGTCACTTTCCAAAAAGAAAAAAGGTTAAACAATTCTACTTTTGGATTTCATAGAGAAAAAAATCCCACACACCATCTTTTATTAGATTATTTATTTTTATTTATTTTATTAGATTTATTAGAACCTGCAACGTTTCAGGCAAATATACTGCAAAAAAGCCTATCAAACATTAAGAAAAAAATACCAGTTTTGAGGTAAAAATGTCCTATTTTAAGTGAAATTTTCTGCCAGTGCAGTAAGAAATTTCCACTTACCAAGTTTTCTTAAAACAAGACGAAATCTGAATCTTGTTCTAAGCAGAAAACACGAGTTTCAAGTGTTTATGGACAGATTTTTCACCTTATTGGTTTGAGAAGGAAGTTAAAGAGGCTTAACCTGGACTGAGTTAATATAAAAAGTGCTTAGAATAAGTTGTAATATCGAGATAAGATAAATCAGGATGAAATATCTTGAAACAAGCAAAAAAATCTCATCTTATTAAGTAAAAAAATCTTAAAATTGATCTTTTAAGATGAATCTGCTTAATTCAAGTCACTTTAACTATGATAGAAAATCCTTTTTTGCAGTGCCCAAATGCTGCAGGTCCAAATAAATCACATTTTGTAAGTCAGACGGTGTGTGGGATTTTTTTCTCCATGTTCTTGCGCTGCTCCCGTTTCAAGGAATTGATGTGCAAAGTTCTTATTCTTCTACTTTTGGATATCAAAATGCTTCTTTTTTTTCTTTCTAAATGAAGGGGAAAGAGTAACACATAAGAATAACCAGAACCCCTGTTGTGGTCATATTCACACTGATATAAAGACAATAATATACCTGGGCTTAAAAATACTTCAAAATAAATAAAAATACTGTGTGTTTTTAGCCAAAGATGGAGACTACTGGCGTCTGCTGGCTCCAGGAAACTACAAGGTGGCGGCGTCGGCCCCTGGATACCTGACTGTGATCAAGAAGGTGGCGGTGGCCCACAGCCCTGCCACACGGGTAAGACCAACACACACTTTACTTAGAAAAGAGCGGGTTTAAGCTGTGCTGAAATTAGGGCTGTAACGATATCCAAGTCTCACAATACGATATCGTCACAGTCTGAAACTCACGGTACGATATTTACTGCAATATCGTGGGAAAGTTCACAATATTACGATATTCTACAGAATAACAGACTGACTCTGAAACGCTTCAGTCATTTGGTGCAACATTTCTTGTCATTAGGGATGGAACGAAATCCAAATCTCTGTTCGATATTTTCACCATAAACATCCCACGATACGATATTTACTGCAATATTACAAAACTGTGAATCTGCTCCTTTTTCCTCTAAAAATGCTTCACAGACTTAATCCACAGAATGAAGATGTAAAAGTGCTTAGAACAGTTATTTCTTCATGTTTCTGCACTGAAACGGAGCAAAGGATCATGGTCTATGTAGTTCCCTATGTTTTTTTTAGTTATTTCTGCATCAGAACTGTTCATTTAAGCAAAGAGACTTGGGATTCGATATATTGTGATGGTCACGATATTATTGTGACACCTTTGACGATACGATATCACCAGATTTGGATTATTATTACATCCCTAATTGAAATGATGATAAAATGCTGAATAGAGGTCTGTATTCAAAGCATAAGCCCATATTTGATCTGAATACACATTTAATTACACATCTGACTCACATCAGGACAGGACAGAATTTCAAATAATGTATTTAAAAGAAACATTTGTCAGGATGAACAAACGAAAGCTTGTGTCTTCTGTTAATGTACTAAAAGTAGTTTTTATTCATGGGATTATAAGCATTAAAATACACAGATTTTGTCATTTATTATTTACTAACCTTTTATAAATATGTTTTATGCAGTTTTATCTGTGGATATTTACTTATTTTTCTTCTGTCATTATGCAGACTTAAAACAGCCGATATAAAAATACAAACACCTCTCATATAATTACACTTAGGTGCATCCTCATAAAAAACCTGAAACTCAATCTAGACGAGACCAGGGCTGATCCAGGACTTAAACAGGACCAAATCTACATTCAGACTAAACTCAAACTTGGACCAAACGAAGACAAATGTAAATAGATTCTTAGACAACTTTACTTGACAATAACTGCAAAATGCAAAAGTTTTAGGCAGGAGTGAAAAAGGCTGTGAACAAAGAAGCTTTAAAAAATATAAATAATGATCGTTTGTATTGATCAAGTTACAAAATGCAAAGTGAGCGAACAAAAGAAAAAGCCAAAGTCATGAAGAACGATCTTCTGCCCTGACCTCAGCATCAGGGAGTGAGTCTGATTCCCTGAAGAGACAGAAGGATGTGAGGAAGCTCCATCCACACATCTGAGCTCAGTTCTTCTTCAGGTTTGAACAGGGAACAGCCCAGGTCCTTCACAAACTGTCTGCAGGTAAAACTAGAAGAACTGAGGCTCTTCTGAAGGCAAAGCTCACACCAAATACGGATCTGATTTACATTTGTCTTTTCTTCATTCACTGCATTTTGTGGATTGATGAAAATAAATGATGAACACTTCCACTTTTGAAAGCAGCTCCTGGTTTACAGGATTTTTTCCACACCTGTAACTTTTACACAGAACTCACTGCAAAAAACTAAATCTGGTCAAGCTAAAATTACTTCGATTAAGAAAGTTTTACCCTGATTTTTACCATGAAATTTCACTTGACAAGTAAAACAAACTGCCAGTGGAATAAGATTTTTGTTCTTAAAACATGAAAATACATCTTGCTACACTGAAAATAAGAAAAACAACAACTTTTTGCACTTAAAGTTGGACTCGGGCCTGTTTGAAGCTAAAGTCGAGTCTAGAGGAGGTGAAGTCTGTCAGGAGCCAAAAAACGGCACAGATCAGTGTTTCCTCGGTGGAGATCTCACTGTGGCAGTGAGTCTGTCAAGGCAACAAACTACAAACTTACAACAGCCACGAGTCTAACAAACCAAACGCTCTGCCTGGTTCACTCATTAGTGTCTGGAAACGTTAGAAAACAACTTTATAATCACCTCACACTTCCCTCTGCTGATTTCCCACTGCACAGGCCAAAGCCCAAAAGACTCGATTGACAATAGACGGGTTAAAGTGGAGTTAAGCCTCTTCTGTGCAAATTGGTGTTTTACGTGGAAGTGCAGAACTTGCCCCCATCACTACACTAGTTTGTTGCCTTGACAGACTCACTGCCACAGTGAGATCTCCACCGAGGAAACACTGATCTGTGCTGTTTTTTGGCTTCTGACAGAATTCACCTCCTCTAGAAACGACTTTAGCTTCAAACGTGCCGGAGTTCAACTTTAAAATAAGAAATAAAGTCAAATGTTCCTTGAATTAAGAAAAAAACACTTCTTCCCCTGTCAGATAATCTCACTTGTCAAGATGAATCTCCTCAGATAATGTAAAATGTTGCCTGGATATTGTGGTTTCTCCAGTGCTGTACAGTATGCTGCTGTGGCACTTCAGAATGTCTAATAAAATGAACTGTGTCAGGTGGACTTCGAGCTGGAGTCCATGATGGAGCGGAAGGAGGAGGAGCGGGAGGAGCTGATGGACTGGTGGAAGATGATGTCTCAGACGCTGAACTTCTAGAGCCTTTGTTCCCCGGCCCGTCTGCACATCGCTGTATTATATTCTACATTCTGTGTGCTTGACCACTCCCGAGAAAATATTGTCTCATGATCGTTTCGTCCTCTTTTTTTTATTATGTTTTGAACGGGAAATATTCTTTATAAATGTACAATTCACGAGTAACTTGTTGGAATCCTGGAAGCGACAGACGCAGGAGTATGTTTGCTGTAATGTGATGAGATCAGTGTTAAAACTTTCTGTGCTGTTGTGTTTTTATTGTAAACCCATTGCACCCATAAGAAATGAGAGGCTTCCTGCCTGTATGTACGTGACAAAGCACATGACCCTGTTTATCCTGCATCATATGTTATTACCAACACCAAAAAGCCCAACAGCACATTCACATTCATGCACTATAGGCTAAATAATCCTGTCACTGTTCACTGTTTCATAAAGAACACAGTTTGGACATAATCAGGGACATTAGAAACACTGTCGTCATAAATCCAGAAGCAGTTTTCTCACGTGGGCTTCTTCCTGATCTTATCTATGTTGATTTTTTACTGATCGCAGCACAGCTTTTCATTTTCGCGCACATTAAATAGTTATAATATATTCAAACTGTATTTATTAACTAGGTATCGCAAGATATATGTGATTTTGTAAGTAAAGTTGAAGAAAACATGGTTATAATGTCTTTTCCTGTCATCTCGATCTGCTGATCCCAAAGCCGTTCCTCTCCATGTGCACTGTACTCAGTAGAATTACAGGAACAAGTTACGGCCGAGTTAATCATCATTTCTATGAGTGGACAATTTATGGAGCTGATTTGAAGAATGCAAATGATCTCAGTACTATTCTGCAGAAGGATTTATTGAATGTAAAGCTATTATATGATAAGGTTAAATGTAAAGATCTGATCAATAAAAACCCTGTATGTTGTCACACTGGTGTCTTGTCTCTTTTGTATTGACAGTTTGTCCTAAAAGTGATTTAGACTCACACAGAAGAAATGATCCTCTTTTTTATAGAAAAGGATGTTGTGCCTGTAGTTTAGAGATGTACAAACATGAGATCCTCTGTATATGTTTTATAAACCGGATGTAAAGATGCTCCAAACATGAAGAAATAAATAAAAACAACTTTCCATAAAAGCAGAACTATGAACACAATAGACCAGAAATACTTTTATCTTATATATTTTTTGTTTATGCTGAATACAGTTTTTTTTTTGTTTGGAAAGCCCTGATATATAAGATGTGAATGTTCAGTGTGAACAGGCGCTCGGTGACATCAGCACTGATAATCACAGATATTTAGCTTTAGCATAATCGTGTTCTACTGCAGAACGACCACAGTTCACAGTTCACAGTCGCAGCTCTGAAATGCACATTCACAGAGCAATTAACAGGTAAATGAGCAAGAATAGGCTGATTTTTTTACTTACAGCTTTTATTCTTGAAAGCCAACATTAAACAAACACAAAATGCATCCAAGTTATCAAATCCAATTAGGACATTAAACATGTTTTCTATTTATTTTATTTGGAAAGGGTCGGCACAAATTAATGAACATTTAAACTGTAAAGGTGTTAGTTTACAGAAGGACTGTTCTTACCGCCCACTCCCACAGGCTTTGACAGAACTTTAGAAAAACGAGTGGATCCAGAATCTGGGCGGCTCAGGGTTATGGCCTTATAGGTTTGTCAAAGGACCTGGGCAGGACTTGGATGGAGACACTGGGAACAGGTGCCACAGGGGGGCGCCAGACACAAAAACTGTCATTATGCCCTTAGGCAAAACACTTCACCCACAGACACTTCACCCACAGACACTTGACCCACAGACACTTGACCCACAGACACTTCACCCACAGACACTTCACCCACAGACACTTCGCCCACAGACACTTCACCCACAGACACTTCGCCCACAGACACTTCACCCACAGACACTTCACCCACAGACACTTCGCCCACAGACACTTCGCCCACAGACACTTCACCCACAGACACTTCACCCACAGACACTTCACCCACAGACACTTCACCCACAGACACTTCACCCACATACCCTGGTGTGGAAGTGGAGAGTTAGTGGTGGTGGACGGAGGGGCTGATGGGGCAGATTGGAGCCTCACTTCTGTCAGTCTGTCCCAGGGCAGCTGTGGCTACAGGAGCAGCACCACCGGGTCTGAGTGAATGAAAAATGTTCTGTGTCTTTGAGTGTCCAAAAAAAGCTCTACATAAAACTGGTGCATTATTATTATTTTTATGTACACTGCACAAAAGGCCTATCAAAAAATAAGAAAAAAATACCAATTTGGAGGTAAAAATGTCCTATTTTAAGTGAAATTTTCTGCCAGTGCAGTAAGAAATGTTCACTTACCAAGTTTTCTTAAAACCAGACGAAATACGAATCTTGTTCTAAGCAGAAAACATGAGTTTCAAGTATTTATGGCAAGATTTTTCCCCTTATTGGTTTGAGAAGGAAGTTAAAGAGGCTGAACCTGGACTGAGTTAATATAAAAAGTGCTTAGAATAAGTTGTCATATCGAGATAAGATAAATCAGGATGAAATATCTTGAAACAAGTAAAAAAATCTCATCTTAAAATCAAATCTTAAAATTGATCTTTTAAGATGAATCTGCTTAATTCAAGTCAGTTTAACTATGGTAGAAAATCCTTTTTTGTCGTGTAACTTTTGTGAGGGTTCGGCTCCTCCACTATGTTCCTGCTTCACCCGGAATGTTCCACAGTGTTGTTCAGCTTAAGCCTCTATAATGTGCATCAAATCAGAGGTATCTTTTCTTTTTCTTCAAACGTCCTTGTGAGCGGGTCTGCCTCTCCGCAGATCTGAACCGTCACTGCTTGATAAGTCATACAGTGAAGGTTCCATAGTGCACCTTTAGATGGGCCTTCTGAGGGCCTCACCTTGCACTTTCCTTCTGAGTCTGGAGCACGCAGCAGATGTGCAGGACTCTGCAGGAGGGAAGTCAGGGCAGGTAAAGGCAGAAATGTATTTGAATATTCATCTTTATTCCCCCGAGTGCTGCACGGACACATTCTGGGCGAGTCTGGCACTTTTAGACCAACAATGGGCTTGATTCAGCTCTTTTGTTATTAGTTGCAAACAGTGCAAATCAATGGCTCCCTTGGTCTATTAGTCAGACTGGCACTATTAGCATCTGCTATTAGGAAGTCCTCATCGATACTATGGATTTTAGGGCTCGGGCTTGAGGACAGATCGGGACAAAAGGGACTTAATTTTTTTAGTTTATTTAGGATGTTGTCAAACTTTTTAAATTCTTCTTCTTAGTCTAATTTAACACCTGAAACATGCAACAGTCATTATTAACTTTAGTCCTGTCATTACACAGTTCTTCCTGCAGATGACGCTGCTGTGCTGAGGTCATGTCTGGACTTTTTAAAGGGACGGACAGTGAAAGTTTGTGACGTCAACATGGTCCACAACAATTCTTCAACTTTTTTTGCTTCGAAATAATGACTATGACAACCTTTCACTTAATCTGGATTATTTTAACAAAACTGCATCTCCTGATTTGTCGCGGTAATAATAAAACTGTGAAATGAGAACAAACTGTTCTGCACTCAGCACTAATGTGAGTCAGTATAGTCACATTTTCTTTGTGTTTTGGTGATTTTTAAGCAGCTTTTCTGTATTTTACCTAAGCAAATGACAATGTATGCCTCTTTTTACTGTCGGCAGGGATCAGATTGGTCAGAATTAGGGGCACTGGGACATTTCTTGTATAAAAAGAATCAGTGGTTTTGGATAAATCTGCTGGGACAGGAGACACAGGGCTCAAAACTGGGACTGTCCCGGGGAAACAGGGACGTCTGGTCTAACTCTGCGGTGCAGTGACAGGGTGATGGCAGCACACTGGTCCTATAACCTGAAGGTTGGATACTATTGTTGTGTCCTCGAGCAAAACACTTCACTCAGTTTGCCCAAGTATAGGAGTGATAAATGGTTGTTGGAGATTAACAGCCACATCTCACACACTGTGGAGTGAATGACAATAAATGAATATCACTATTAATGGATGATGTCACTCAGTGTTTTCCCTCCAGGACGGCAGAGTGGTGAGTGTGGTAAGTGCAGGTACTGTCCAAGTTTCCCCTGCTTCAGTTTCCTCTACTGAATGTAAATACGACTCCTCTAAAAATGTCTTTAATACACTAATAGCAGTCGATCAGTCAGCAAAGAGTGTTTTCTGTGTTTGTGCTGCAGTAACTGCAGGTGCCGCAGATGGTGAATGTTCATCAGGCTGATGCTGTAAACGCAGGTTTTCTGTGGTTAACAGGTTCCCAATCCTCAGATGAGAAACTCTTGAAGAAGTGTTGTGTCAGCATTCAGATGACACTCATGCAAACAGCATAAACCCAGCAGCACAGAGCACAGGGACGTTCTTTCTATCTGAGGCCCTTTACTTTAATCTAACTCTTCCACTGGTGTTAATTCACCTGCAGAGACATTCATTTTTGCTGCACCGACATTGCTGTAAAAATGATCATAATTTCCCACTCAAAATGAACCAGGTTAGCACATGTTTTACCTCTGACTCTAAAAGACACATAGAACCCCCTCCACTAATATTAGCACCTCTTATCAAGGCTCTTATGTATCAGTTAACTTGGTGTTTCGGCCCAAGACGCCTTTAGAACAGAACCCTGGACATCTATAGCCTGTCCGTCCATGGGAGTGGATCTCTCCTTCACTGTAGTTCTCCCCGAGGTTTCTTCTTTTTCCCAGGACCCTGGGTTTTTTGGAGTTTTTCCTTGCTGAGAAGGAGGGTCTAAGGACAGGGGATGACTGGACCATGTTTCATTTGCTGCTTTACATGAATGTTGTTTATTCCTGTTCTGATATGTCTGTGTGGATGTTTTACTCATCCATATCTTGGAACAGCCTGAGAGGAAACTGTTGTTGCGATTTTGGGCGCTACAAAATAAATTGAATTGAATTGGTTCTGAAACTATCATGTTGAGCGTCCACACAAATGAAAGGAACTGTTGATTTATCTTTTGAAGTTGGAGCATTCAAATATTGTGCTATGTTAAAATGAGTCTGAAGCTGTAATGTGCTGTAAATATGTTTTTGTCTTTTCCAGTTGTTTGTCTCAGCTGCAGTCATGTGTAATCGAAGGTGCCTGTGGGTGCGTGTGATGTGTTAAAGACAGGATCTGATGGAGGCTGTGAGCTGTAGACTGGCACGTGCCCTCTGACACCACACGCCCATGTGCACGACTCTGCCAGTGCCCTGCAGAGGAGGGAAGGTGGCACGGGAAGGTGGCACACTGGAGCCTGGCCAGAGCAGAAAGAAGGAAATAAGAGCAGTAGAGAAATGGCATGCACTGCCTGGCATTTAAACAGAGGATTTCCTCCCTGTACCTCGTCTTCCTCTGCTTCTCGTGTTTACATAAGACACGACTGCACTGAGTTTTATGAATGCTGCAGAAGAGGCCGGAGCCTTAGAGAGGAGAAAGCTCCTGTCTCCAGGAATAATGGAGGTAACACTCCAGCCTTTTGGTCTGATGGAGTTTCAGTTACATGTCCTGGTCCACATGAAGTGTTCTTAAAACTAAATGTACACTACACTTAAATTATGTAATTCATTATGCAAATGCATGGTGCAATTTTTATATGGAGCCTAAAATTACAAATGATGAATTATTTGGTTTGAACTTTCAGAAACTGTACCCCCCACACAACAATTCTACATGAATTATACAATAACTGGTACAGAAATGACTGAACTTTTGGTTGGAAATACAGGGAAAAGTCCATAACTGATCCCAAAAGGCTGCAGATGTCCTGGGACTGCAGAGTAAGGCTCTTTGATCATGGCTGCAGTGCTTGCACAGTACTTTAAGAGTTTCACAAAAGAGCTGGTCGATAAATGCTTAAAATAGGGACAGGAATACCTGCACACAGCATTAATCTCAATGGCTGAACCCTATTTAAAAAGCAAGCATTTTGCTGAAGTGGCTTCCACACAGACACAGCGACAGTGGCTCAAAGCCTGGATGCTTCTCAGGTTTGTCCTTGTGTTAATGAGCTATTGCTTAAAATAGGAAATGAGCCACACATGCAACGGAGCTCGGCTCATTCTGAAGTTGAGATTATTGGTGGGTTATTTTGAGGAGAGTGGAGACGTACAGGTGTATGGACTGTGTCGGAGGGATCTGTGCGTGATGCGGCCCTGTGCAGGGACAGCTTGCGGCTGGATTGATAGTGACGTCCCCAGGGCAGGATTAACCTGGAGCCGCAGAAACTGCGCTCCCGTAATCTCCGGCTAATAAACAGGGAGGGGAGACAGGCACGTTCGGAACAGCTGTAACTGAGTGACACCAAAGGCCCCTGATGAGCAGTGAGGGGCCCATGGAGCTGGAGCATGAGGGACACACTGACGCCCCATCAGGACGCGCCCCGGGCAGGTAAACTCAAGGTGAGACTTAGGCTCAGGGAGTCAGCTGTGCGTTTCCTCCCTAGAAACATAATGCGGATTGTCTGGATGCATGAGATTATTTCTCGGCACCATATTTACTGTAAATGCAGCCGCCCGCGGCAGGAAACGCAACACGAGGCTAATTGTACTAAATTCACTCATCTGTTCATTGACCTCCTGGAAAAGTAACGTATTCGATGTTGACATGGCATAAACCCCCTTCATATGAGACAAATATGACTTCATCTTCTTAACATGTTTTATAGCTGTTAAAGCTGCTAATGCCCTGCCTGAGGCCTGTGTGTGACTGGGGCAGATTTATGTGGACATTCGGCCTATAGATGAAACATTTATAGAACTGTTGACACCTACAAAACACATCCTTTTCCATCAAGCCGCTCATTTAGGGGCAGAGCTCAGCGCGTTTGGAGCCTGAGTGTGACTTTTACCGCTACCGGTTTTTCAGCGGGGTCCGTGGGGTCTGTGGGGTCCGCGGGGCTTCAGGGCAGAGCGGCCAGTGTTATGTAAATGTCAGTATCGGTCTCTGTCAACACAGACCTGAGAAACGAGACAATAAGCTTTGGCTTCACCTTTCACAGTAATAGTCTGATCGAGAAGAGCGCGGAGTTAGAAGTTTTGATGGTTCAGCAGGACTCGGAGCCCGGGGCAGGTAGGAGGGGGGCTTTTAGCAGCGCTGGGAGGCGGTGCTCGCTCTGGAGGGACAGACACAGAGAGAGAGACACAGCTCTGGCGAGAATCACGCTGTGGGAGCCTACCTTAGTTACAGTTTACTTGCACTTTATTTGTGCGTCTTTGCGCAGTGGCGCAGTCGGACTCACTCTGTGGTTTGTTCCTCCGCAGACGCACCTGGGAAGCGTCGGCCGGAGGCGGCGCAGTTCCTGAGAAGAACCAGTGAAGCTCTGAAAGTGTCGGAGGGACCTGAACATGGATGACAGCGCGGACTCCCCGTAACCCCCGCACCTCAGCGCCCTGCTACGCGGCCCTTGATGCGTTCTCCGGAGTGCGCGGTGTCCGTCTCCTCACAGCGCAGGAGACTTTCCAGCCTTTCCTAATTTGCCCCCAAATGGACCGCGTGCCCGTGGCACAGGCAAAGATGCGCTGGATCACGCTATTTGCCGGCTTGACTTTCTGGGGCAAAATATCTTTTACTCACAGTTTTGACTACGGAGAAACAGACTATGACTATTATGAGGAAGATAAAACGGAAGCCATTGACTATAAAGACCCGTGCAAAGCTGGTGAGTAACTGGATTTATGTGATGTTGCTGTACATGATGTGAGCCGCACGTGTCTCTGAATGAAAAATGTCCATTTCCACCCATCACCTGCAGGATGCCACGTGCAGCCCGCGGGGGCTGAGTCCCGGTAAAATGATGGCACAGACACGCGCATTCATAAGTGCACAGAATGTGGTCTGATGCCTGCGGGTTTGTGTGTTTGCGCATGCGCCCGGATGATGTTAAATCAACCATCAAAGAAGAAGAGTGTAAACCAGCAAAGCCAAAAGCCCCAAAACACACGTCCTGCAGGACGCTGAATGTCAAAGTTCAGAACTTAAGCCTCTTTAGTCATGATGAGGAAGAGCAAAACTGACCTACAAAGTTCAACACTGACAACTTTAAATGTCCAGGACATAAGGTCATAAAGTGACACTGAAGCAGAGGCACCGTGAAAAAGCATCAATCAAATCACTAAATTGTATTTTATTGATTTAGTTCTAGTAAAATGAAAAATTCATTCTAAGAGCATGATGTGCAGTTACATGTTTAGTGATTCTTTAATCATTAGTTTCTCCTTTAAGGGTGTTGGGTGATGTATAACAGGTTAATGTACGACCCCGTTATGTTTATGCTGCTGTATATTGTGGTCATGATAAATTAAGTGGAGTGTTCCCTGACACAGTGAGGTCCTGGCGGAGCTGACAGACCTGCAT
The DNA here is from genome assembly GCA_030686955.1 of Odontamblyopus rebecca. NCBI lineage: Eukaryota > Metazoa > Chordata > Actinopteri > Gobiiformes > Gobiidae > Odontamblyopus > Odontamblyopus rebecca. The sequence goes on along the minus strand of CM060658.1, from coordinate 862,616 downwards.
TCCTCACATAACACATCCACAAACCTGGCACCGCCTGGACACACCGCCTCCTGTCGCTGTGGCCTCTGACTTCACTGGGCTCTTCTGTGTCAGTGTGTTTGATCTGTCACAAACACAGAACATATTTATATTCCCTGAAAAGATGAGTGTACAGAAGAATTATTTTTAAAGCTCCATCACCACAAACCAGGGTGACGGCTTAGTTATTAAATTTAGAGCTTTTTCACATTTAAACTAATTGCTCCTTATTAAGTATGTAGGGAAACAGATGAGCTGTTTCTACCAATTATACTGAGCAGTCACATTCTGACTGTGACTGATAAAAACTTTAGTCAATGATTTAAAACAGAACAAAGCTCTGACCAGTGCATCGTCATCTTTACCTTTAGTTTGAGGCGGATGACCTGAGCTGTCAGAAGGGCAGTGATCACCACCACCAAGAGTGTGGAGGGAATCTGCCTTTCAAACTGTGCAATTTGTTTATTTCAGAGACGAATGTGAAATGAAGGAGCTCATTGGTCGTTGGTCATTTACAACCAAATCAAATTTTGATATGAACGGACCACGTGAATCACACCATCTGAACTAAGGAAGATCAACCCGGAGATCAGACTCACATCTCTGAAAAGTATTGGAGACATTTGTGTTCTGGATCCCAGGCAACTGATTTACTGTAACGTTGGGAAAAAATATCAACTTTTGCAGTTGTTAGTGTGGGATGAGCAGAGGAGATGCACACAGTATAGAGACTCTTACAGCATCCGAAACATCAGTTTGCATAGTCTATATTTTATTCAGTGATAACCTTTTTGCCTACGTGTGGATTCAGTGTAATCTCATCATGTAAGAGCGGCTTCTCTCTAAGAAGTGGAAGTGCAGCTCATTCCAGGCTTGACCCGGTGGCATGGCTCTGAGTGGTTGGTATTCCGCCTCCTGTTTTTGCTGGGAAAACTTAAGGGGAATATTTGGCTGTCTGCTTATCTCCCCCTAGTCCCGCGCTGGTAGACAGGAGAACACACACTTCCAGGCCTTTGTGAAATGATTTCCCTATGCGGACACACACGCTCACATGGCCACACAGTTACTACACAGTGACTACACACTCCTGCAGAGCTCTCTCATTCACCAGGGCTTATCTCTTCCTGGTTGTCTGCATCCTGCTGCTCAGCTGGAGATGACACACACACACCCTTTCTCCACACTCAGAGTCATTCATGCTTCCTCCAAAATCACAGTTCACATCACATCTCACACACAGAGTGAAATCTAAACAAACTGTGTGTCGGCAGCGCAGCAGGTCAATCCTCAGGAGTGACCCTGTCCTGCCGCCTCTTCGCTCACTCACTTCTCCTGCCAAAGATTAGTGAAGTGTCGTGTGCAGCTTGTGCAAGTGATGGAAGAAGCTGCTGAATACAGGTGTGCACAAGTTGCCCTGCACCTGTCTCCATGGAGATAAGCAGGTGGTGGATCGTTTACCATAAAAGTGACATGGTGCATCTTTAAGCATGTTCACTGTTCAAGAACAAATGCAAAACGCAGAGTAATAATGTGAATGTATTTGATTTTATAAAGTAGTATTTAAATGAGTTTCTCTGAGCTCGGAGCCCTTCCCCCACACTTAAGTCAGAAGGAAACTGGAGCAGTTTGTGTGAGTGTTTGACACCACAGATGAGTTGTATTGTAGGACTCCCGGTTCTTCTTGTGTATATTAAACAGGATTTTCCCGAGTAGAGTGCTGCTGCCACGGTGCTTCCGAAGCTTTCTGTAGGATTCCCTCCTCAGCATAAACTCCAGGCTCGCGCTAAGTGGACTGTTTGTTTTGGAGCGTCATTATTCCGGAGCAGGAGAAGCCATGAGTCAGCAGTGCGGACACTGTGCCCACCTGCCACACTCCGCTGCTCAATTATTCATTTCACCTTTTGTGCCACATTGTCTGTAGCTGAACTGAGGCCCTGTTTTCTCTCTAAACTCTCATATAAATGTTGCACCTTGTCTAACCCAGTATCAGGCTGACAAATCAAAGCATAGGTCACAAATGAACGTCTGACATTTGTGGAAAATACTTATAAAATGTATATATCTGGAACATGTTTTTGTCCTTAGAGATTTTCACTGAATTTGTGGTAGTATTAATATTTGGGAGGAGGCTGAAATATGAAATATGTCAGTACAGGATTAGCAGGTTTTATATATAATAAAACCCCATACCATAATAATCATTCACGACTCTAAAAGTCCCTTTAGATTTTGTATCAGTAACCAGTGAAACATGTGTCACTTTTTTAATGTTTCCAATTTGTGTCTCCCCTAATCACTAAGAACCCTGCAACAGTGTGTGTCCGTGCACCGAGGCACCCATATTATTTATTTTCTTACTAGTTTGGGTCAAGCTGCTTGTGCTGTGATTACTTTAGAGCAAATCCCCATAGGGCAGAGATAAGCTCTTTTCAATATTACAGTCACATTCACAATAGAAGCTCAAAAAGAAAAACAGAAAGGTGCAGAGTGCTGCTTTAAACATAAAACCAGCTCATGTAGCCAAACTCTGAGCTGCTTATAGAGCTGATCCAGTTTTAGGCCTGTCACAATGACACATTTTGAAGTGTGATTTTTGTTACATAAAAATATTATGATAAATGATAATAGTGAAACTGCTGTATCTTTAAAACCATCACAAAAACCTGCTAAACCCCATTTCATCATTAATATCATTATTAGCATTGACTTATGTCGTCTCCTTGTCACTTAAAACTGGCCAAAATATCTTAAGATAGAAGAAGTAACACAACTGTTCAAACAGCTCCCAGCCTGTTTCTGTTCTGCCCTTGTTTTCTAAAGTAATGGAAACATTTGATTATGCAAGAATATCTGAATATTTTTCAGAAAATGATGGTCTTTATAACCATAATTTTTGCTTCAGAAAAAACATCGTTGACAGAAATGGCTGTCATGCAGTTTATTGATAAAATGTCAACAAATGTATATAATCAAAATAAGACTCTTGGTGTATTACTGGACTTGTCAAAAGCAACTGATACAATTTTTTTATTTAAAAAAAATGGAATCCAAGATATTGTTTTAAAATGGTTGAAAAATCATTTGGAGTGAGAACAATTTGTTTATATAAACCTCCAAAGCTCAGACATACACTAATCTGTGGTGTCCCGCAGGGCTCCATTTTAGGACCTCTGTTATTCATAATTTATATTAATGATCTAAAAAATGTTTTATGTTTGCAGAGAGAAGAAAATGAGGAATTAGTTATCATTTCTGAGTGGTTTAAATCAAATCAGCTCTCAAATTTTATGATTTTCAGTACAAAAAATAATACATATAATCAAGATGTGCCACTGTCTGCTGATGGTATCAGTGGTTCATCCTGAGTTTTTAGGAGTGATTGTTGATCAGAAACTAACTAACCTGGAAATATCTTACCCAACATCAAAAATGATGAAATCCATTGGTATTTTGAGTAAAGTTTTCTCCTGTATAAATGTATAAATCACATTCTATTATAGTTTAATCCACCCGTGTATTATAACACGACCTACATGTAAGATCAACATCTAAAAACATAAGCTGCAAAAAATAAATGGCAAAAAGACACTTAAGTACTTCTACTATATGGATTATACTCTCTACAGCTCATGCTACTTTAGTAATACTTTTTATAGCACAAAAACACAATAAATATTGTTCCAGCTTTCATATATTGATCCTTTCATATATTGATAAGTGCATAATAGTATTTTTTGTGACAGTTTCACTATGTTGAGTGTGGAGATGACGGGTCTGTAATTCTGTCTGTATTTGTGCTGCTGCAGTGGCCCCTGAAGGTGAACGGCTCCGGTCAGCAGGCTGTAGTTCTCCTGGGACGTCCTGGGGTTTGGGGATCAATAGTTTCTCTCCCGAACTCCATTCTCCGGCCTCACACCGGCTCGACTTTGGCCTATTAATGGTGCTATGGATTCACAGACTATCGGCAATCAATGGCCACACAACTCTGCTCTTTTGTTCAGCTTCTTTCCCCTTTTAATCTGTGCTTCTGGACTTGCTGTAAATACATGTGCATTACTGAAACAGACTTCTGCATTTATTTCAACGCATCAGGCTGAAGAAACGCACATTTGATGCAGTTTGTTTGTTTTGATTTAAAAGATAAAACATGGCCACATCAGCCTATACAAAAACCAGCTTTTGACACTAAGGAGAAAACTCAAAACTCTAGACTAATTTTGATAGAAAAATATTAATAATGATAAAAGGTGCTTATTCTAGACAGTGGAATGTATTTTCAGTAATAGTATTAATAGGACCATGTGGTCTGTTTTATGAGTTTTCTCAGTATCAGTGAGGGACAAGATCATTTTCACCCTCAAAAACAAGATCTTCTTCCACGTGTGTTCACTCTTGTCTTGGCCAAAAAAGTGTTGGTTAGTTACGTTATGAAAAGCTGTAGCTCAATACGGAAGAGCATTATATTCAGGAAAAAAAAGATCTTTATAGCCATTTTCTTTAAGAAAAGCCTGGATATACATATATATACATATATGCATGTTATGTTAGCTTGTAATTATGAGAAAAAAGTTTTTAATCACAACATAATATAACTAATCCTCCCCCACCTGGGTAGCTGTGGTCATACTGAACTGGCCCACGGGCCTGGACATCTATAGCCTGTCCGTCCATGGGAGTGGATCTCTCCTTCACTGTAGTTCTCCCCGAGGTTTCTTCTTTTTCCCAGGACCCTGGGTTTTTTGGAGTTTTTCCTTGCTGAGAAGGAGGGTCTAAGGACAGGGGATGACTGGACCATGTTTCATTTGCTGCTTTACATGAATGTTGTTTATTCCTGTTCTGATATGTCTGTGTGTATGTTTGGCTCATCCATATCTTGGAACGGCCTTAGAGGAAACTGTTGTTGCGATTTTGGGCGCTACAAAATAAATTGAATTGAATTGAATTGAATATAACTAATAATGGCTATAACATGAGCTTGTCAACTCTGCAAAATCACCTTTGGGATGAGCTCACACCTGCAGAAGCGTTTTGCACGGCTCATGTACGACTTTAGCCACAGATGTGCTGGTTACTCATAAGAGGAAAACACGTGGCTGATCTGCACTTGCCTTGAATAAAGACTGTGGACAGAGACAGACGTTTGTGAGCCTCTCTCCTGTTGCTCCTGCCCCTCCACTCTTCCATTTAACCCAAATCCTGACAGAGGAGAGAGTCACAGCAGGACTCATACTTGTCTCACTATATCAGAGACACTTCATGCTGCTGGGCTTATTTTCTCTACTAAAGTGTTCGTGCTTCAGTGACATGTAAACAAACAGAGCCGTGTGAGGACGTGGTGTCTGCTGCTCGTGGCTCGTGCAGGTGTGAGTCTGGGCTGTTTGCTTTGCTGTGGTGCGTGAAGGCATAAAATGCAACATGTGACACTTTATTATTGGGATGATCGACCCAGAGGGGGTCAGGCCTTTGTCTCAGGAGACATCATGAAAAGCCAGAACCAAATTTCTTATCTTCCTTATCTTAGAACAAACTAAAAACCCATATGGAATATCACTGGTGCCTTGAATGGATTTTCCCCCCGTGTGTTTGTGCAGCAAAGGACCTGTCGGATGAAGTTATATTAACTCAGAATTACGAGAAAAGTCTTTTATAATCATGAGAGTTATCCTGTAATATCCTGCAATTCCAAAAATGATCTTGTAATTATGAGATAAATATAAAATTTCCAGTAAAATACAAGGCTTCTCATTTTTTTGTCTTATGTTAAAAGTCTCGTCCAACCCTTAGTATAAATATTTGTTAAATGTAGTTTTCAAATTGATTATTATCTTGGTTAACGTGACACATGTCAGACTGATATGTGCAGCACTCTGAATTCTTCGCATTTATCAGTCTGCAGTGACTGAAGTGATCAGGGAAAGACAGAAAGTCAAAAAATCAAACTTTTATCCAGCTGGGAGAAAAGCACAAACACTTTCCTCGTCCATCTTTCTGCTAAAATAGGCTAATGTCTGTCAGCCGGTGTCGCTTAGGCCCTTTGCACAAACCCAGTGTTGCTCTACTATAGTTTCACCTGAACCTTACAGCAGGAGCAGCTCTACATGGATTCTTGGGAGTTTGTGAAGTTTTTTTTTTTGTACAGTCATATACAGTTTTCTCCATTATATTTGAGGGGGGAGTTTTCACAATGTCCAGAGTATTAAGCAAGTATTTGTGTAGTTCACTTGTGGTAAATAATAATAACACATTCTGCTTTTAATGCCCTTTGCAGGCTGGTCACAGTCCCTCAAAGCTCTACACTGTGGTCATTATTATTTCATTCCATACTTTTTTCCATCTATCTTCATTTGTAAACCGGGTGTACAGGTTTCTCCACATCCTAAACAATAGCACAGATTTAAAGACAATGCCCCATAACCTCCTGCTTCCTCTGGTGGCCGTTCTGATTAGCCGAGCCCAGGCCATTGTCAAAGTACTAGTGTCTTTAATCCCTGCGGACTGGGCTCCATTACTCTGCGTGATGTTCTGCTCCTCACCATTGTTGGAAAGTGGAAATGAATTTGTCTGAACTCGAGTCACATCACTCACAGAAACACAATGATTATGAGTATTTATGAAGCCGCCGTCTGTGCCGGCACTAACACATCGTAGAAAGTCTTTCTCTGAGCAATGTCGCCCCATTTAAAATACTAACATGACAATCCAATGGAAATGTGCAAAAAACCCAAACATCTTAGTCAAAGTTTAAGTACTGCATAAAAAATCTTCACAAAATGCAGAAATTTCAGTTTATACTCATGCTTGAACGATTATACTACAAGTTTTCTTCACTTTAAATCTTTTTTTTTAAACTTTTTAGAGTTTTTATAATAAACAATACTCAACATTCAACTATCGGCCATCTTAAAAAGAATAAACATTGTCAAAAGCATCATTATAAACTACACTATAAGAACCTTCTTTTCAATCTGTTCCTGTCCTCTGAAACGGCAGTGATTTTAATCTTGAACATGTGAAAGAACTGTGGCCACTGTATTTCACCACCATCTATGGGATTTAAATTTAACATGAAATCAGCGGTTTATTCTGACGCAGATTTCCTCCACACTAAGCCCTGGTCTTGTCCTTGTTCTTGCAGCTGTTTTCTGGGGGGACATTGCTCTGGATGAGGAGGACCTTCGGATGTTCCACGTGGACCGGACAGTGGACCTTTCCCATCACACTCACACGGGACACACAACAGGTGAGTGGAGGGAAGACAACACTAAATCTGTAAGTCCACTTAAAGGGACAGTTTGGGTTTTTTGACATGAATCTGTTTGTCTCCGTCAGCAGAGTCGCATCAACACTGACTTACCTCCCGACAGCGTCTGAGCCCAGTTTTTCTCGGTTTCGGTGCTGAGGAAAGTGTCCGGCAAGTTGGCTGGAGTCACAAAAATAAAGTGTTTTTCTTCTCAGAACAAAATGTGTTCAAAAGAGCGACACATCTGCATCACAAAACCTGAATGGGGAAAAAGTCAGAGCTCATAATCTCTTGGTACTATTTCCTCTCCGGTCGTATCACTGCGCTGCCTCCAGGTGAAGCCGCACGAATCCAACACTTTTTTCAGTAGTTCAGCAGTGTTTATGTGCTCAGACTTTTGGCCGCTGTGACGCGATAGAGCTACAGCGATAAGTATATAAGCTTATATAAGATATAGAAGAATATATATAAAAATGGTGCAGATTCTCCAGGCTGGAACAACAAAACTCCAGGTTCTTCAGCTCGTCCCTGTGTCCCTCCTCTGTCTCTGCTGTTCTGACTCTGGTGAGTTTGGGCATCAGGATATTCGGGTTCATAAAGATCTCCCCTCGGCTCTGTGCTAAAGGCCACGTCTTCATCGTCGGTGTTGTACGGTGTTGCTGTCATTACTTTCCGAGCAGGAAACAGTGAAACAGGCGCCGCTTCACCTGGCGGCAGCGCGGAGTGATACGACCAGAGAGAAAATAGTACCAAGCGATTATGAGGTTTGACATTTTTTTTGTGACGTGAATGTGTCGCTCTTTTAAACACATATAGTTTTGAGAAGAAAAACACTTTATTTTCGGGACTCCAGCCAACTTGCCGGACACTTTCGTCAGCACCGAAACCGGGAAGAACTGGGCCCAGACTCTGTCAGGAGGTGAGTCAGTGTTGATGCGACTCTGCTGACGGAGACAAACAGATTCATGTCATAAAACCCAAACTGTCCCTTTAAGCAGAAGAGCAGAAAATGTGAAAATGTGCTCAACTTAGAAGTTGCTGTCAAAATGCACTTAAAGACACTGCACCTGATTTTACGATGAAACATTAATAATCATGAAACTTGAAGCACAGAACGAGTTTGTTTTAAACACATTGCAGTGATTATTTTTGATTTGCTTAGACTGACAATGCTGTGAATGCT
>CM060658.1:551675-849175 GCA_030686955.1 Odontamblyopus rebecca | reverse complement strand
ACACACATTTTGTCTTACTCATATATTGTAGAATCATGTGATAAGTGTCAAGCTTTTTTTTTTATAGTAGTAGCGGTGCAAACTCTAAATGTGCTGCATAAAAGAGTTGGACTCCAGTGACTCGCACGATCAGCTCACATCTTGACTCAGATTTGTTGGCCTGGCACAGCTGGCACAGCTGTCCCTGTAAACCACAAAAAGAGACTCTGTGTGTGTGTTTCTGTGTGCAGCGGTGTGTGAATTCTCACAGCAGTTGGTACTTTTATTTTTGCTAATAACTCCTGATATTTTTCCTCTGATAGCCGTAGCACAGCAGAGGAAATCCTGAAAATGTTTGGCTTGTGTGTGTGTTGGTTCAAACATTGTTTTGGCTGAGTTCTTTCGGTAGATTAAACGTAAGTATCTAACGTTATTTATCAACTTTCAACTTCCCCCCAATTCTCATTAGGTGTTGTTCCTATGTGGGTCGGCGTGGCAATGGGCCCCAGGCCATCTCCATTGGGAAGAACTGTGACAAGTTCGGCATTGTGGTGCATGAACTGGGCCACGTCATCGGCTTCTGGCACGAGCACACGCGGCCGGACCGGGACGACCATGTGACCATCATCCGAGACAATATCCAACCAGGTGACGGCTCTGCTACCGGCACAAGTCTCCAAATGAACAGTTCAATTTAGAATAATGTATTTGCACAGTTCATTTGTTCATACAGTTCATAACTCTTTCAGTGTTCTCTAAAGGAAATACCATTTACTCTGCTGGTATCATAGAGCTCAGTGCAGTGTGACGTATCAGTTTGTGACAAACCTGCTCATGGACACAACATCTTTGTAGGTCAGGAGTACAACTTCCTGAAGATGGAGCCAGGGGAGGTCAACTCTCTTGGAGAGCCATATGATTTTGACAGCATCATGCACTACGCCAGGAACACCTTCTCAAGGTGAGTTTTACCATAAAACATGTCCATTACAGTGTTCATGCACAGCGTTTCATGCACAGCGTTTCATGCACAGTGTTTCAGTCCACTGCTTGACTGTGGCAGCCCCAAATGAAAATGTACATTTACCCGTGTTATTATATATTTTGTATGTATTTGAATAGGATTATGTGGCCTCTGGGGCTCATAAAATATTCCTCTTTTTAACTTGAACTATTCTGACTATTTCAACTATTTAGTTTGTAGCATAACTTAGACATGTGTCAGTTCGTGTCTCTGGAGACTTCATTGTGCTGTTAGAAAACCTGGATGTCATGGAAGTACTTTGTTTTTAGAGTAACAGATGTTTCTCTTAATTGTTTTTTCCACATAAAGAGGCATGTTCCTGGACACCATCCTTCCCTCCAGAGACGAGAATGGAGTGCGTCCTGCGATAGGCCAGAGGACGAGGCTCAGTAAAGGAGACATTGCACAGGCAAGAAAGCTGTATAGATGTCCAGGTACTAGCGTGTTTACTATCTGACCACTGCCACCAGACCGACCGACCAAGACCAAGACTGTGTGTGTGCTCGAGAGAGTCAATCCTACAGAATTCATATAAGACAAATAAAAAGCATAGTTTAGTGTTTTTGCATCTGGAAATGGACAGAAGGCTGACGTGTCCTATCTGCTCTCGTATGAGTGAGATGGTCTCACACTGATACAGCCTCAGGGTTCATGATGGGGTGGGATATATGGGTCATAAATCAGAGTGGATGAGAGCTACAGCTTTGCATTATATGAAACATGAAATAATTTTTTTTTTTCAAATAATGTCATGCATGAGTAAAAACTTGATAATGTTACATTTACAGTTTTAATTCTAGTCATAGGCTGTAAATATAAATGGACACAGCTAATGCGCTAACCACCTTATTCTGTAACTGCTGCTGGCCTTAAAATGTTCATATTAACTCACTCTACATGATCCTGGTGTCTTTATTTCATAATTTTGTCTGCTAAAAAAAATCTTATTCCTAATATGCAGCCTGGCTCCAAATTCGCCCCTGTAACCGTTAGGTGACATGATCAAACTGCAGGATCAGCTGCAGAAGCATAAGTTCATATGCGTGTGTCCCTCAGCCTGTGGAGAGACGCTCCAGGACTCGACAGGGAACTTCACGTCCCCGGGTTACCCCAACGGATACCCGTCCTACACCCACTGTGTGTGGAGGATATCGGTTACACCTGGAGAGAAGGTGAGGCACACGTACCTCACTCATGTGCACAATAAGAGGCTGTGTGCTGATAATGTCACTGGGCTCTGCTTGGCTTTGACAGATTGTTCTAAACTTTACGACGATGGACCTGTATAAAAGCAGCCTCTGTTGGTATGACCACATAGAAGTCCATGATGGATACTGGAGGAAAGCTCCACTCCTCGGTAAGTAGGGCTTGGAGATATGAAATAAAAATAAATAAATAAATAAAAACACTTATTTTTTTCCCTGATATTGATGATCAATTTTGTCTTACTGAAAATGACATTCAGCAAGACCAACGTTTAAGTACTGGCTGTAGACCAGGGGCGAACCTTTTTCATCAAGGGCCACATATTAAAAGACAGACCAGTGTGAGGGTCGATCGAGGTACACAGACTGATATCAAAACAGTGAATAATTAAAATATGTGCATTTAAAACAGGTTTGAATGACTCATCAGACCTGTGTTCAGGCTTAGACCCTCAAAAGGACACACTGAAGTCACTTAATCAAAGTAAATTTCAAAAACACGCAGTAAAAAGTATTACTTGCTGTAGTTTGGGCCAATTCACTTCTGAAGTCTGAGGGCCAAAACAATTCATCTGAGGGCCACATTTAGCCCCCGGGCCATAGTTTGGACATGCCTGCTGAAGACCTCTTCATTAATAAGAACCTGTTCTTTTTAATTAGCATATCTTGATCAAAACAGAACTAGAACATAACCAAAGTATGTTTAAAATGAAGCTTCAACCTTCATTCTGTTGGTGCTTTGTCTTTTCCCCTAATTATGTGATCGTGTCTCCTGCAGGTAGATTTTGTGGCGATAATGTTCCTGACATTTTGATTTCCACCGACAGTCGAATGTGGATTGAGTTCCGCAGTAGCAGCAACTGGGTGGGGAAAGGCTTCGCTGCAGTTTATGAAGGTAACTTTGCATATGGCATTTTTTCATTATTGCCATTTACTGACAGAAATATCCCTTTTCAGCAATATGTGGAGGAGATATCACCAAAGACTCTGGCCAAATCCAGTCTCCCAATTACCCAGATGACTACCGGCCTTCCAAAGAGTGCGTGTGGAGAATCAGCGTGTCGGAGGGATTCCATGTCGGCCTCAGCTTCCAGGCTTTTGAGGTGAGTCACTCCCATGTTCGTATGTGCCCCGTGCAGCGTCTGGGTCGGATTTCATGCTCGTGCAGCCACTAGGACCATAAGAAAGGTGGTGCATGGACTGTGTGGATACAAAGCAGCCATCTGGAAATCGGTCATGTCGACATTGTCAGGCTATGAACATGTCAGCGTGAATGCTGAAAACACGATAGCCATTTGACCTTGACACGTGGAGGGTCAAAAGTCGGATTTTTATTGAAGCTAACACCAGTCTCTTTTAAAGGGAAAGACTCAAAACTTCTGTTTGCTCAAAAATCACATATTTGTCTTGAATGAATTAAACTTTTTTGCTAATAATGTTTTGAGAGTCACAATTAGGGATGTAACAATAACTGAAATATCGTGATCGTATCGTCAAAGGTCTCACAATAATATCGTGACCATCACAATATATCGAATCCCAAGTGTCTTTGCTTAAATGAACAGTTCTGATGCAGAAATAGCTAAAAAAAAACAGAGGGAACTACATAGACCATGATCCTTTGCTCCGTTTCAGTGCAGACGACATGAAGAAATAACTGTTCTAAGCACTTTTACATCTTCATTCTGTGGATTAAGTCTGTGAAGCATTTTTAGAGGAAAAAGGAGCAGATTCACAGTTTTGTGCCTCCACAAAATATTGTAATAACAATTGTACCATGAGATGTTTATGGTGAAAATCTGGTCCAGAGAGATTTGAATCTCATTCCATCCCTAATGACAATAAATGTTGCACCAAATGACTGGCCAAAGCCTTTCATAGTGTCAGTCTTGTTATTATGTAGAATTTCGTAATATCATGAGCTTTTCCACGATATTGTGACATTTTGACTCCACAAGGAAAATAATGGTATAAGCAGTGAAAAATGTATTCCAAAAATAAAAATAGTTCTACAGACTGGCATAAAAACAATTTCCTTGGAGATCAGAGGATGACCCAACCAAACCACATACTTCAGTATCAATGAAATCACTTATAATGAATACCTGTACATGGGAGGCAGTAATACTAACATGAGACACGTTGGGGACGAACCCTCCACCAGAAAACACACATCGAGCGCCGTTAAAGCATTTCATCGCTCACAGACCCCGGGGGAAACTGTATCAGGTGAATGGGTTCATTTGGCACAAGGGATGCGCCCCTCACACACCTCCGTGTCTCACAAAGCTCAGATGCTTGTCATTCATGCCCTAAATAAATGGGATGGGCAGAAGGCTTCAGGTTTCACATTTGGGAATATCTTGGGAATATCGTCAGTCGTTATTGCTGTATGAGTGCACCGCAGTTAGTTGATGAATTGCCAAGTGTTAAAGGATAGTTCAGAATTTTGTTCATAGTTCCTCATTTCCTGCTGATCCAGAGTGTTGGAGACATGTGGAGACACTTGTTTAAATCTTCCTCCAGTCCTTGTATTTGCAGAGGTGCTGGTGCTGGGCTAGTGCAGGTCAATGGCCACAGTCGTCCTGCCACTAAAAACAGTCTGACCCACTCCACAGACCCGAGGAAACTATTAGAGCTCCAGACTGTCCCTGTGAACGTCTGTGTCACAGAATCATGTCTGAAATAAAACTAACCGTGCATCACATGAATCGTCGCATGTTGAGGTTCTATTTTCTCATATAGCTTCTGTCAGGAAGAACAACTCACTGCTGCTCAGACACAAATCCTTCAGATGCAACGGTTGGTTTTACTTCTAACATTATTCTACAGACACAGAGGTTCACAGGGACAGTCTGGAGCTCTAATAGTTTCCTCGGGTCTGTGGAGTGGGTCAGACTGTTTTTAGTGGCAGGACGACTGTGGCCATTGACCTGCACTAGCCCAGCACCAGCACCTCTGCAAATACAAGGACTGGAGGAAGATTTAAACAAGTGTCTCCACACGTCTCCAACACTCTGGATCAGCAGGAAATGAGGCCTGATGTCCAAAATTTCAAACTGCCCCTTTAAATTGAGTTTTTTTATTATACCTTTCGATCTGCTCCTCATTCATAGGTCGAAAGGCACGACAGTTGTGCTTATGACTACCTGGAGGTTCGAGATGGCCCTTTAGAAACCAGCCCTCTGATCGGTCGATTCTGCGGCTACGACAAACCCGAGGATGTGCGCTCTACCTCGCACACTCTGTGGATGAAGTTTGTTTCAGACGGGACTGTCAACAAAGCTGGTTTTGCAGCCAACTTTTTCAAAGGTTTTTCCTGTTGTTAAGTCTTTCATGCCAGTGGACGGCTAAGTGTTTGCTGCTGACCACGGGCCTCGGTATGTTTCAGAGGAGGACGAGTGTGCCAAGCCCGACAATGGAGGCTGTGAGCAGAGATGCGTCAACACTTTGGGCAGTTTTAAGTGTGCCTGTGACCCGGGCTTCGAGCTTGCCCCGGACAAGAGGAGCTGTGAGGGTGAGAGTGCATGTTTTTCTCCTTCTCCATTCTTTTGTTTGACAGCACGTTTCAATAGTAAATAACATAACATCCACACCATCTTAACAACAGGAAATAACATGGCACGGAACCACCTGCGCCTCTCTTCAAGTACAATAAACACAATCAAAGCATTTAATCATCATATGCAAGCATCTACTTTACTTGCTGACGCAGAGAAACTGAACATTGTGAAGAAACTATTGTAAGCTGACTTTATGCACTTACATGACTTACTGTGTGTGTTTAGCGGCTTGTGGCGGCCTCCTCTCAAAGCTGAATGGAACCATCAGCACCCCCGGGTGGCCCAAAGAGTATCCGCCCAACAAGAACTGTGTGTGGCAGGTGGTGGCCCCCACGCAGTACCGCATCTCCATGCAGTTTGAGGCCTTTGAGCTGGAGGGGAACGAGGTGAGTCTCTCTGTTCATGTCAGTACTAGAGATGTAACAATAACCAAAATATCATGATATCTTATCGTCAAAGGTCTCACAATAATATCGTGACCATCACAATATATCGAATCCCAAGTCTCTTTGCTTAAATGAACAGTTCTGATGCAGAAATAGCTAAAAAACACAGAGGGAACTACATAGACCATGATCCTTTGCTCCGTTTCAGTGCAGACGACATGAAGAAATAACTGTTCTAACACTTTTGAAATTTTCATTCTTTGGAGCCTCCACAAAATATTGTAATAAATCTGGTTCAGTGAGATGTTTATGGTGAAAATATTGTCCAGAGAGATTTGGATTTCATTCCATCCCTAATGACAATAAATGTTGCACCAAATGACTGGTCAAAGCATTTTATAATGTCACTCTTGTTATTCTGTAGAATATCGTAATATCGTGAGTTTTCCCACGATATCGCAGTTAATATCGTACCGCAAGGTTCAGACAGTGACGATATCGTGAGACTTGGATATTATTACGGCATCATTTCCCATGGAGGGCAGGTGCCTTTTTAATGCCTTGTGCCTTTTTCATTCCAACATCTGTGCCGGTTTATTTAAATATTACCACAATGTTTGAGACTAAAGTAAAAGTAAGTTTAAAATGGGTTTAATCCCAGTATTTACAGAGATATAAAGCGCAAACCAAAGGCAAGATCTGCTAGAACCGGCTAAAGCTACGACAACACTGTGACTAAACCTGAACTACAACACGGCCTCCAAACCAAATCTACAGCAGAGTTACTTTTATTCCTCAGGGGGAAATTCTTTAAATTCTCATCAGGACTAAACTGGGCTCAGAGTTACAGTGTCCACATAAACCAAACCTATGGCACATCTAAACTGAGACACACACACAGATACTTGTGCCTAAGTCAGAGGCCTCAGTGCAGTTTCACAGAACCTCCACACTTGACGGTTGTTTTCTGCCTACCTGTTTGTGGCTCCAGGTGTGTAAATATGATTATGTAGAGGTGCGCAGCGGCCTGTCGTCGGACTCTAAGCTCCACGGGAAATACTGCGGCACTGAGGTCCCCGAGGTCATCACCTCCCAGTACAACAACATGAGGGTGGAGTTCAGATCGGACAACACCGTCTCCAAGAAGGGATTCAAGGCTCACTTCTTCTCAGGTGAGTCCTGCTTCCGTTACTGTCACTGGGACTGTGTTATCCCGTCCTGAAGTGAACCTGATTTTAGAGGATTTAAAATTTAATTGATGACGGCAAATCTGTGAGACTAGTGAAAAAACCGTCCCGTGTGTAAAGATATCTGACCAGTGTTAAATTTGATAGTTAATCCTCATTTTGTTTTAGTCAATTGCACTGCACAAAACAAAATCTAGTGAAGTTAAGATGACTCGAATTAAGAAAGTTTTACCAGGATCTGAGTAAATTTCACTTGACAAGTAAAATTATCTGCAAGTGCAATAAGACTTTTTGCACTTAAAATATGAAAATACATCTGGCTACACTTAAAATGAGGAAAACAACTTTTTGCACTTAAAATAAAAAACAAAATCCAATGTTGATTGAATTAAGGGAAAAACACTTATTCCACTGCAGATCATTTTACGTGTCAAGTTGAATCTACGCAAATAAAGTAAAATGTTCTTAATTTAACTCATTTTAACTCACCTGGATATTGTTTTTTCCAGTGTGTGTTCTTCAGTACAGCACAGAAATTGAATTTTTTTGAACAAACTGAATATAACATTTTTAGCAAAAGTTTGGGACAAGCCCCTGCTCCAGTTTTGCCATCATATCACCAATTTGACTTTGAACTGCACTGCTGAAGTGTAGTTTTGGTCAGTAAAATGGGTCAGTATGTGATATACAGGGACTTGCTCCTCATTGGACATTTAATTTATATGTGATCTTGTTTGGGCCACTGTGATTGAAAAGAAATACATTAAAATTGACTCAGTGGGAGCTTGTATCTCCCCTGTATTAGTTTCAGTAGTCTGTGGCTTCTTATTTAGCCATCTCCTGCAAAAATATCATTATACTGACCAAAAAACACTTGTATTAGTTTCCTAAGTGAAGCCCGGTGTTATGTTCTTGTATTTGTGCTGCCCCTGTGCTGTCTCCCTGCCCTCCAGTTGCTCCTCGCCCTCCTGCTCAAGCTC
Source organism: Odontamblyopus rebecca (assembly GCA_030686955.1). NCBI lineage: Eukaryota > Metazoa > Chordata > Actinopteri > Gobiiformes > Gobiidae > Odontamblyopus > Odontamblyopus rebecca. Next base: position 840,851 of record CM060658.1, on the reverse strand, counting down.
CCCTCTGCCTCTCTCCCTCAGACAGACCCGCTCAGTGTCGCCATCGTATGTTTGTGTTTGAGTCGTGCCGTCACTTTAACCGTAGCCGCAGGAACAGGCCGGCCGCCTCGCCAAAGGTCGGAGGTAACGCGGCCTCAATAGTCATTCCTGATTGGCCCGCACGGCTAAGTGGGACAATGGAAGGCTTTGATCCCAATCGATTGCATGGATTATTGAGAAACGTGCTTGGTCCCTGAAGTCTGAATGCTGTCCCTGTAAAGCTCTGATTGAATGAATATCAATAGTTATATCCCCGTTGGTGAGTCCATTGCCCTCATAGTTTTGACTGTTAACTGTTGTTTGCTGTGTTGTTGTCTATTAACAGTGCATACTCTGACTTAACATTTAGAAGGTGTATTGTCTATAAAAATGCATGGGGACTAATACATAACACTCTAATACACAATAGACTCCAGCTGGGTTGTCCTGACAAACTTAAATTCAAGAGAAATTATGGCTGGGCAATTTTTTTCCCTCATTAAAAAAAACCCCCACACACTGTCACTGGTTTTTCTTTTATTAATACAACGTCTCGGTCCTTCAGGTATGAGGACAGCCCCTTCTGCTCCCCTTATACAAGTTACAGAACTGCCCCCTCATCATCCAATCGTAACAGTGAAAAATACATTCACAATTAGACCCCAATAAACTATACACTCATCTCTTGTGAATTAAAACACCCAGATGACAATTGGAAACATACAAAGATGAATTATCAGCATCAAAAGATGTTTACATTGCAGGATATTTCAATCAGTCAAACTTTATTTACAGAGCACTTTTCATACAAAAGTGCAACACAAAGCACTGGACAAAGTTTAATGTGAACCTCCCTCATGGCTCAGATGGAGGTGTATATCTGTGTTCTTCATCATAACACTGTTTTCTTCCTTTTCATAACATTACATTAAACAGCAGTTCAGTAGTTCAGAGTAAAAATCCTCCTCTGCCGGGCAGCACCTGCTCGATCCCACAGAAACACAAGGACGACACATCATGTTTCAGTCCATTCATTTTTTTCCTCATACTGATGGAATTTCCAGTTTAATTTTATTTTGTCTTATGTAAAAAACACATAAAAATAACTTAATAATAATGCACAATTTTAATCACTGCCATTTAATAACAAAAATTGTCACATCAAAAATTGTCGAAATTCTGAACTGTGCTCCAAACCTCGTGGGGACTGGCATGGGCCCCAGCAAACCACTGACTATTACAAATGACTAAATATTGAAAAACAGTAAATAAATAGATTATTTTATTGAATTAAATCCAAACATTTTCACGTGTTTTGTTGGTGTAGTTGTGGTTACAGTGGCCTTGGTTTGAGTGGCCCGGTGCCAGCAGCTTTGGGGAGGTCCTCAAACAGCCTCCCACAGTCCAGGTGCATGTGAGGTCCTGGTCCATGTGAGGTCCTGGCCCATGTGAGGTCCTGGTCCATGTGAGGTCCTGGCCCATGTGAGGTCCTGGTCCATGTGAGGTCCTGGTCCATGTGAGGTCCTGGCCCATGTGAGGTCCTGGTCCATGTGAGGTCCTGGCCCATGTGAGGTCCTGGTCCATGTGAGGTCCTGGTCCATGTGAGGTGAACGGTTCTTTAGGCATTTTTCTTCATTTTCAGCATTTTCCAGGGCAGTAGTTTGTTCATTAAACACAAACAGGTGACGTCATATTGGAGCAAAAGAAAATATCAAAATGCATTAAAAATCTAAAGAAACACAACAGTTTGTTTCTCTACACTTCATATTACTCACAACTTAGATTAAAGAAAATAAAACTATTTTAAGGTTATTCTCAGTCACACCACAGGACATTTTATACTAAAAATGCTTCATATAAATGTTAAACACAGATTTCTGCTCCTGACACTGGAAATATGTGAAAAAGTTCAGTAGAAACTAATATTTTAAAATTTGCCTGTTGAAAATCCTTATACGTCATTAACCCATAAATTCCTACCATGAATATTGAAAATAGGAATATTCTGAGCATCACATCTCAAATGCAGGACAATACTTACTCAATCATGCATTAATATATTAAAAATACAACTCTTAAGTGCACTAATGCTGAGGAAATACTGTTGCTGAGGTGTGGCTGAATAAGATTTAGTATCATTCAGTTTGTCCAACCACTGTTTCACGTCACCACCTCTGTGATCATCTCTGAAACATGCATCTCAAGAGGTTTTCCAAAATAATAAATAAATAAATACATTTGTACTGATGCAGCTCCTCACCACACCAGCCACACCACACAGCTGCTCTCACAACAGAAAAACCATTTAACCGCAGGCAGGGAGATGACCGAGGACGTAGAAAACATCTCACTGAGCTTCACAATACACAACACGTACGAAACAATACACGCTTTAAATGCTGTGACATTACAGTAGAAGATTAAAATGCAGAAGATTAAAATGTGTGATTTTAAAGGGACAGGTCGGAATTTTGTTCATAGTTCCTCATTTCCTGCTGATCCAGAGTGTTGGAGACGTGTGGAGACACTTGTTTAAATCTTCCTCCAGTCCTTGTATTTGCAGAGGTGCTGGTGCTGGGCTAGTGCAGGTCAATGGCCACAGTCGTCCTGCCACTAAAAACAGTCTGACCCACTCCACAGACCCGAGGAAACTATTAGAACTCCAGACTGTCCCTGTGAACGTCTGTGTCACAGAATCATTTTAGAAGTAAAACCAACTGTTGCATCTGGAGGATTTATGTCTGAGTAGCAGTGAGTTGTTCTTCCTGACAGAAGCTCGGCAGCGGCGACTGATATATGAGAAAATACTGGTCCACCCTGAGGACAAAACTCTGAGCCACAAACAAAGCTGCTGTCTCCTCTATTCAGTGTAGTGAAGACTGCAGTGAGAAACAAAACAGCCACTGCACAAAAGGATGAACCAGCACAGACGAGAGAGCCAGAGTGGACCTCAGTCTGCTGTACACCTGCACCTAAAGGACCTCAGTCTGTTCATCTTCACCTAAAGGACCTCAGTCTGCTGTACACCTGCACCTAAAGGACCTCAGTCTGTTCATCTTCACCTAAAGGACCTCAGTCTGCTGTACACCTGCACCTAAAGGACCTCAGTCTGTACATCTTCACCTAAAGGACCTCAGTCTGCTGTACACCTGCACCTAAAGGACCTCAGTCTGCTGTACATCTGCACCTAAAGGACCTCAATCTGCTGTACATCTGCACCTAAAGGACCTCAGTCTGCTGTACAGCTGCACCTAAAGGACCTCAGTCTGTTCATCTTCACCTAAAGGACCTCAGTCTGCTGTACACCTGCACCTAAAGGACCTCAGTCTGTTCATCTTCACCTAAAGGACCTCAGTCTGTTCATCTTCACCTAAAGGACCTCAGTCTGCTGTACACCTGCACCTAAAGGACCTCAGTCTGTACATCTTCACCTAAAGGACCTCAGTCTGCTGTACACCTGCACCTAAAGGACTTCAGTCTGCTGTACATCTGCACCTAAAGGACCTCAGTCTGCTGTACAGCTGCACCTAAAGGACCTCAGTCTGCTGTACATCTGCACCTAAAGGACCTCAGTCTGCTGTACAGCTGCACCTAAAGGACCTCAGTCTGCTGTACATCTGCACCTAAAGGACCTCAGTCTGCTGTACATCTGCACCTAAAGGACCTCAGTCTGCTGTACATCTGCACCTTAAAGCCTCGGGCCTTTGAGGACAGTGAGGTGCAGATCTGAGCCAGAGAGAAGAACTGGTTTGAACATGGAGTTAAAGAAGTGTATTTGTTAAAAAAAAAGAAAAAAAAGAAAATCCTTCTTTAAACAGAAATGGACTCAGACTCCATCTGTCTCCATCTGTAACTCCTCAAACCTACAGCAGAACAAATGAAGAAAACAGCAGGTGTGTCCAGGTCAGGCCCAGAGGTGTGAATGTCCCTGTGTGATTCTGCTCATCTGACCCCAGTCCCCCGACTATTTCAACAGGCCGAACTGACAACAGAAACTGTAAACAAATAGAGGAAGTTTCTAAGTAATTTAGGGATCTAACTCCTCCCTCTTCAGGCAGATATAAGTCAGTGTCTCCAGCGTCTGAGCAGAACTGATGAAGCAGCTCGGATGAGGGTGAAATGTCTTCTATCAAAACTTTGGTCCAGTTGACAAATTGAACTCTACTCGTTGCCATATGAGAAAATAGTCCCTCAACATGTGACGATTCATGTGATGCAAGGTTAGTTTTATTTCAAGCATTATTCTACAGACACAGACGTTCACAGGGACAGTCTGGAGCTCTAATAGTTTCCTCGGGTCTGTGGAGTGGGTCAGACTGTTTTTAGTGGCAGGACGACTGTGGCCATTGACCTGCACTAGCCCAGCACCAGCACCTCTGCAAATACAAGGACTGGAGGAAGATTTAAACAAGTGTCTCCACACGTCTCCAACTCTCTGGATCACGTCCCTTTAACTATTACTAACAAAAAATAAGCAGCAATTTTGAATTTCCAGTGTACAAAAGTGAGGTTTTTTTTCTTCACCAGACTTTATTTGAGCTTCACAGAAAAAAATATTTGTACATAATAAGAAACTATTCTAGCGGTCAACATTTTAGTCAGCTTTTTCCCAGTAAATACAAAAATTTTTTATTTTGCCTTGTCTATATGATACTGATGCTATTAAATGTAAAATACATGATGTGTTTTAATCAGGATCTGGTTACTCACACAGTTTTCATTTGCCAAAGCCTCTTTGGTTTTTCACATTTTATGAAATTCTGTGGCTTATCGCAGGCTACTTTAAGTGTGATATAGCAGAATATCAAAATTAATATTCAATTATTTATTTCTACTTTTGTGCCCGATGCCCTTCATAGGAGAACCACATAATTCTCCTAAAACAGCACCTTACAGTTTCAGTTTGCAGAGGATTTTTCTTTAAAGGGTTTGGTCTTAATCTCAACGTCACGGAGGCAAAACAGTCACTTTAAAACAGTAACTGGCCTGTGTATTTCATAAGGGGTCATGTAGGTCTGTAAAGGGACACTGCGTCACTTTTCTGGAGTTGTATGCCACCTTGTCTCCATACAGATGCATTTGTTTTGCCTGGAATGTTTCACAGTTTGGCATTAAAATTATCTATGAATCTTTCGATGTACCAATAAATCTCTATATACATGTGCATGGAGACGAGCAGGAGGCGGATCCTCAGCCTCAGATGTTGCTCTCTTCTCTGTAGTGCTCTTCGTAGTTCGTTTCCTTTCCTCTGTGCCTTGTGTAGAACTGACCCGGTCGTGTCGCTGTTCCTCTGTTCTGCTTTCTGTCACGGGAGTTTTTCACTGTTTTGTGTTTGTGTTTCCTGCAGACAAAGACGAATGCAGCAAAGAGAACGGAGGCTGTCAGCACGAGTGCATAAACACAGTGGGCTCCTACATGTGTCAGTGTCGCCACGGTTTTGTGCTGCACGAGAACAAGCACGACTGTAAAGAAGGTAAATCAAGATTCAAGATTCAAGATTGTTTATTTGTCATGTGCAGGTTCAGTGCAATGAAACGCTTAAGATGAGAAGAACTGTTGACTCGCTCAGATATTCAAGTACAAACAGCTGCAATAAGTAGAACTGTTAGAAAAGTGTTTGCAAATACAAGAGGAAAAGTAAACACTATAGTAAAAAATAATCAAATATAATAAAATACAGATATAATAAAAATGTAATAAAATATAATATACAAGGTGCAGGTGGGATTAAATAAGGATTAAATCCCACTCACACCAACGGGCACCAAAACAAGCACCTCCCCACACCCTCACATGCACCAGAGCAGCACCAAAGCTCCGCACTCACATTACATCTGAATGACTTTACTTCATTCAAACATGTTATTGCTCAGCCCATCACAATGAGCCATGAACGATATACTTAAATTCTCTGATGACGCGGCTATTCTTAGTTTGCTCAACAAAAGCACAGATGTCCTCGTCTATAAGACAGAAACTGATGAAGTGGTGCAGTGGTGTGAGGAGCACAACCCTGCCTTAAATATGGAGAAGACTAAAGAGATTATCTTTGGCCCCAAATCTGAGGGGACCACAGCCCTGTTCATATCAGGGGAGGGACATAGAGCTGGAAACATGCTATAAGTACTTAGCTGTGTACTTTGACGCTCATCTCCAATGGAGCCAACATTTACAATTTGTCTGCTCAAGAATCAGCCAGAGTCTATATTTCTTAAGACGACTTCGATTACATGGAGTGGATAAAAATGCAATGCTGGTGTTTTACAGAGTGTGTATGGAATCAATCCTACGTCATGGTATGTCACATGGTTTGGTAACCTGACAGTCAAACTTAAATCACAGATTTTCACCTTGACTAAAAGAGCAGGTAAAATAATGGGTGTGTCCCCAAGCTCCCTTCAGCAAATCTGTGAGGAGACAGTCAGGAAACTCGGCAGGAAAGTGGTCAGTGACCCGACCCATGTTCCTCAAAGTCAGTTTGAGATGAGGCAGAAGGTTCAGGGCCCAAACTGTAAACTGAACAGATTCAAACATTCTTTTGGCCATTAATCTGCTAAACTCAGAGAGTGCAGTTAAAAAATAAAAGTAAAAGGCTTAGATAATGTGCAATAAAAACTGCACACAGGCTTAGATAATGTGCAATAAAAACTGCACATAGGCTTAGATAATGTGCAATAAAAACTGCACATAGGCTTAGATAATGTGCAATAAAAACTGCACATAGGCTTAGATAATGTGCAATAAAAACTGCACATAGGCTTAGATAATGTGCAATAAAAACTGCACATAGGCTTAGATAATGTGCAATAAAAACTGCACATAGGCTTAGATAATGTGCAATAAAAACTGCACATAGGCTTAGATAATGTGCAATAAAAACTGCACATAGGCTTAGATAATGTGCAATAAAAACTGCACATAGGCTTAGATAATGTGCAATAAAAACTGCACATAGGCTTAGATAATGTGCAATAAAAACTGCACATAGGCTTAGGGAATGTGCAATAAAAACTGCACACAGGCTTAGGGAATGTGCAATAAAATTGCACGTAGGTTTAGGGAATGTGCAATTATGAATAGATATAAGACTGTGAAGGTCTCGCCTGTAAAGACTTAAGGTCCTGTTTCACTCATGGTCATATTCGGTCTCTTTCTGTTCTATGGTGGATGTTTATGTGGTGCTGATGTTTTTGTGTTGTCCTGTATTTGTGTTAAAGCTGTGACCTCCTGTCCCAAGACAAATGTCTCCCATGGGAGACAATAAAAGATTATCTTATCATATCTTATCTTATCTTAATAATAGAGGAGCCCCTTGAAAACGAGATGCTTCATCTCAAGGGGCTGTTCCTCTTTAAAACCTAAATAAATAAATAAAATAAATACTAATAATCATTTTAGGAGTTTTAGTTGTTGCATTGGGTTTGAAGATTGTCCACACATAAGCACAAATACAGCGTGTTTCTCGGACTATAAGTCGCACTTTTTGGGGGAAATTTATTTTATAAAATCAGAGACCAAGAATCGACATTTCATGTGGAAAGGCAAAGTTATAGAAGTTATAGAAATAAAAACAACCAAACAGAACAAACTGTGTGTCATTTGTTCATTTGTTTTTCAATATAGAACCAAAAATAAGAAAACAAAAAAACACTTTTCTTTATTATTTGTCTCTAAAACCAAAATGAAAAAACGAATAACGATTTGTTTTTTCATTTTTGATTCATATTTAGGGTTCATATATTTGGTCTATGGGCTCAGTGTGAAAAATGTCATATATAAGTCGCAGGAACCACCCAAACCCTGAAAAACAGTGACTTATAGTCCAAAAAATACTGTACTTACATTTCTGTGAACACTGTAAAGGTAAAGACACATGTGCACATATCTCTGTGTGGACAAAAGACAGTTCTCCTTTCACTAACCTTTTACTAACTCAGCACTTTGTGTTTTTTGTATGAAAAGTGCTCGATAAATAAAGTTTGATTGATTGAACTTTCTAATGTTAAGGACATCAACATTCTTGTCACACTTCTTACTGATTCTGTTCTCTGACACATTTATGTCTCTACCAACTTCAGAAACACGTTTGCCGACAAAGACTGAGAAATATTTGTTTGTCATGTCTCTGCGTGAGAGTGAATAATATGAACATTGTGCAGATGCACATGCAGCATTGTTTTATTCAGCTCCTCTATTATCTATTTTCTACTGTACAAACTTATTCTGTGCAAATAAACATTGTCGTTCTTTTACTCATTATCTTTTCAATCAATCAACAACTTTATTAATCCCAAAGGGCATTTCAGTTTGCACATTTCTGGTCGTGCACAATCCACAAACAATATAAAGACAAATACATACAACACACACCAAACATTTGAACCTCAGTGCATCAGGGGACACAAGAAAACTTTCTGTTTAAAAGCTCCATGGCAGAAGGGATAAAAGATTTAGCATGTTTATTTCCTTTTAACAGTCACGCTCCTCCATTTTCTCTGTGTTTGACCCCTCTACAGTCTGTACCATTCATCATACGTCCATACATCTATACAGGGCTTGAGTTCATGAGTGGAGGACACACAAAGTGCTGGTGCCATGTGCTTCCATGTGACTCATCCTGAACGCCAGCGTTTCTTTGAAATCCACTCTCCATCTCTTGATTCTCTCATTTCTCCGCTTCCTGTTCCCGTTGTATTTCCTCTCCTTTTGGACGGTTTCCTGTGCAGCCGTGACTCTGACTTCCTCTGTGTGTGTCCAGCCGAGTGTGAGCACCAGATCCAGAGCCCCAGAGGCACCTTGAGCAGCCCCAACTGGCCCGACAAGTACCCCAGCCGCAAGGAGTGCACGTGGGACATCAGCGCCACCCCGGGCCACCGAGTCAAGATCGTAAGTGTCCAAAGTGTACTGCTCTTGTGTCTGCACATGCCCCAGGCCAGAGTCTCCTCTCCTGCTCCACTTTTCAGAGCCAAAGTCAAGAGGCTGAGTGCACGTCTGAATGAGGCACTGTGAGGATGTGCTCATGCGTTCACCAGGCCTTGGGCTCTAACCATCTGTGTCCTGGGTCTGCTGTGTGCAGCCTACATGAGAGACACATGCATGCGATTAACATTAGGCTTTATGTGTCGACACATCTAAGGCACAACACATGGACTGGATCATGATAATTACGAGTTTGGTTATTGTGTTTGATGCTGCAGCCTCCAGGATGGGGTTTGCACTGAAGCATAAGAAGCAAAGCCCTGTTTATGATAGTTGTATTCAGTATCACGTTTGGTCTAATTCATCTTATGTCAGCAAATGTGCATATTTGTCAGTGGATTAAGCCTGGATTAAGTTTGATTCAGAAGGTTTTGCATACTGTATACAAAGTTTAAGTAAAACTAACGATAAACATCCTCTACTTCCGTGCATGATATACAAACAGAGCACTGACGCAGGACTGTGACCCATTAGGACTTGGCTGCTCTCGCTTCACTTCACTTTAGACCACACGCTGAGGCTGAGTTCGCTTTGTATTAGCGGAACAGTTATCATCAGCTGTTTTTGGTATTGCAAAGCCCTTGTAATGTCTTTATGTGAGCAGGAACAAACCAACAATCGCCAACAGAGACTTGAAATCTAACCTTGTGCACATTTGCAAATGTGATTTAATTTGGTCAAGTTAGATTTACAGACGATCAACAGGATGTGCTTAATGTGTCTCTGTCACAAACCAGAGCTGTGGTTTTCTGTGGTGAGATAAACAGATGCATGAGACACATTCTCACTTTAGTCACCAGCCAAGATGAGAAGAGGATTATCATCTACATAAGTAAAGAACTAGTTCATTTTGGCAGCGGTTCAATGTTATTCCCAAATTTCCTAACGCATTCCCAGCATCCTAATTATTCACCACACTGAGTCTATAAGTGCATTTCGCAATTGTAGAAAACCACAGTGAAGTTTTGCTGCCACTGCTCACAGCGCAGCAGCTCTTTCCTGGTCCACAGAGAACAAACTGCAGCAGCTCACAACACACTTTTCTAATAACTGTACTTAAAATAATGAGAACTACACACATTAACTGCTTGAGGCAAGTGTGTTGGCCCAAGACAGAGAAAAAAAATACTGCACACCGTCTTATTTGTCTTACTTAATCATATTTGTCGCCCTTGGACACTTGCCACACCCTGTTTAACCTGAGCTCACTCTTTCTGTCTGCCTGTAAAGCCCGAGTGTCCAAACGGTGCAGTCGCTCCTAATAAATCTCACAATTTGCAAGTAAAATCATGTGCAGGATTTTTTCTCTATAATGGCTGTACTTGTTACATGATCACATAAGAAACATCAGAATTTCTCGTGTTACTCTCCTGTTCCCAACAAAATGACTCTGTCCCTTCTCACTACAGTAAAATGGAGCTTTCTGTGACCTCTTCACTGTGTTTGCAGATCTTCTCAGAGTTTGAGATCGAGCAGCATCAGGAGTGTGCGTACGACCACCTGGAGGCGTTCGACGGCGACAGTGACACAGACACTATCCTGGGACGTCTGTGCGGCAGCAAAACCCCCGAGCCTCTGGTTTCCACCGGCAATAAGATGTACCTGCGCTTCATCTCGGACGCTTCAGTGCAGAGGAAAGGCTTCCAGGCCACGCACTCCACAGGTCTGTGCTTTCTGCACTGTGAAGGTGCATCTATACGAACTCAAATCACTTATGTTCAAAATATTTCTACTGATCTTTGAGTAATATTGACTAGTTTTTAGACTAAAGCGCTTTGTGTTGCATTTTCTTTGTATGAAAAGTGCTCTATAAATAAAGTCTGATTGACTAATTTATATTTTCTTTGTTAGTCTAGTCTAGATTTTTAGATTTTTTTAATGAATTAGATTTTTTAAAAACTCTCTCTCTCTCTCTCTCTCTCTCTCTCTCTCTCTCTCTCTCTCTCTCTCTCTATATATATATATATATATATACATACACATATATTTACATATATATACATATATATATATATATATATACATATATTTACATATATATTTACATATTTAGTTGACCATTTAAGTGTAAATGTGCTACTCTGCTCTTCTAATTCTCTCTCATTTAATGTCTCTCTCTAATCTATTTTTATTTTATGATGATATTTATGTTTGGATTAGTTTCTGTTGTGGTTTTAATGCATTTCTTATTGTGTAAAGCACTTTGAATTATGCGGTGTAAAAATTGTGCTGTAAATAAACTTGCCTTGCCTAATTATCAGCTCCCTCTAGTGTTCATATCGCCGCACTGCACTTCCTAAAACACTCTTGTGTCTTCCAGAGTGCGGGGGTCGTCTCAGAGCAGATGTACGTCAGAAAAACCTGTTTTCTCACTCTCAGTTCGGGGACAATAACTACCCGGGCCACACTGACTGTGAGTGGGTGCTGAGCGCAGAGCAGGGCTACGGCATTGAGCTCAGCTTCATCACGTTTGAGGTGGAGGAGGAGGCGGACTGTGGCTACGACTACATCGAACTGTACGACGGCCTGGACAACAGCGCACACAGGCTGGGGCGCTTCTGTGGCTCAGGGGTAAGGTTTTCTGACTCCTCCTCATAATTACAGGCTCCATCTGCGTTTGTGTGTCTGGTATTATTTTAAAATGTTGACCGCTCGTATAGTAAACGAGAAAATGGGTTTGTACAACTGATCCTGTGATGCCATTTAATTATAGCCAACCTGTTCTGATTGCATAATTGTCTTGAGAACCACAGTTGTGTGATTGCAAATACATAATTACGTTGTTATCACATCAGTAAAATCACTACTTGATGTGAAAATGTTTGCTTCATATCAGACAGCAGGTTGTAAGTCAATTAAATCAATCGATTCAAATACTGCCTAATACATTACTAAATACTAAATACTAATAAAATACAATACTAAATACAATCAGTCAATTAAATACTGTCCCACTTTAACTGTGGCTTTTAACTGTTTTAATCGTACTTATTTTAGTTTATATTGTTGTGAGGCCTCGGGTGTCCAGAAAGGCGCCTAATAAATCAAATGTATTATTATTATTATTATGCCCGAGTGCCAGAGGCTGGTGAAGGGCCGGTTAGTATCACAGATGCTCAAAGGAGGCGGGAACTAAAATGACGTGACGTAACTCACCTGTAGTGACCAGGGACCCTCGCCATGAGTAGCTGCACCAGAGGTTTACGAAAATGTAGTTTGTCGGCCAAAAAAAAGTGGAACATTGTTCTTGGATCATCTTCCTTCTTCTTCTCCTCCTCCTCCTCCTCCTCACGCACTCACCCATTTTTGACGAAAACTCACAAAATTTGGTCACGTGTTAAAGACTCTGGATCTCTAACTTTTTCCATTTTCAATAAATAAATAAAATGGCTCGTCAAATAAATATGTTACAGACATGGGGATTTTTCTTTATTATTTGTCTCTAAAACCAGAAGTTAAAAAATTGATAATGATTTGTTTTTTCATTTTTGATTCATATTTACGTTTCATATATTTGGTCTATGGGCTCAGTGTGAAAAATGTCATATATAAGTCGCACCTGAGTATAGCACCCAAACCATGAAAAAAGTGCGACTTGTAATAGACTCACATACACTACAGCAGTGTTTGATCTTATTATTCTTCATACTGAATCCATTTTATTTTATGGGCATCAGACTGAATATACTGTATGTGGTGTGTAAAGAGTTAAACACTGACCCAATAAAAGAACATGCAGATGAACATACTGCACCTTTACGACACATTCGGAGTCAGTTTCACACACACATAAATTCTGTATGTTATGTAAGTTCTTCTGCCCCTTTTGTTTTAGCCCCGAGAGGGAATCCAGTCGCCCGGAGACACCCTGCTGATCCGCTTCCACAGCGACGACACCATCAGCAAAAAGGGCTTCCACATGCGCTACTCCAGCACCAAGTTCCAGGAGAGTCTTCTGACCCGGAAATGAGCCGTCCCGCTGTGGTTTGTCCTCCGAGCGAGTCCCCGGCGCCGCTGCTCCTCATGGACAGCGCCGCTCTCAGTGCAGCGGACGGTTTACTGCACTTTGAAGAAGGTCACAGCAGAGAGACGTGTACAGGTGGGAAGTGGAATATCAGACTCGTAGCTGGAATTATGAGCTGCTCACCCACATTTACAAGACTCTGTGATAAACTTTGCGACGGCTGTGGTCATTCCCACACATGAAGAACCATAAACAAATGCCTTTGACACCAGAACTGCTCCTGTTACTGTCACACCGTATTGGACCTGTGTTTACTGTTTGTACAGACGTGTACAGGGAAAACAGGCGGGGCAGATGATCCGGAACAATATGAACATTGTACAAAACATTTGTCTTGTGATTCGAGATGCACTGATCCAACATCAAATATCAGCCGACCGACAGAACTGAGCATTGAAGCTTAAATGTGTTTTTTTGTAATGACATTATAATGTGCAAAGCTACTTTACAGACACATTATAACATCGAATTTTTACTGTAGAGCGTCTTTTTCAAAGGTGGAATGCAAATGAAGCAGTGAAAGACAAAGCATCACTAATATAACAGTTAGTTTTTTATTTATATAATATTTATATATCCTACAGCAACTTCATGTGTGGAAATCTGCCACAAACTGCTATCGTGTTGGACATTTACAATATTGTTTTGCTACTTTTCCCGTCTTATATTTATAATTTCAATAAATATTTTGTTGTGTTATTTATATAATAGATTTCATGAACATTTTACTTTTATTGCCTTATAGTTAAACACACTGATTTCCGCTGCTGGTATTTGAGAACTGGATCAGTGCATGTCTGTGTGAAGCCTTGTTTTTCATTGTGCATCTGTTTTGTCGTGTCCGACCTGTAGCTCATTAGACTTCGTTTTTACGTCTCTGTGGATTTGGAAAGGGAATGTTTTTTATAGCTCTGAAGAGAAGGTGGGATTCCCTTGGTGCTAAAATACACTGAATGACTGAAGCACTGCTCCTGTGGAAATACTTTTGCCTTAGAACCAAACGGACGCTCGTGTTGCACAGGTCTCTGTGTCAGTGCTGACAAATGTGATGTTTTCTGATGCATGTGCGGCTGTTCATAACCAGTCTCAAAGAAAAAAACACAACCTTGAACACAGGCGGTGCACAGAGTGTGTAAATGTGATACACTGCAAGAAAGTATTGTCTACATTTGCTCAAATTATTTTGAATTCAAGGGCACTGGAAGAGTCTCTTAAAGGACACATATTAAGTGTTATTGGTCTTTAAACATTCTCTTAAACACTTTAGCTTTGACAATTCATGTTTTAGAACTTAAAATATTGTTTATATAAAAAAACAGTAGTTTACTTCAGATGGGTTCTTTGGTGCTCGCCATCTGCTGGAGGAAGTGGGAATGAACAAAACAAATCCTGCCACACGAACTCAAATAACAAAATAATATAAAAACAGACTGTCAAAATGAACATGATTGAACTGTAGAAATGCTCAGAATCAAGGGTCAAGAGATGATTTATGGACTGAAATAGTGCAGGAGATGATCTCATAAACAGAATGAACGAAACAAGCGTGAATGAAGCGAAATACAGGTTCAGGTGTGTTTTTGATGATGGGACTTTATAATATTGTTCAAAACTCAAAAGTGCACAGTTTGTGTCCTTTAAGGCCCCTCCCCCCAGCCAGATTTCACCACAGTAAATAAATCCAGGAATGACTAAAATAAGAACGCCTCACTATTACTTACTGTGGGTGCAGATAATTGGAAATATGTAAAACCTGTAACACTGTTGGACAGAGTGGACTCTGGGGGCGTCTGCTCTGCCTCTGCTTGAAATAAGAATATGAATCTCAATTTGAAGAGTTTTGTCTTATTTGTTGACCACTCTCAATTTTTTTTTTTTTTTATTTCATGTTTACTTGCCAATCGGTTGAGAAAACTGCACTTATCCTGTCGGCAAATGTATTTTTCTGTCTGAAACCAGTAAGAAACGGCATTAAAAACAATTACATTAGAAAACACAAAATGACTACAAATGTTCTGATTTCAAGTTTTCCCCATGTCAGATATGTGTTTCTGCAGCGCGAACATCTGCAGTATTTGTCCTTCTAATAGAGCTCTGGTGTGTGTATATTGTGTAAAATGTTGAAGATGAAACTCTGTGCCGAGACCCCAGGAGCTGCTCCAGTGCACAGACCTGCAGCACAAACCATTAAACACCACACGGAAAACCAGACCAACCGTCTGTTCTGATCTGTCTGCACCAAAGAACAGGATTTGTGGATATAAAAGTCCGTTTGTATTTGAAGTTGAGCATTTCTATCAATATTAGTTGTTGCTTTATTATAAAACAGGTTCGATGGAGGTCGGGATTCATTTTAATCACTGGGTCTAAATGAGTGAATTTATAAACAGGAAACACCAGGTTAAACATGTGGATTAGAACAAATCAACTGCATAAGAAGTGATATTAAGTTATATAAAGAATATTTCCCCATCATGTGACTGTTGTCCTGATTTTAGAGGTGCAACTGTCGCCTGTTTGTCTCATGAAAATAGTTTTGCTTTCACTGGAATGTTCCACAGTAGGGCATTAGTATTTTTATTATTATTATTTTATTATAAATATACTTCAGATACATTAGATCAAACCCCATGAGGCAGTCCTCAAACACTGTCATGGCCTGTTTTTTCAGTACTTTTTGGCAAATAATAACATGTCTGCATCTTGTATTTTGTAGATTTTTTCAATTAAAAATGATATTTATATGAAGTATTTAAATTTATATTAAAATAATTATATGACATATTTACATTTGCCGCCGAATTTTTGTCGCGTGACAAGTTCAGGGTCAAACAGTGACCGTCAGCCACTCGAAAAGAAATAAAGGGAAAATCTGTGGTGTTTCAAATGAAAACAAAGTGTGAAGTACTTCCTCCTTCTGCAGAAGTGTCACATGACGCTGCTGTGACGTATCTGCTCATTTAGGAAAACATCTGCAGTCCCACTTCTGCAGAACTGTCCCAGGTGAGTCGGGTTTGTCTGTTTCCGGATCTCGATGACTTTCCTGCTCCAGCAGTGGGACTTATTGGTGTCTGTGACCTTGTCCCAGTGCTTTCCATGTTTCTCCTCTTGGTGTGAACAAAATAAAACTGAATGTGAAAAAGAAAAACAATACAAATCATGATCCAGCCCCTGAGCCTCAGGCCTGTGTCATAAGCACAGAGAGCAGCAAATCCCATCGCTGGATCAGGCCAGAAGAATCTGGAAACGCTCCCACCGGACTGGAAACCGGGATGAGGGGAAAACCACAGTTCTGAAAAAATCGACCTGCAGGTGGAAAACGGCGCCAAAATCAGAGTATCCATCCATCCATCCATCTTCTTCCGCTTATCCGGGGCCGGGTCGCGGGGGCAGCAGTCTAAGCAGGGGCTCCCAAGCTTCCCTCTCCCCAGCCACTTCCTCCAGCTCCTCCGGACGGACCCTGAGGTTCCCAGGCCGAGAGACATAGTCCCTCCAGCGTGTCCTGGGTCTTCCCCGGGGCCTCCTACCGGTGGGACATGCCCGGAACACCTCACGAGGGAGGCGTCAGGAGGCATCCGGACCAGATGCCCGAACCACCTCAGCTGCTCCTCTCGACGTGGAGGAGCAGCGACTCTACTCCGAGCTCCTCCCGTGTGACCGAGCTCCTCACCCTATCTCTAAGGGAGCGCCCGGCCACTCTGCGGAGGAAACTCATTTCTTCGCTTGTATCCGCGATCTCGTTCTTTCGGTCATTACCCAGAGCTCATGACCATAGGTGAGGGGAGGAACGTAGATTGAGGTAAATCGAGAGCTTCACCTTTCCGCTCAGCTCCTCTTCACCACAACGGTCCGATACAGCGACTGCATCACTGCCGACGCTGCACCGATCCGCCTGTCAATCTCGCGCTCCATCCTCCCCTCACTGTGAACAAGACCCCGAGATACTTGAACTCCTCCACTTGAGGCAGAGACTCCCCACCCACCCGGAGAGGGCAATCCACCTTTTTCCAGTCGAGAACCATGGCCTCGGATTTGGAACAGCTGATTCTCATCCCAGCCGCTTCACACTCGGCTGCAAACCGCCCCAGTGCTGCAGGTCCTGGTTCGATGGAGCCAACAGGACAACATCATCCGCAAAAAGCAGAGATGAGATCCTGTGGTCCCCGAACTGGACCCCCTCCGGCCCCTGGCTGCGCCTAGAAATTCTGTCCATAAATACAATGAACAGAACCGGTGACAAAGGGCAGCCCTGGCGGAGTCCAACATGCACCGGGAACAGGTCTGACTTACTGCCGGCAATGCGAACACAGCTCCTGCTCCGGTCATACAGGGACCGGACAGCCCTTAGCAAAGGGCCCCGGACCCCATACTCCCGGAGCACCCCCCACAGGGCACCACGAGGGACATGGTCGAATGCCTTCTCCAGGTCCACAAAGCACATGTGGACTGGTTGAGCAAACTCCCATGAACCCTCGAGCACCCGATGGAGGGTGTAGAGCTGGTCCAGTGTTCCACGACCAGGCCGAAAACCACACTGCTCCTCTTGAATCCGAGGTTCGACTATCGGCCGAACTCTCCTCTCCAGTCCCCTGGCATAGACTTTACCGGGGAGGCTGAGGAGTGTGATTCCCCTGTAGTTGGAACACACCCTCCGGTCCCCCTTTTTATACAGAGGGACCACCACCCCGGTCTGCCAGTCCAGAGGTACTGTTCCCGACCGCCACGCGATGTTGTAGAGACGTGTCAGCCAAGACCCACAACACCCAGAGACTTAAGGTACTCAGGACGGATCTCATCCACCCCCGGAGCCCGAGGAGCTTTCCGACCACCTCAGTGACTTCGGCCAGGGTGATGGATGAGTCCGCCTCTGGGTCCCCAGCCTCGGCCTCCTCTTCGGAGGACGTGACGGTGGGATTGAGGAGATCCCCAAAGTTTTCCTTCCACCGCCCAACAACATCCCCAGTCGAGGTCAGCAGCTCTCCCCCCGCACTGTAAACAGTGTTGGTGAAGGACCGCTTCCCCCTCCTGAGGCGCCGGACGGTTTGCCAGAATTTCCTTGGGGCCGTCCGATAGTCCTCCTCCATGGCCTCCCCGAACTCCTCCCAGACCCGAGTTTTTGCCTCTGCAACCGCCCGGGATGCAGCACGCTTGGCCCGACGGTACCCGTCAGCTGCCTCAGCCGTCAAGCTGAAGAAGGAGTCCTACCGGGCCAGTAAGGCCCGGTAGGACTCCTTCTTCAGCTTGACGGCATCCCTTACTTCCGGTGTCCACCACCGAGTTCGGGGATTGCCGCCGCGACAGGCACCACAGACCTTACGGCCACAGCTACGAACGGCCGCATCGACAATGGAGGCCGAGAACGAAGCCCACTCGGGCTCCATGTCCCCAGCCTCCCCCGGGATCTGGGAGAAGCTCTCCCGGAGGTGTGAGTTGAAGGCCGCACTGACAGAAGGTTCCGCCAGACGTTCCCAGCAGACCCTCACGATACGCTTGGGCCTGCCAGGTCTTTCCGGCTTCCTCCTCCGCCAGCGGACCCAACTCACCACCAGGTGGTGCTCTACAGCTCTGCCCCTCTCTTCACCCGAGTGTCCAAGACACACGGCCGGAGGTCAGATGACACGACAACAAAGTTGATCATCGACCTCCGGCCTAGGGAGTCCTGGTGCCACGTGCACTGATGGACCCCCTTGTGCTCGAACATGGTGTTTGTTATGGACAAACTGTGACTAGCACAGAAGTCCAATAACAGAACACCGCTCGGGTTCAGATCAGGGAGGCCGTTCCTCCCAATCACCCCTCTCCAAGTGTCACTGTCGTTGCCCACATGGGCGTTGAAGTCCCCCAGTAGAACAACGGAGTCCCCGGTCGGTGCACTGTCCAGTCCCCCTCCCAGAGACTCCAAGAAGGCCGGGTACTCTGCACTGCTGTTCGGCCCATAGGCCGACACCACAGTGAGAGACCTGTCCCCGACCTGAAGGCGCAGGGACGCGACCCTCTCGTTCACTGGGGTGAACTCCAACACGCAGCGGCTGAGCTGTGGGGCTATAAGCCCACGCCAGCTCGCCGCCGCTCCCCGCGGCCAACGCCAGAGAAATGGAGAGTCCAGCCCCTCTCAAGGAGTTGGGTTTCAGAGCCCAGGCTGTGCAGGAGGTGAGGCCGACTATATCTAGCTGGTAACGCTCGACCTCCCGCACAAGCTCAGGCTCCTTCCCCCCCAGCGAGGTGACATTCCATGTCCCCAGAGCTAGTCTCCATGTCCGGAGATCTGGTCGCCGAGGCCCCTGCCTTCGACTGGCGCCCAGATCTCTCTGCACTCGGCCCCTATGGCTCCTCCCGTGGATGGTGGGCCCACCAGAGGGTGGCCCCACGTCGCTCCTTCGGGCTGGGCCCGGCCGGGCCCCGTGGGAAAAGGTCCGGCCACCAGGCGCTCGCCGGCGTGCACCCACCCCAGGCCTGGCTCCAGGGTGGGGCCCCGGTGTCGCCATTCCGGGCGACGTAACTGGCCTTTGTATGGTTATCGTCATTAGGGGCTTCTGAACCGCTCTTCGTCTGGGACCTGTTTGCCTTGGGTGACCCGACCAGGGGCATAAAGCCCCCGACAACACAGCTCCTGGGATCATTCGGGCTCAAACCTCCACCACGTTAAGGTGGCGGTTCGAGGAGGGGTAAATCAGAGTAAAACAGAGCAAATCAGAGTAAAACAGAGTAAATCAGAGTAAATCAGAGTAAATCAGAGTAAAACAGAGTAAATCAGAGTAAATCAGAGTAAAACAGAGTCAATCAGAGTAAATCAGAGTAAAACAGAGTAAATCAGAGTAAAACAGAGTAAATCAGAGTAAATCAGAGTAAAACAGAGTCAATCAGAGTAAATCAGAGTAAAACAGAGTAAATCAGAGTAAATCAGAGTAAAACAGAGTAAATCAGAGTAAATCAGAGTAAATCAGAGTAAATCAGAGCAAATCAGAGCAAATCAGAGTAAATCAGAGTAAAACAGAGTAAAACAGAGCAAATCAGAGCAAATCAGAGCAAATCAGAGTAAATCAGAGCAAATCAGAGCAAATCAGAGTAAATCAGAGTAAATCAGAGTAAATCAGAGCAAATCAGAGTAAATCAGAGTAAATCAGAGTAAATCAGAGTAAAACAGAGTAAATCAGAGTAAATCAGAGTAAATCAGAGTAAATCAGAGTAAAACAGAGTAAATCAGAGCAAATCAGAGTAAATCAGAGTAAATCAGAGCAAATCAGAGCAAATCAGAGTAAATCAGAGTAAATCAGAGTAAAACAGAGTAAATCAGAGTAAAACAGAGTAAATCAGAGTAAATCAGAGTAAATCAGAGTAAATCAGAGTAAAACAGAGTAAATCAGAGTAAATCAGAGTAAAACAGAGTAAAACAGAGTAAATCAGAGTAAAACAGAGTAAATCAGAGTAAATCAGAGTAAATCAGAGTAAAACAGAGTAAATCAGAGTAAATCAGAGTAAAACAGAGTAAATCAGAGTAAAACAGAGTAAATCAGAGTAAAACAGAGTAAATCAGAGTAAATCAGAGTAAAACAGAGTAAATCAGAGTAAAACAGAGTAAATCAGAGTAAATCAGAGTAAATCAGAGTAAAACAGAGTAAATCAGAGCAAATCAGAGCAAATCAGAGTAAATCAGAGTAAATCAGAGTAAAACAGAGTAAATCAGAGTAAAACAGAGTAAATCAGAGTAAATCAGAGCAAATCAGAGTAAATCAGAGTAAATCAGAGTAAATCAGAGTAAAACAGAGTAAATCAGAGTAAATCAGAGTAAAACAGAGTAAATCAGAGTAAATCAGAGTAAATCAGAGTAAAACAGAGTAAATCAGAGTAAATCAGAGTAAATCAGAGTAAATCAGAGTAAAACAGAGTAAATCAGAGTAAATCAGAGTAAAACAGAGTAAATCAGAGTAAATCAGAGTAAAACAGAGTAAATCAGAGTAAATCAGAGTAAATCAGAGTAAAACAGAGTAAATCAGAGTAAATCAGAGTAAATCAGAGTAAAACAGAGTAAATCAGAGTAAATCAGAGTAAATCAGAGTAAATCAGAGCAAATCAGAGCAAATCAGAGTAAATCAGAGTAAATCAGAGTAAAACAGAGTAAATCAGAGTAAATCAGAGCAAATCAGAGCAAATCAGAGTAAATCAGAGTAAATCAGAGTAAATCAGAGTAAAACAGAGTAAATCAGAGTAAATCAGAGTAAATCAGAGTAAATCAGAGCAAATCAGAGCAAATCAGAGTAAATCAGAGTAAATCAGAGTAAATCAGAGTAAATCAGAGTAAATCAGAGTAAATCAGAGTAAAACAGAGTAAATCAGAGTAAAACAGAGTAAATCAGAGTAAATCAGAGTAAATCAGAGTAAATCAGAGTAAAACAGAGTAAATCAGAGTAAATCAGAGTAAATCAGAGTAAAACAGAGTAAATCAGAGTAAAACAGAGTAAATCAGAGTAAATCAGAGTAAATCAGAGTAAAACAGAGTAAAACAGAGTAAATCAGAGTAAATCAGAGTAAATCAGAGTAAATCAGAGTAAATCAGAGTAAAACAGAGTAAATCAGAGTAAATCAGAGTAAATCAGAGTAAATCAGAGTAAAACAGAGTAAATCAGAGTAAATCAGAGTAAAACAGAGTAAATCAGAGTAAATCAGAGTAAATCAGAGCAAATCAGAGCAAATCAGAGCAAATCAGAGCAAATCAGAGTAAAACAGAGTAAATCAGAGTAAAACAGAGTAAAACAGAGTAAATCAGAGTAAATCAGAGTAAATCAGAGTAAAACAGAGTAAATCAGAGTAAATCAGAGTAAATCAGAGTAAATCAGAGTAAAACAGAGTAAATCAGAGTAAATCAGAGTAAAACAGAGTAAATCAGAGTAAATCAGAGTAAAACAGAGTAAATCAGAGTAAAACAGAGTAAAACAGAGCAAATCAGAGCAAATCAGAGCAAATCAGAGTAAATCAGAGTAAATCAGAGTAAAACAGAGTAAAACAGAGCAAATCAGAGCAAATCAGAGTAAATCAGAGTAAAACAGAGTAAATCAGAGTAAATCAGAGTAAATCAGAGTAAAACAGAGTAAATCAGAGTAAAACAGAGTAAATCAGAGTAAATCAGAGTAAATCAGAGTAAATCAGAGTAAAACAGAGTAAATCAGAGTAAATCAGAGTAAATCAGAGTAAATCAGAGTAAAACAGAGTAAATCAGAGTAAATCAGAGTAAATCAGAGTAAATCAGAGCAAATCAGAGTAAATCAGAGTAAATCAGAGTAAATCAGAGTAAATCAGAGTAAAACAGAGTAAATCAGAGTAAATCAGAGTAAAACAGAGTAAATCAGAGCAAATCAGAGTAAATCAGAGTAAAACAGAGTCAATCAGAGTAAATCAGAGTAAAACAGAGTAAATCAGAGTAAAACAGAGTAAATCAGAGTAAATCAGAGTAAAACAGAGTCAATCAGAGTAAATCAGAGTAAAACAGAGTAAATCAGAGTAAAACAGAGTAAATCAGAGTAAATCAGAGTAAATCAGAGTAAAACAGAGTAAATCAGAGTAAATCAGAGCAAATCAGAGTAAATCAGAGTAAATCAGAGTAAAACAGAGCAAATCAGAGCAAATCAGAGCAAATCAGAGTAAATCAGAGTAAATCAGAGTAAATCAGAGTAAATCAGAGTAAATCAGAGTAAAACAGAGTAAATCAGAGTAAATCAGAGTAAATCAGAGCAAATCAGAGCAAATCAGAGCAAATCAGAGTAAATCAGAGTAAATCAGAGTAAATCAGAGTAAAACAGAGTAAATCAGAGTAAATCAGAGTAAATCAGAGTAAATCAGAGTAAATCAGAGTAAATCAGAGTAAAACAGAGTAAATCAGAGTAAATCAGAGTAAATCAGAGTAAAACAGAGTAAATCAGAGTAAATCAGAGTAAATCAGAGTAAATCAGAGCAAATCAGAGCAAATCAGAGTAAATCAGAGTAAATCAGAGTAAAACAGAGTAAATCAGAGTAAATCAGAGTAAATCAGAGCAAATCAGAGCAAATCAGAGTAAAACAGAGTAAATCAGAGTAAAACAGAGTAAATCAGAGTAAATCAGAGTAAAACAGAGTAAATCAGAGCAAATCAGAGCAAATCAGAGTAAAACAGAGTAAATCAGAGTAAATCAGAGTAAATCAGAGTAAATCAGAGTAAAACAGAGTAAATCAGAGTAAATCAGAGTAAAACAGAGTAAATCAGAGTAAATCAGAGTAAAACAGAGTAAATCAGAGTAAATCAGAGTAAAACAGAGTAAAACAGAGTAAATCAGAGTAAAACAGAGTAAATCAGAGTAAATCAGAGTAAATCAGAGTAAATCAGAGTAAAACAGAGTAAATCAGAGTAAATCAGAGCAAATCAGAGTAAAACAGAGTAAATCAGAGTAAATCAGAGTAAATCAGAGCAAATCAGAGCAAATCAGAGTAAATCAGAGTAAAACAGAGTAAATCAGAGTAAAACAGAGTAAATCAGAGTAAATCAGAGTAAATCAGAGTAAATCAGAGCAAATCAGAGCAAATCAGAGTAAATCAGAGTAAATCAGAGTAAAACAGAGTAAATCAGAGTAAATCAGAGTAAATCAGAGTAAAACAGAGTAAATCAGAGTAAATCAGAGTAAATCAGAGTAAATCAGAGTAAATCAGAGTAAATCAGAGTAAAACAGAGTAAATCAGAGTAAATCAGAGTAAATCAGAGTAAAACAGAGTAAATCAGAGTAAAACAGAGTAAATCAGAGTAAATCAGAGTAAATCAGAGTAAAACAGAGTAAAACAGAGTAAATCAGAGTAAATCAGAGTAAATCAGAGTAAAACAGAGTAAATCAGAGTAAATCAGAGTAAATCAGAGTAAATCAGAGTAAAACAGAGTAAATCAGAGTAAATCAGAGTAAAACAGAGTAAATCAGAGTAAAACAGAGTAAATCAGAGTAAATCAGAGTAAATCAGAGTAAATCAGAGTAAAACAGAGTAAATCAGAGTAAATCAGAGCAAATCAGAGTAAATCAGAGTAAATCAGAGTAAATCAGAGTAAAACAGAGTAAATCAGAGCAAATCAGAGTAAATCAGAGTAAATCAGAGCAAATCAGAGCAAATCAGAGTAAATCAGAGTAAATCAGAGTAAAACAGAGTAAATCAGAGTAAATCAGAGTAAATCAGAGTAAATCAGAGTAAATCAGAGTAAATCAGAGTAAAACAGAGTAAATCAGAGTAAATAAGAGTAAAACAGAGTAAAACAGAGTAAATCAGAGTAAATCAGAGTAAAACAGAGTAAAACAGAGTAAATCAGAGTAAATCAGAGTAAATCAGATTAAATCAGAGTAAATCAGAGTAAATCAGAGTAAATCAGAGTAAAACAGAGTAAATCAGAGTAAATCAGAGTAAATCAGAGTAAATCAGAGTAAAACAGAGTAAATCAGAGTAAATCAGAGTAAAACAGAGTAAATCAGAGTAAATCAGAGTAAATCAGAGTAAAACAGAGTAAATCAGAGTAAATCAGAGTAAAACAGAGTAAATCAGAGTAAAACAGAGTAAATCAGAGTAAATCAGAGTAAATCAGAGTAAATCAGAGTAAAACAGAGTAAATCAGAGTAAAACAGAGTAAATCAGAGCAAATCAGAGCAAATCAGAGTAAATCAGAGTAAAACAGAGTAAATCAGAGTAAAACAGAGTAAATCAGAGTAAATCAGAGTAAATCAGAGTAAATCAGAGTAAAACAGAGTAAATCAGAGTAAATCAGAGTAAATCAGAGTAAAACAGAGTAAAACAGAGTAAATCAGAGTAAATCAGAGTAAATCAGAGTAAATCAGAGTAAATCAGAGTAAATCAGAGTAAATCAGAGTAAATCAGAGTAAAACAGAGTAAATCAGAGTAAAACAGAGTAAATCAGAGTAAATCAGAGTAAAACAGAGTAAATCAGAGTAAATCAGAGTAAAACAGAGTAAAACAGAGTAAATCAGAGTAAATCAGAGTAAAACAGAGTAAATCAGAGTAAAACAGAGTAAATCAGAGTAAATCAGAGTAAAACAGAGTAAATCAGAGTAAATCAGAGTAAAACAGAGTAAATCAGAGTAAATCAGAGCAAATCAGAGTAAATCAGAGTAAATCAGAGTAAAACAGAGCAAATCAGAGCAAATCAGAGCAAATCAGAGTAAATCAGAGTAAAACAGAGTAAATCAGAGTAAATCAGAGTAAATCAGAGTAAAACAGAGTAAATCAGAGTAAAACAGAGTAAATCAGAGTAAATCAGAGTAAATCAGAGTAAATCAGAGTAAAACAGAGTAAATCAGAGTAAATCAGAGTAAATCAGAGTAAAACAGAGTAAATCAGAGTAAATCAGAGTAAATCAGAGTAAAACAGAGTAAATCAGAGTAAAACAGAGTAAATCAGAGTAAAACAGAGTAAATCAGAGTAAATCAGAGTAAATCAGAGTAAATCAGAGTAAATCAGAGTAAATCAGAGTAAATCAGAGTAAATCAGAGTAAAACAGAGTAAATCAGAGTAAATCAGAGTAAATCAGAGTAAATCAGAGTAAATCAGAGTAAAACAGAGTAAATCAGAGCAAATCAGAGCAAATCAGAGTAAATCAGAGTAAAACAGAGTAAATCAGAGTAAATCAGAGTAAATCAGAGTAAATCAGAGTAAATCAGAGTAAATCAGAGTAAATCAGAGTAAATCAGAGTAAAACAGAGTAAATCAGAGTAAATCAGAGTAAAACAGAGTAAATCAGAGTAAATCAGAGTAAATCAGAGTAAATCAGATTAAATCAGAGTAAATCAGAGTAAATCAGAGCAAATCAGAGCAAATCAGAGCAGATCAGAGTAAATCAGAGTAAAACAGAGTAAAACAGAGTAAAACAGAGTAAATCAGAGTAAATCAGAGTAAATCAGGGTAAATCAGATTAAATCAGAGTAAATCAGAGTAAATCAGAGTAAATCAGAGTAAAACAGAGTAAATCAGAGTAAAACAGAGTAAATCAGAGTAAATCAGAGCAAATCAGAGCAGATCAGAGTAGATCAGAGTAGATCAGAGTAAATCAGAGTAAAACAGAGTAAAACAGAGTAAAACAGAGTAAATCAGAGTAAATCAGAGTAAATCAGAGTAAATCAGATTAAATCAGAGTAAAACAGAGTAAAACAGAGTAAATCAGAGTAAATCAGAGCAAATCAGAGTAAATCAGAGTAAATCAGAGTAAATCAGAGTAAATCAGAGTAAATCAGAGTAAAACAGAGTAAATCAGAGTAAAACAGAGTAAATCAGAGTAAATCAGAGTAAAACAGAGTAAATCAGAGTAAATCAGAGCAAATCAGAGCAAATCAGAGTAAATCAGAGTAAATCAGAGCAAATCAGAGCAAATCAGAGCAAATCAGAGCAAATCAGAGTAAAACAGAGTAAATCAGAGTAAAACAGAGTAAAACAGAGTAAATCAGAGTAAATCAGATTAAATCAGAGTAAAACAGAGTAAATCAGAGTAAATCAGAGTAAAACAGAGTAAATCAGAGTAAAACAGAGTAAATCAGAGTAAATCAGAGTAAAACAGAGTAAAACAGAGTAAATCAGAGTAAATCAGAGTAAATCAGAGTAAATCAGAGTAAATCAGAGTAAAACAGAGTAAATCAGAGTAAAACAGAGTAAAACAGAGTAAATCAGAGTAAATCAGAGTAAATCAGAGTAAATCAGAGTAAAACAGAGTAAATCAGAGTAAAACAGAGTAAATCAGAGTAAAACAGAGTAAATCAGAGTAAAACAGAGTAAAACAGAGTAAATCAGAGTAAATCAGAGTAAATCAGAGCAAATCAGAGTAAAACAGAGTAAATCAGAGTAAAACAGAGTAAAACAGAGTAAATCAGAGTAAATCAGAGTAAATCAGATTAAATCAGAGTAAAACAGAGTAAATCAGAGTAAATCAGAGTAAAACAGAGTAAATCAGAGTAAATCAGAGTAAAACAGAGTAAATCAGAGTAAAACAGAGTAAATCAGAGTAAAACAGAGTAAATCAGAGTAAATCAGAGTAAATCAGAGTAAAACAGAGTAAATCAGAGTAAATCAGAGTAAATCAGAGTAAATCAGAGTAAATCAGAGCAAATCAGAGCAAATCAGAGTAAATCAGAGTAAATCAGAGTAAATCAGAGTAAAACAGAGTAAATCAGAGTAAATCAGAGTAAATCAGAGTAAATCAGAGTAAAACAGAGTAAATCAGAGTAAATCAGAGTAAAACAGAGTAAATCAGAGTAAATCAGAGTAAAACAGAGTAAATCAGAGTAAATCAGAGTAAAACAGAGTAAAACAGAGTAAAACAGAGTAAAACAGAGTAAATCAGAGTAAATCAGAGTAAAACAGAGTAAAACAGAGTAAATCAGAGTAAAACAGAGTAAAACAGAGTAAATCAGAGTAAAACAGAGTAAATCAGAGTAAATCAGAGTAAATCAGAGTAAATCAGAGTAAATCAGAGTAAATCAGAGTAAATCAGAGTAAATCAGAGTAAATCAGAGTAAATCAGAGTAAATCAGAGTAAAACAGAGTAAATAACCCTAACTCTACATCACATGACAGTTCTGGGGAAGGGGGCAGAGTTCAGCCCAAACTGTTGGGTATGAAACTAATTAAAGGTCTGTACATAAGAACCTTAAGTATAATCTGAGCAGAAGATCTAATGAACCTAATCGGACAATTCAATTAACGCCTCCCAAAGCTTTACACGGCCCATAAACAAAACCTGAATGGACAATAGTAACTAAGCCTCACCCTGAATCATTCTTTAAAAAAGATTTGTTCATTATTAACGCTTCACTAAGGCTAATTAAGATCTAATTAAGAAGATGTAATTACAAAGTGATATTTAAAAATAAATATTAGTTTCAACTTTTGCCTCTTTATCACTGTGACGTCTTTGACACTGTTACGAAAGCTTCTGTGAACATATTTTGGCCCATTTTAAACAGTCCACTTACCTTTACAGGATCTGCTCAGCCTGAGGACACAGAGCACAACACAGACAAAGCCACAGGTTCACCACAAGAGGGCGACACTCAATGTGAAATCAGGACAGGACAAGGATTTCACACGAGGGTGCAATACCACAGTGTGTTTGCGTCCTGTGGATTATCTACAGAAAGAAAATAAACAAAATAAAAATCATTTGTTTATAAAATCCTGTGGTGACAATGATCCTGGTTTAAATGACGTACTTGTACTTTAAACATTTGTTTACGTGTTGGGCACTTTCACCAGGGTCACTCATAAATGGGGTCAGTGAGTTCAGTGCCTTATACATCCACGGTTCAGTGGCCTCTGTGTGGCTGTGTCCTCTAGTGCCACCTACCTGCAACCACGTGTCATAACACCAACAACAACAGCTGAAGTGCACAAACTACCACTAGGACCATCCAGATATCATCAAATTATAATAATCTAACGTGTTCCGCACATGATTCAAGCCCTGTGAAGTCAATTATTATTATTATTTTTATTTTTTTTATTTTTACTTTTGTCAAATTGTGATTTAGAGGTTTTTAGGGTTTTGAACTGAGCCTTAGCTAATCCTCTGCCAGAAAACACAAAGTTTATGCATCATAGGAATAACACAGTACGGCATTAAACCAATTGCTCTGAGACAAGCAGGCAATGCCACTGGGCCACATTATAATTCAGATCTGTGGAGAGGCGATCCCGCTCACGGTAAGAATGCATGTTTTCCAATACATTTCCAGGATGTAAGATAGACAAGTTAAAAGCCATAAAATATCCATAGGCCACACAGCCCCTCTACAGCTTTAGTGCAGTGAAGTAAAACGTCTAAAAGTAAAAAGTAAAAGTCTTGTTGTCTGTTCAAAATCAATATTGAAAGCGATATTTTTGAAAAGAAAAAATAAGGGTGAGGTAATATGAAGAAAAGTCCAGGCCTAATTTGGTCGTCTTCTTAATAAAATATGACAGTTCAATGTTTTGTATTGTCAGTATTTCTATAGGACGTGAAGTGCATCATTTGGCCAATTATTTCCATGTGCCAAACTACATCCGCTGTTCTCAACCCCCAAGAGAGCGTAAACATCATTTTGGTCACATAGCATCTTTAATACCACCATTATAATAATTAGGATATCAAAAGTATCGAGTATACATACATCATTTGCATTGCGGTACACAAATCGGAACTGATTCATGTTTTTATATCTCTCATTCATTGTTCTCGGGTTGGCCTTTTATTGTCTCATGTGACATTTGTGCTGATAACATAGAACTGTCCTGTTCAACTGACGCTATTTCCAGAAGGAGAACATTTAATCGGACATGTATCGTTAAGTAATATAAAAAGTTTTCGATATTTCCAAATGTAACTTGAATCCTATAGTCTACTACTTTCCAATACCAATATTCAAGAATCTGGTTATATTCCAAACTAGAGTCCATGTCACCAAAAACTGAATAGTACTTTTACTTCCCTCCAGCGGCTTCTTCCTCTGTGTTATTATCCTGTGATTCTTTTTTATTTCGTTTTTTTGCAGTAGAGTTTTTGAAGCTGTGAGAACAGTCTCTTTGAGCCATGCCAGTTTATTGTAACAGTCCCAGTTAGAATTGAAAATGGGTGGTGGTGCTCGTATGGGGGTGTCCGTGTGTTCCGTGTAGTGAGGTCCAAAAGCGTGAAAAAAGGCCCATGTCTCTCTCGCTCTTCCCCCCGTCTCCGCCCACACCTGTGCCCCGGCGTGGGCGGCGGGCGCTGCCTGTCAGACGCTGGTGATGGAGGCGAGGCAGTTGGAGGACTTCTGGAGCTTCTCAGGCTGCGTGGTGGGGGGCTCGGGAATGGCACGAAAGCTGAAGGGCAGTCCCATACTACTGGTGCCGATGTGGCCGGGGCTCAGAGCGGGATTCTGCCGTCTATTGCTCTCCACGATGCTGGATGTGTTGGACGCAAGGCTTTCACGTGTCCTACGGGGGAAACGTGTGAAGATAAGAACGTTTAGTTGGAAAATAAAACAAATGGTAAAAATGAAACAAAACCACACGATATCCAGCAGCACAGTTCTCAACTATAAAGAGGATTAGTGCTAAAATGCAAAACTATTTTAAACCACACACTGCAGTCTAGAAATGGATAATCCCCACAATATTAAAGCCACAAAACCAGATAAACTGTACTGGCAGAGAGAGAAATCAATGCCAAAGGGATGTGACAGGGATGAACAATGTAATTCTATGCTGACTGTTTGTCACATTTCCAGTTAAATGTTATATTCTTATTAGCTATAAATGAAATAAATAGTGCTGTAGTCAACTAAAGACAGTCTTCATCGACCGAAGGTGCTCTTTTATTAACTAATACAAGTTTTGGTCGACTAAGACACAGTTGACCGAATAACTGACCCCAGCTCTAGAAATACATGAGGTGATTTTGGTTTGCAGATGTCACTGATTATTTATAGTACAGTAGTTATTAGTTTCTTCATATACAGTTTGGCATTCAGAGTTTTTAAACAGACTTATTCAGGAGGCTCATTCACTATAACGGCATTAGGCAGATTTTAGCTCATTGCAGAGTTTTGCGATACCAGTGCAGAGACATTTATTACAACAAATATAAAATATGGCCAATTTTATTCAGATGTGTTGTGCAGCAGTTACTTATTCTTCACGTAACCACAGAACAAATGTGTATAAATAAATGTTCATTATTATGTTCACATTATGAGATTTTCTGGGCCAACTATGTCCAGTAAACAGTCTTATTACATCAGTTTATATTCCCCACCCTGATATTTGGAGCCGATATCTGATCCAACAACATTTTCAGTATCGGTGCCTATATCTGATACCAGTATCAATCACTGAGGCCTTTCTGTCCTCGAGAAGTTTACACAAATAAATTAAATGCAGGTTTATTAATAAATAGTGTAAATAAGCAATTTGCTTAGAAAAGTATGTACATCCACTGATATTAGTGAGTGTGGAGCAGTTTTGGTCCCCCTCATCTGGAGGTTCAGACAAAATCCCTGTTTTGCTGTTTGTGTTGATGGAGCCAAATAAACAGTGAGAATGTCACACTTCACAATCCCAAAACTAATTCAATGTCTGCACACATTTACATTGGCTTTGAGTAAAGTACCACATACTGGTTCTATTCTCTGAATCAGATCAAATTGTGAGTTCCTAAGACCCGTAGCTGCTTCACAACATCTGGGCAATTTTTATAAATAATAAAGGTTTAGTCTGTGACTATGCCCAATATTCATCCAGTTCCAAAACACAATGGTTGTACTGAAGTCAGTGACAAATGCATTAATAGTGAACTGAGTGTAAATGGGTGGCAGTTGTGTGCGTATGTCGTGCACAGACCTGGGGGAGTTAAAGCCACTGTCCACAGTGACGCTGCTGCTGTCCATACTGTCCAAACGGGCCGAGTGGGCTGACTTCTGACTGCTGCTGTTGTCCGTCTCCTTGGGGCTGAGGAGGGTCAGGTTGGTTTCCAGTTTCCTCTGCAGGTCGTGCTCCTTCTCTCGCTCCAGGAGCCACTGCATGGTCCCCTCCCCGCCCCCTCCTCCAACTCCACCTGTCCCACCCCCCTCTCCATGCTCTTTGCTGTCCTCAGGTGTCGCTAACTCCTTGTGCGAGTCCTCCTCGGCCTCCTCTTCATCCTCATCGTCTGATACATTATAATAGTCGAAGGAGGCGGAGGGGACAGTGGGCTCCAGGCAGCCCTGTAGAACTGCTGGGGATGCGGAGGAAGTGGCTGAATTGGAAGGCTGCTGGGGCTCAGGATTGTCAAGGGCCTCTGTTGATTTGGCATGTGAGGCTTTCCGCAATGTGCCAGACTTGGTGTAGCTGCTGTCCACGAAGCCTGCGGACAAGGCATTGTGTGGAGGTTTGAACAAAGTGTCCTTGCTGAAGATCTCCTTCCTCTTGATCGCCAGCCCTCCGCCCCCCCCTCCAGGGTCCACATTGTGTTGGTGTGGTGTCAAACGTGCGTTTTGCACGGGCTCTGGCGTCTGGCTGGGCGTCAGGCGCACAGAGCCGCTCTGTCCTTTTGCTGCCGACATGTCCTCTTTGTACTCCATCGTGTGAGGAGAGGTGAGGTGAGGCGTTTGGCGGTCAGCTGGAGAGCCCTTTCGGAGTCCCCCTGATGAGGTTAATGTGTCATATTCTGATTTTGCCTGAGGCAAAGGGGCAGTTAAGATTGTTTCATTTGATGTATTGCACTGGAAGTACTCATCTGTTGAGGGCTTTGGAGAAAGTCCCATTAGCTCATTGTACGTAGGCAAACTGTCTCTGCTTTTGTTCCTCTCTATTGTACTCCGGATCCTTGATTCATCTAAAGTCCCCTTCCCCAAATCAGGCACATTAAAGTCAGAGTGGAACTTAGCAGCAGAGAACATGATCCTTGAGTAGTGGGAGGACTTTTGTGTGGCTCGCAGAGTTCCATCGTCAGTGTAGTAGTGACTGCGCTCCTCCAGCGGAGCTTCAAACACCTCCGGAGCTCCAAGCGAGGGGCCTTTAAGAGAGTTGTCCATGGAGCGGGAGCGTTCCTTGGCCTGATCTGATCTGTCATGGCGGGACTTGCGGTCCTGATTGTGACTGTGACTCCTCTGCACTCTGGACTGGCAGGTCCCACGAGAAGGCTCAGGAAAGGGCATCTCTGTGCGTCTCTTGGCGAGCTCCCCGGACACATCCCACTCGGGGGCCACAGGGCAGTATGATTCTGTGATGTTGGGATTGCTGTGGACCAGGTAGGTGTTCCCTCCACTCCGCCTCCGCTCCAAAGTGTACATGGCCTCCCGAGGTGAGCGCACCAGTGAGTGGCTGAAGAAGCGGTAGTCTCTCTCCATGAAAACCAGGTCCCAGTTTGACCCCTCTGAGGGGTCTCCCCTGGAGGTGCGAGGTTTACTGTGCGAGCGAGACTTTCCATGTGGGGCCCTTCGGTGGCCCCTGCCCCTGCGACTGCGGGCGCTGTGCTGAGCAGAGCCCGCCTTGTTCTTCTGAGCACGCTCTTCTTCTAACCTCTTCATGACGGCTGTGTGCCGGGCCACGTTCTCTACTGTTAGGTCGGGGTTAATTCTGCGAATGATTTCCATCTCCACTTCACGGGGAATAGGTGTAGTTGGAATGTCCTCGTCATGAAGAGGCCACTCCTCTGGGGGAAACTGAGCTGAAAACGTTGCTAATTGCCTCAATTTGTCCTTTTTAAAACTCAACCTAAAAAGTCGGAGTCCAAACCTTTTGGATTGCTTCTCTGCGGTTCCACTTCCACCACTTCCCTCCTTCTTTTTGGTCAGGGTGTCTGTTTTGTAGGGGAAAGAGGGGAGACTTTTGCTCTTGTCAGCAGGGTCTAAAGCAGGTGCTTGGTGCTGGACGGGAGGGGAAGTGGCTGGAGGGGGGTAGGGGTATGATGGTGGATCACCTCTGTGCTCCTTGGTGGATGTTCCAGGTGGAGGGTCTCCGTTGTGATCCTTGCTGGGCTTAGTTTGATAAGAGTCCACCCTATGCTCCTTTGGTGACTTGGTTTGGAGCGCAGAGGCGTGCAGTCTGCTCGGGTCATCACGAAAAGCATAGGATTCGTTGTGAGGCTTGCGGGCCGGCCTCTCTCTGAGGCAGCCCGGGGTTGAATTGGTGGTGGGCGGGGAGGTGCAGGGTTGGCTGGGCTGCTGGGGCTGCTGGCGCTCGGGGAGCCGGTCATCGAGGTGATACCACTTGTTGTTGCTCCGGATGAGGGAGGGGGTGATGTAGTAGGTCTGGGGGGTGACAATGAAGTAGCCCTCTGGAGTTGGGTAGATCTTACGTTCTCGCACCAGCATGTTCAAAGTGTGTCGCAGAACCTCCGAGCTGGGTGTAGGCACGCCTGAAACAAACAGAATACACTGTCACATTCTTTATTTCTTTATTTAATATTTGAATCAAATCCATTTGGGTGTAAAGGCTTCCCCTTCACTGTTTCACACAACTATGACAATGTACTTATTATAATGTACAATATTGTTGGCATTAAATCTCCAGCAGAGGCCGGTATTTTGTTTTGTAGTAAATAGAAGTTACTTCATTTAGGGAAATTGTCAAAATAGCACCTACATCTGAACTAAAATCATGCTCTTATCGGCCTCTTGATTCTAAACAATCGATATCAGCATTGGTCATGACAAAACCCATGATGATCTTTAAGGCATTTCTAGTGTTTCTTTCACATCTAAATCCTGAGTCAGTGTGGCAGTCAGTGTCATTAAAGAAAACACATCTATGCCTCTAATTTGATTTCTTCACCTGCTTAAATTGGCACTGTCTTTCATCAGCCATTACCCAACAGATTAACTACAATCTGCAGCCTATTTTAAAACATTTAAGAGTAACCGTGGCAACAGAGCTCATTTTTCTACTTGAGTGAGTAAATAAATGTAAATTGAGTATAATTGTATGTATTATTATTCTAATACATAAAATATTGTATATTTAAACATTACAAATCCATAACCTTTGTCCAGCAGAGCAG
This sequence comes from Odontamblyopus rebecca, assembly GCA_030686955.1. Lineage (NCBI taxonomy): Eukaryota > Metazoa > Chordata > Actinopteri > Gobiiformes > Gobiidae > Odontamblyopus > Odontamblyopus rebecca. The sequence continues at coordinate 806,337 of CM060658.1, read as the reverse complement.
CGCGTTGCCAAGAATTACATCACCCCTGTGTAAGATTTTTACACATCATGATGCAACCTACATGTTGGACTGTTCCTTATTGTGAGTGTGAAGCCATTAAAGGAGATGTTTAAATGATAGTTACACTTCACTGTAGTTAAAAGATCAGTGTAAACACACATGGCAAAGACAGCATGTGTGCGGGGCAGGTGCAGAGGAAATACCTGGAAAGCTGGCAGTGAGGTGCTCCACCAGAGCCTCCTGGTTCACCGGCTTGTGGGCAGAGTTCATGGCAGAAATGGCCAAACACAAGATCTCCCCCAGCGGGATGAACTGTGACTGGCTGATGGGTGACATGGTGATGGGAGACACGTCACCTAGAGAGGAGCACACACGGGTGTCACAGCATGAATGAACAGCAGGCACACGCAGCGTGTGAAGCTATGATGTAATGGTCAAACAGGAGCTGCTCCACCCCTCCTCTCTGCGCTTCCTTAGCCTCTCATTCCTCCTGCTCCGAGGAGGTTAGCTCAGCAAGCAGCTGCTGCAGCAGCCATGGATGCTCTAAACCAGCAGAGTACTCAGATACTATGCGCTGTTACATAAGAATGATCAATAAAGCACAAACTGGCCATTTATTAAACAGCACAGATTATAAAAAAGCCTTTCTTTGCATAGAATAACAAGACAGAATGGACGTCCATCCACACAGGCAGTGTGCTTGTCACTGATGTTCTACATTCGAGAGCCAGTGAGTAGTGAGTCCAGCCGAAAGCTGCGCACACTAAACATGTGCTTTACTCAAAGGTTGTAAGGGAAGAGCTGAATGAATCGGGGGCTCCTTCACCTGCTGCAGTGTCACTGTCCTCTGATTACGCCACAACAAACACACGCACACGTTTGTTCTATTGTACACTGGGCCAGCTGTACCTCCGAACGATGCTCCTCTGTGAAAGATCTGACACTAAAGCCCGGATCTGAGGCCTGCCTGGGCTATTGTGCAGCTGAATGGTCAGTTAAGCAACAAGATGACGTTATCTCTGCTTAGTATCACAGCGCCTTAAAGCCTCATGTGGTTCACAGGCTGTGACAGGCATGAGGAAAAATGAGTCGGGACAAAAACAGTCGCACATTTTGTCACAGGTCACTTGTAAATTGTAGTTATCGACCTAATTTGGTTAGGTTTATTTTTTTATGTCAAGCCTGTTCGTTTTCCGCGTACGTTGCAACCTGCGGGTGCGTGTTTGTGTAATTTTGACCTCATTAGAGCTGGAGGAGGTGGCGTGTTGTGTCCCTGGTTGTAAACGCCACTGAATGAGCCCCTGTGCTAATTGTGAGCAGCTGTGCGTAAAGGAGGCGGAGCTACGCTGGAGGAGTGTGGGACTCACCTGGCGCACGATAGCTCGGCGGGGACGAGGAGAAGTGAGGGGGAGGAGGGGGAGGAAGGTGCTGCTTCTGCACTCGGATGTCTTTCTCACTACGGGACAGACTGTGCTCCAGCGGCCGCTCGCTAAGCTCCGAGCTGGGCCAGGCCTGCCGCACGTTCCCGCTGCGGTTCTTCTTCATAGTGACCCCTTTACCCCCGGCGCTCGGCGGGACGGAGGGACGGAGGGGGCGTGAGGGGAAGTGGAATGGGGAAGAGAGGAGAGGGGACAGGGGGGCAGGGGGAGGCTGACCGACGACGGGCTCAATGCCTCCCCCGCATCAGTAAGAGCGTCCCACTAGAGCGATCACAAACCAGACATGGCAGAAAGCAGTGTGCGCCTTCACACGCATACACACGACTCATTTACATCCACGGTTCCCGGTGAGCGACAAACGGCTGTGTCCGCGCGTGGGGGGCTTGTCACGGGCCGCGGGGCTGTCCCAGGCTGATCCGGAGCGACGGCAGCAGCGGAGGGCCAGGTGACTGCGCGAGGCATCACCCTTTCATCGGCATCGGTCCCAGCCACCATTTGTAGCATCCCCATTTGCATGCGTAGGGAGGCACATTACGTAGCCGCTCTGATGTGGGAGGAGGGAGGAGGAGGTGGGGGGGCAGGGGTAGAGATGAGGGAAATGGGGCATTGGAAACAAGGAGTACGGTAAAGCTGAGGTTTGCCCGAACGCTTTGGGATCCTCTGGCGCTTTAGACGAGAAGGTGACGGGGACTGAGGGGAAGAAATAGACGCACAAATGGATGAACGGCCAGAGATTCACAGCTTAAGAGGCCCAGTCCTCGACAATAGCTCAATTCACCACAGGAGTGCTCGCCGAAACCCAGAAAACAAAAGAGCCCACTTTAGTAAAGGAAAAACATAAAATAACAGATCCATTCACCCGAGCGGGCAGTGAAACCTCAGTAGTATGCCAAGGCGCGGAGATGCCACGTTCACCTCCATCTTTATCCGATCAAGCACAAGACCCCATCGTCCTTTTCGACAACAGCGCACCGGGAGAGGGTGGGGAGAAAAAAATGGAGAGCATAGAAATAAATAAATAAATTCAAGAATAGATATCCATCGTTCCCCGCAATCCAGTGGAAGAGACTCCCGAGCCGATGGCCGTAGCATCCATTCATTAACACGGAGGTGGAGGAGGAGGAGGGAAGGGAGGGGGGCGCAAACTCCAGTCAGCGGCGAATCTCTTTCAACGCTAATGCTGCAGCTGCTCCCAGCACCTCCAGGAAGGGTGTGTGTGGACGCGTACGTGTGTGTGTCCGTGTGTGAGGCGAGGGAGCGTGTGCATGCGTGCGTCTGGGTCTGGGTGATTGAGGCTGTGGGGAGGGGACGGCAGGACGGGGGGGACGCGCAGGGGAGAGAGGGAGAGATTTAGGACATGCGTAAAGATGCGAGGGGCGCGCGTAACAACAGCTTGGAACGCTCCATTCTCGCTGGATTCAGGCTCAGCGTGGATCCCGGACGGACCAGCCCCCGTTTATTGAAATAGGCCTGTCAGGGTCACCACTGGAAAGTTACAGAGCAGAAGAAGAAGAAAAAGAAGAAGAAGAAGAGGGACTTAAACGGGGGGTGGAATAAAGAGTGGAAAAAAGAAGGGCGGAAGGTAAAAAGATGCGAAGAGGATTCAAAGTGACAAGTGGAGCTGATGAGTCTTTTAGAATAAACTAGGCTGACAGGGGAGCGGAAAGCAGAGCCTAAACTAACGCAAAGAGGACAAAAAGTGAGCAATAATAAAAAATAGGCGATTATAACCATGTTGTAGGCCAGTGTTTCCCACCTAACAACATTGGCAGGAGCAGAGATTTCCAAAGTGTCTTTTAGTAGCTGCTAGAGTTATAGTAAAGTTTGTGTTGGACTAAAGCGGAGTCTAAACTAGAGCAAAGAGGAGAAAATGAGCAAAGTGAGGAATAATAAAAACAGGCAATAATGGTCATGTTGTAAGTGAGTGTTTCCCATCAAACAGCTTAGACAGGAGTAGGTATTTCCAAAGCAGCCTGTGATAAAGTGTGTTTTAGTAGCTGATAATAGTAAAGTTTGTGTTTGGACCTCTCACTGTAAGAGCAGGACAGGTCAGACTCAGAGGACAATGTCATAACCAATCTGCTCCGCTTCACCAGCACCAAAGACCCGAGCCCGGGATGAGGGTGGCGGGAGGGAGGCTGAGTGACACCACGCCAGCCATTTTATTTCTCAGTAGTGCTGTAATAGCCTTTGTTGCCATGACAACGCAAGCGGATGATCTCATAGCTGTTACTGAGTGCAGCTCTTAAAGGGACAGGAGCAGCGCACAACACAACAGGCCAGTGTGTGACGGGCGAGGGAAAGATCATGACACTAACGCTAAGGATGTTCCGATCCAATGTTCAGTATCGGTATCGGCTCTTTGATGAGTATCAGACGGTATCGGATTCAGTCACGTGATCGGACCGATCCAGTTTCACATGTTTTTGCAGCATTGACACGCTTTATGGCAGCCGTAAATCAAAATGCCGTCATGTCCGCTGTGTGGGGCTTTTCCGTGGATGTGTAATAGGAGCTGGATGAGGCGCTCTGTCCGTGACCCCAGACTGACGTGTGGCCGAGTGAAGAACTGCAGCTGCAGCCCACGAAAAAACCTCCCATAGAAGCATGAAGCATTTTTTGTGAAATTAACCTGCCTGTGTTCAGCTGACAGGGCATCAAAAGCGTTCACTAGGGTTGGATTTTGTAGGGATTCTTCTGTATTTTTACAATATGAACTTTAAATATTTTTTAAATCGTCAAAGCACCTAAAAATCAGCTTTGTAAGAGTTAGCGTAGCCCCGCTCTGAGCCCGCGCTAGCTCCGCTCAGCAGCTCACGCTCTGATTGGTCAGAACTGCATTTCTGACGTCACACGCTGGGCTGCAGAAGTAAACTTTTTTGGGGTCATGAGCCAATGAGCACAGACCACTGAAATCAATACGGCGCCATCTTGGGTTCATCTTCCAGATTTTATTATAGTTCTGTGGACTTTTCACTACAACAGAACAAGAGTCAAACAGCGACACAGTCGCTGCAAACAAACAGTTTGTCCTGGAGGAACCAGCAGAGCCACTTTAACACGACCGATTTGATTCGTCACTTACAAAAGAATCATCCGGACGAGTTTGAGATTTAGAAGAGCAAAACGACAAAGCCACAGCAGCAACACTGGAGGAGGTGAGGTGAGGCCGGTCAGGCTTTCGTCGTCTAATGGACTTTTTGGAGCTAAGGTACAAACTTCCTTCACAACTCGACATTACAGAGACGGTGCTACCAGAGCTATAAAAAAAAAGGTATCGGAAAGAGCACTCTGGGACATGTCTAACTCACACTACAGACGTCTCACACACTCCCCTGGTGCTGTTGTTAAATCTAAAGGCAACGAGACTCATTTTGCACCTGCCACTATCACCCTGAATGATTATGTAATATGACCCCACACACAGGGCAATTTCAGGCCGAGCTAACAGCAGAAACTGTAAACGAGTAGGGTGTTAGTTTCAGAGTAATTTCACAGTAGCCAGCTCCTCCCTCTAAGGCAGATTTAAGGCCGTGTCCTTCAGCATTCTGAGCTACAAAACTTATTTGACTAATTTTAATTGTTTTTGATCATTTTGCCGAATTTTGTAGTTCATTTTATTACATGTTGTAACTATATGTTGAGCCTATATTTGTCTTAGTTTTTGTTCAAAATGGATTTATTCTGTGTCTAACAGTCGAGTGTGTGTGAGTGTGTGTATGGTTGTGTGTTTGTTTCTTCTTTGCTTATTTGAATTTATGTGGCCTACTGTCTGCCTGACTGTATCTGCCTTTGTGACTGTGAGGACCCCTCGCAGCTCATCCTCCAAACAAATAAATCCAAATTAAATCCAAACTTTTGTCCAGTCGACAGTTGAATTTGTCTTTTTGCCATAGTTTCTACCTGGGCAGCTGAGGGATTTTCCACACGGACACGGCTCCTGTCAGGCCTATGTAAAGGCAGGTCAATTCTTTTGTAACATGTCATATTATTTTGACATCCAAGTTCCCTCCAAATCAGAAAATATAAAGATGCAACAAACGCAGTCCGACCAGATATTGGCCTAACGCACGTCCAGTTCAAATAGTAAATAAGGAAATAACACATTTCATGGGCAAACACCCGTTTAATGGAAATACCATGCAAAACCATGTAAAAGCTTCTCCGTACAGTATTAGTGGCCTCAAAGCAACTTCCTGTTAAACGTCAGTGTTTTGCTGTGGACTGCCCTCCAGTGGACCAGGACAGAAAGCACATTTCTGACAGGAGCCTTTTGAGGCCAAGTGCTAAAAGGGGTTAGAGTGAGGACCACAGCCCAACACTTCCCTCTATTCTCTGCCTCTTCCTTCCACTGGAGAGAGGCTACAGGCTCCACTTTTCCTTCCTCCACTCCCCCAGCCCATTGTGCACAGCTGCTCACGGATACAAAACCCTGAGTTATTCATTTTTAATTATCAGTGCTAAAACATGGGACCTGGGAAAGTGCAGTTACTATAGCGTTCGTTTTATGGCCGTCTTCAGTGAATGGTGCTTTTCTCTTGGCATGAAAACAGAACACAATGGCATTTGTAGCCCTTATTATGTGTGGATTCTGTTCTATTTTAAGCACAAGAAACTTTGAAAAGAGATTCGATGAGAATGCAGCTAGGCTAGGGCTACTACTAGTGCTATTTTAGACTCGTTTTAAAGGTGCGCTGTGTAACTTTCCTCTGACATCTGCTTCTCTCCATGGAGATGTTATTGCATTGCCTGGAATGTTCTCGGATAATGGATATTTCTAACTCACCTCTGCACAAATGTGGCCTGTAAGATCACCAAATGTCATCAGATGCTTGTCATTGTGGATAATACGGAACATTCTAAGTAACGCAAACATTTCCTTATGGATCTTTCTGTAATCTTTCTGCACCTTAAAATAAATGGGTGATTTAGGAGCTTGGCAGTGGTTAGGTTAACTAGTCCGGCTGGTAAGACAGACTGAAATCAAATAGCGTTCACTAGTTTAGTTTTATTTAGCACCGATAATACATTTCCTAAAAAGTTCCAGCTAATACTGCTGACCTATTCTAAACCCAGCTCAGGATGGAGCATTAGCCAAGACAGTCTGAACATTGTTAGAGCACGTCTGAGGACTCAAGAACATGAGTCAGACTAAAACCTGCAGGTCAAACCTACTGTGACACAAATGATCATAACCATAACACAGACTGTCACACATGGAACTGCCCAAACACAGCATATGGTAAATCGACATAATTTGGTGAGTTATTAACACTTAAACAAACATTCCAGAGCTTATCGCCATTTGCTTTAGTTTAGCTCTTCCATCTCCTCTGACACCTTCAGATGATCGTCCACGTTTTTTACTGCAGACGCCACAAAGCAAAACCTTAACGCTACAACATTTTAGCCGATATTTTAGCGGGCGGCAAAATTCATTCAAGTTAAATTGAAATCGCAATTAGCAAATTGGAAAGGCTGAATTTTCTGAAGTTAAATTTCCTCCCCAAACATTTTCTGTCTTTTCTGCATTAAAACCAGAAAACCCTGTAGTTTAGCTCTGCACAGGCACGTTCTGAAATGTGCTTCTTTCATTAGTTCCTTCATTAGTTTTTGTAAATTCTTCCGGATGCAGACGCCTAAAACGTGAACTTTGAACAGAATCCTATAAAACATCTAATCACAAAGCTGATGTTTTTCCCAAAAGGTGCAGCCCTAACGCCACATGACTTGCAGTTTAATGTCTACTGTCTGTGTTTTGAATCAGGCATAATTAAAGCGATCACATGGACGGAGGGCAGACTCTGCTGATAGTGCAGATGAAGTTGCCCAAACCTGCCCCACTCTGATGTGAATTATAGCCCTGTTACCTCACATGAGCAGTGTGGGAATGCAGCCTGTTCTTAACCTCTGGCTTTGATTAGAACAGAGCTGATATTAAACTATTTAAAATGTCTATTACATCAAATCTGAAGTCATACTTCTTATCTACGTACGGCTGCACAGTATGAGAACTTATTGCAATGTTTTATATTCTGATGCACTGAGCTCACTTAAACTTAAACAGATACTTACCAAAATACGGTTAAAATGGCCGAAATTAAATTATGGTTAAAATCTTTCCTAAATTTTCAAAAGGCAACAACTTTCTGCCTGATGGGGAACAGTGTTGTTATGTTTGATTTTAGTGTCTTTCCGTATTGATTATTGTGCAGCACTAGAAACTATGACTATTATCATTTTGCACTGATCATAATTATCATTATTATATCATTAACAGGGTTGAGCTTAAAGCTGCACTTTATAACATCTTCTTTTGCAGAGAGTTTTTATGGGATTGCCTGGAATGTTACAGAGTATGGCATTAAATTAATCTATTTTACTTGTATTCAGTTACAGGTGTTATTACAGAAAAAACATGTTCTTATTGTGAGCTGTTTGTCTCAGGGAGTTCAAACTACTCTGCGTAACATTCCAGTCACACCAATAACATCTCCATGGAGTTAAGATGGCGACATTCTGAAGGTCCCTTTGGGGTGGAATCTTTGCAGGAATGTTTTCAGGTTTATGGAAGCATAGAGAATATTATATAGTACAGTTTGACTCACTGCGTTTACAGACCAGTGTGTGCAGTGTGAGAGGCGTTGCTATGGTGTATGCAAACCGCGCAACTGCCAAAAATCCAATAGACCAGACGGCATCACTACATCAGTCTCACGTTCTCAGTTACCTGCGTACTAATATATGTCTCTATAAAGTGACATAATACAGACCAGTGGTTCTCAAACTGTGGTTCTGGTGCCACTGGTGCATTGGATTCTTCTCCTTATACTGAGGAATCATTATAATCGTTCTAATCGTTCTAATCGTTCTAATCGTTACACTAGTGCAGTGAGTTTAGACGTCTATTCCAGGCTCCTCAAACAATGTAAAGTTTAGCAAAATTGCTGTTTAACTGTCAAATTGCAGATTTGTTGAGCTGGTTTATGGTTAATATCCACTCCTGGGCCTGTCCACATGAAACAACTGTCACAAAGTTCATTGTCTTCAGTTTTAGCACAAATGAAATGAGACAAACTTATTATTCAACTCCAAAGACTGTTAATAATAGAATATATTTGGTTTGTGGATTTTTTATATGGTTGGTTTTATATTTATGTTTTGTTTTGTTTTGTTTTATGGTTTTATTTTATAATATGGATTGTGCTTTGTGGATTTTTATAATATGGTTTGTGGATTCAAGTTTAACATTTGTGAATAATAATATGTTTGAATGTTTCTTTCAAAACAGTGAATCCTCCATAAAGGCCCCGACTTCCATCTGATAGTTTGACATTCTCACATTTTAGAGATTTTATGCTATTTTATACTTGCCAAAGATAAAGTGTTTTCATGCTCATGTGTCATTCAGTGCCTGTTATACCAATGTAAGGCACCTAAGTTTAATAAGGAGTTAGGAGTTTCACCCAGTGCATCACTTTCTCAACCCACCTATGCAGCTGAAGTGAAATCCCAGCGGAGGCCTGAGGGTCCGTCTCACCCAGCCGCTCCGGAGCACCTCCAGGCTGGTCTCCTCGCCCTGGATCAGCAGCACTCGGTCATGGATCCAGCCGAGAAAGAAAACCTCGGACAGGGCGTGCGTGAGCGCCTTGTTCCAGTGGTGCTGCATGTTCACGGCTTTAAAGTTGGCGAACACCTCGTAGCCGCTGCTGCGGTGATGCCGGTGCTGCGCCGCGCTCCTCTCCGCGCTCCTCTCCGCGCTCCTGTCCGCGTCCCGCCCCAGCACCAGGGCGAGCGAGTGCGGGGCAACCTGCAGGAACTTTTCCATTGTTGCCGCACGAAAACTTGGTCGCAGTCCTACTCATTCGTAACGATGTGGGGTTCTTGTTTGGCGAGTTTACGCGTAAAAAGCGGCTGGAGCGCACGGCAGAAGCAGCGCGGCGCGCGGCGGCGCAGAAACGGATCCATGATAGAAAAGTGGAGCAGGTGTAACAGTGAAAACAAGGAAAAGAGTAGAAACCTGACACCCCGCGCACGCACACTGGCCCCTGTCAACGCGCATTACCCAGAGCCCTTTTTACAGCGGCTCCGAAGGAAACGAGGCGAGGACTTGGCGCGCGGTGCGTTCACGGGCAGCTCGGATTCTTAGAGTTTTAAACGCGCTTTAAAACTATTCACAGTAACAAAACACAGCGATATATCACAGAGTATCATGTGAAATCCTTTATCGCGTGTATCACCATATCGTGATAATATTGTATCGTTTCCTGCGACCATGTGATATATATGTTTAAGATTAAAGTGCAAATGACAGGTCAGGCCAATTTCACTAAAGCTAAAAATTAGGGACGTAACAATATACAAGTCTCACAGTACGATATTTATTGCGATATCGTGGGAAAGCTCACGATATTACATATAACTACAGAATAACAGACTGACTCTAAAATGCTTCAGTCATTTGGTGCAACATTTATTGTCATTAGGGATGGAACGAAATCCAAATCTCTCTGGACGATATTTTCACCATAAACATCTCACGGTACGATATTTATTACAATATTTTGTGGAGGCACAAAACTGTGAAAACGCCACTTTTTCCTCTGAAAATCCTTCACAAGATGCTTTTATTGAATGTCGGAAGTCAGTAAATCTGAGTCAGTTCCGACATCCGATGTAAGTGCGTTCCATTGTAACAGTGGTAAATGCCCAAGAAAGGTTTTATTACTTTTATTTTATTAGCTTATGCAGTTAACGTCGCTAAGAGACTTGGGATTCGATATATTGTGATGGTCCATGATATTATTGTGAGACCTTTGACGATACGATATCACCAGATTTTGGTTATCGCTACATCCCTTTAATCTAGCTAAAAATGAACTAATAAAACTAACAACGGAGCGCGTTGCCATAAATAGATGGACTGAATGATAAAAAATTCTTACTTAACAGGAGGACGTGCCAACAAACTCCAATGTGAGATATGAAGAAAACCACCTGTTTTATTAGAGTTTTTACGGTGTTCAGGTATGAGCCATAGCAAAAACAAACAAACAAAAAAATAAGTAATTCTGTCAACAGGACAAATTTTAGAGTAAAAAAAATTCTCCGCTCATCCAAACAGAATATTTTCTTTTCTATTGGTATATTTAGTACTTTTTACTCCAAAAGCAGTGGTTTTGCGCTGCCGTTGGCGCCTCCTGGTGGACACACACATATTTGCATCACGCAGGTCATTTACAGAGAGACACCACTACGTTTACTGCGTTTACTGCGTTTACTGCGTTTACTGCGTTCACTGCGTTTACTGCGTTTACTGCTTCTGAAATCAGCGTCTCTACATGTTTCCAACACAAACACACCTCATTCTGCTTCATGAGGCTCTGATCACCTGAACAAACCTGATTTAAAGAGCAAAAAACAAAAACAAAACAAACAAAAAACACAGGTTTATTCCACCAAATATTGATTTCTGAATTCTTTAAGTTAAAACATCAGTACTGCGTTGCTTTAAAATGAATATAATCTTTTTTTCTTCGCATTATTTGAGGTTGGAAAACATTGCATCTTTATTTTGACCATACTGTGTGTCATTTTCTGCAAATAAATGCTCTAAATGACAATATTTTTATTTGGAATTTGAGAGCAATGTTGTCAGTAATTTACAGAATGAAACAAAAATGTTAATTTTAATGTTAATTTTACTCAAACTCAAACCTATAAGTAGTAAAATCAGAGAAACTGATAATTTTGCAGTGCTGTAAATGATTCTAATTGAAATGGTATCGTTTATAGTTGTATTTTATCTTCTGAAAGGGAAACATTTTGTAAGCAGGAAGCTGAGGGGTTTAAACAGGAAGGAGTCGTACATTTTATCCTGCCTTTCATCGACTATTCCAATAGTAAACTGAACATGATCTATGGAGGAAAAAACCCTAAAATGTTTGAATTTCTTTTGCTTTACAGAGAAATAATTTAATTGAACTGAAGACACCGAACTTCTCACTTTTCCGCCGACACAGCTGGTGAATAGTGTTTATTTGTATAAAAAAGAGGATTCCAGTAGAACAGTTGTACAAAGTCGCATTGCACAAAGAGGCATGAGTGAAATTCAGCAGTAGTTCTACTTGTTTCCTCTTAAACTGCACAGTAATAAAACACATGCAAAATCGCGTCACATATTCCACTGACAGGGTTCGATACAAAAGTAAAAGACACAAAAACACTATGTGCTCATCAGTGTAGTTTTCAGCAAGTTTTTTTTTCTTTTTTAGAGCAAACACCACAATAAAACCTGAGCTTGAATTCAAATGTGTATTGGACAAATTCACACCGTGTGGAAGGAGCTGCGCACTAATAAATAATGAGTTCAGTCAAAGTGAACAGATATAACCAGAGGCACAGGATGATTCTGAACATGATCCTCGTGCTGTAATGCTGGTTTAAGTATTTATCCCTGAAGTTTGTATAGTGTAAATGTATAGACCTGTTATTGCAATAAAAAGTGAGAAGTCAAAAACAGCTACATGACTGAAATATTCACCATGAAATGTTTCAGTGATTGTGTCCTTATCGTCTTATGTACCTCGATACCAAAGTCATTGTAAAAACAGAACTGGGAGTATGTACGTGGCAACACAAAACTAACAGTGACGCTTTTAAATCCACAAAGGCTTAAAATGGCTCAGTTATATTTTAGTATTTTAGCTTTTGCAAATATCAAGCGGTAAAGTACATCTCCTTGGTCAACATTGACACAATGCATGGGATCTGCTTCTTTGCATTGAAGCCTGGAGCGTTGGACACAGACTCAAACTCCACTGCCACCTTGTGGTTGACGCGGGTCATGATGTGCAGGAGCTCCAGTTCTTTTCCATATTTACTAACCATATCACACAGGGACTGCATGAACCACGAGCCCGTCATGGTGTTCCTCCAGGAGTAGTAACCTGTAAGAAAAGAGCAGTGATGAGGAGGAGTGAACGTACATCTATTAGAAAACAATGGTGTCAATGATCATGAGAAGGGCTGCAATTAATCAGATATTATTCATTTGATTTCAGATTCATTTAAAATGGTCAATGATCAGTTCGAGTCTGGTTTATCAACACATCTACAGCCAATCCTCTTAGCAAAAGCATTTGGTTTGGAACAGACTTCAGACTTTGGGAGAGGAAATTTGAGTACAGTTCTGTTCATAAGTTTACAGACAGAATTTGATTGATTTCTTGTCCATGTTTCAGAGAATATGAATAACACAAAAACTTTTCTTTCACTCATGGTTGGTGCTGCTTGGGTGAAGCCGTTTCTTATCAAACACCTGAGTTTCCTCTTTTTAAATCAGAATGAAACAGAAACTACACGAATGACCCAGTGAAGCTGGAGTCTTCTGTGATAGTTGTGGATGTGTTCTTTTCTCTGATGGTAAAGCTGCTCATTCTTCTGGGCAAAAGGCTCCAGTTCCTGTAAATTCTTGGGCTCTTGTCTGAACTGCAGCTTGAATCTGCCCAGAGGCTCAGTGATACTGAGGTCAGAAGAGACGAACACTCCAGAACCTTCACTTTATTCTGCTGGAGCCACAGCTCCACTTTGTGTTTGGATCATTATCATGTTGAATATCCAAGTCCGTCCCATGTGCAGCTTCTGGACCAACAAATCACTTCCTCCAGGGTCTGTAAACTTATGAGCACAACTGTATTTCTGTGTTAATTTCTTCTTGATATTCATTAAATTAAAATGGATTTTTAATTTGTGTTTGAAAATAATTGTGAAATCACGATAAATTAATACAAAGAGAAACACACATACATACATATATACACATATGTATATACACATATATATGTATATATGTGTATATGTGTATGTATATATATGTGTGTGTAGAGATACAGATAGATGTCATGACCCACAGAACACATAGGGACACGTTTCAAGATGAATTCACTATTTGTTCACCAGTTACAAATGTGTGTGAGATACTGACCAGGGGCCGTCGAGTAGGCGTACAGAAAATCTGCCTCCACCGGGATCCGAGTGGTTTCATCGTCTGTACTGTCTGTTTCAATGCCTGCATCCAGGTCTGTCCCCCTACAGGCCTGAGCAGGTCAAAACAAACAGTACAAAACTATAATAATATGTTCCCCGTGCAGCCCCTACACATTTCCATTCACTTGTGCTCACCTGGATGAAGAAGAGCTTGGGCTTTCCCACGAGGGACCTGCAGCGATCGCCTCTGAACAGTGACGTGAGGAACCTGAGCTCCACGGAGCCGTCTGTGCCGAAAAACACGCCCTCGTCACCGTGGCTCAATAAGACGCAGATGAACGAGGCTGCGTGGCTGTGGTCCTCCTTCGAAACTGCAAAAGCACCATCACGTTAGACTGTGTCAGAAGGACTGACGGAGGATACTGCAGAAGCAACAAATACATGTGTGGTTTCATTTCAGCTGGTGAAATTGTTATTAGGGAGGGTGATACACCTGCTCCAAGATCTGCACCCATGAGAAATACCAGACATTAGTACAGGACAGAGGTACTCCGTTAGTGGACTCCGGTCCGGATCCGAACCCAAACGCCATGACATCCAGACCTAGACAAAAATATCTCTATCTTTTTTTCATAGCGTTCCGGATCCGCAGTATTTCATTGGCCTGTGCTTTGCCGTGAAGCCGTGTTCTCCAGCTCCGCCCGGTTACAGCTGCCACTCTGACACTGACGTCTAACTGTGGGAGTGGTGTGTCCATTTGTTCTCAAACGTCCTGCACTCCCACATGTTTTTCCCCCGCGGTCGGAGCTGCAGCACATTCGCTTTTTTATCAACATCCCGCCATCCGACATGTAATTATTACGTTTTGTTACGTGCGGCCAGAGGAGGTGCGGCCTGGTTTAATCCTGGTTAAATCCTGTTGTAGTCCTGTTATAGACCTGGTTTAGTCCTAGTTTAGTCCTAGTTTAGTCCTGGTTTAGACCTGGTTTAGTCCTGGTTTAGACCTGGTTTAGTCCTGGTTTAGTCCTAGTTTAGTCCTGGTTTAGACCTGGTTTAGTCCTGGTTTAGACCTGGTTTAGACCTGGTTTAGTCCTGGTTTAGTCCTGGTTTAGTCCTGGTTTAGTCCTGGTTTAGACCTGGTTTTAGTCCTGGTCTTAATCAGACGCGTAGTTGGTAAATTTCAGAGGTGCAGCAGAGAAATATAATAAAATCTGATTTTACACCCATGGGTGCAGGAGGTCGACTCAGTTTTGATGCAGAACCATAAACTGGCTTTAATTCGGCCTTTAGCTTTTCACACTGATTCGGACAGAACACACAAGACTTTGTGCACAGTTCAAATGTTCCATGTGATTTACTAAATTTTTTGTTAGAAGTTCTAAGTTTGAAAATCCACCATCACTTTTTCAGACCCTGGAAACTCTGTAAATTTGGTAAGTCGACTTTTTGAGTTTGTAATTGAGTTCCCCTGACCGAGAGTATATAAAGAAAACATATATTTGGCACCGATATTTCAGTTCCAGTTGGTCCTCAGTGCTTCAGATATGTCTTTTTGAGCAGACTAATGAGTAAAAATGGACATAAAAGAGCTGTTAGGCTAAAATATGACTGTATGTTTACACAATCATGCAAATTATTTTATTTTCCAGATAAAAACACTTTGTTATGTTAAAATATGATTCTGGTGTCAAGAAATTCCTATTCCGCTCTCTAGAATTTGTGTGACTAGAACGTGTTTAAATGAACTCGGGATTGAGCCGTACCAGCTGTTAACACCTGCTTCATCTGCGCCACTGACTGATCGTTATAGACCTTCACTTTGTAGCCCAACTTGGCAAAGACTTTCATGGCGTTGGCGGCGTCCACATCCGTGCCGTTCCTCTGGTTCATGCCTACAACAAAAGCACAAAATTAAGTACATGGAAACTAATGCATAGAGTTTCTGGTCTGATTTTCTGATCATGCAACAATAAAGGAATATTTGAGCTTTTACTGGAGTTTCGGGCTGATCTATATGGAAACACAGGTCAGAAATGCCTCATAAAATCTGCATCATAGAGGCTTGTGTGGCATAGGACCACAGTGCCCCAGCATGACACGAGCTCGTCACAGTCTGAACCTCACAGGACCATATTTATTGCAATATTGTGGGAAAGCTCACGATATTCTACAGAATAACTAGACTGACATTATAAAATGTATTGTCATTAGGGATGTAACGATATCCAAATCTCTCACCATATTTTCACCATAAACATCTCACTGAACCAGATTTATTACAATATAAAACTGTGAATCTGCTCCTTTTTCCTCTAAAAATGCTTCACAGACTTAATCCGAAAACTGAAGATGTAAAAGTGCTTAGAACAGTTATTTCTTCATGTCGTCTGCACTGAAACGGAGCAAAGGATCATGGTCTATGTAGTTCCCTCTGTTTTTTTAGCTATTTCTGCATCAGAACTGTTCATTTAAGCAAAGAGACTTGGGATTCGATATATTGTGATGGTCACGATATTATTGTGAGACCTCTGACGATACGATATCACCAGATTTCGGTTATTGTTACACCCCTAGAATAAACACATTTACAATTTAATCAAGACGTACCTTAAACTACCTGCCTCCATGCTGAAGAAGATGTTTTTATAGGTTATTTTTAGCCATTTCGGGCATTTCATCGACAGGATCAAATAAACTTCTTAATTCTTAATTCTGACTGACTGATAAAAACACTAATCTTATAATAGATGTATCTTGGTAACAGCCGCCCTGTCAAACTACACAAAGCATTGAATTTCCTCTGGGGCCGACATGTAAAGTGACATAACAGTGCAGTTTATTTCTGTAAATCCTTCACTGCACAAACACAGTGATCATCTCTGCATCTCACTAAAGGAAGTGACACAGGTTAAACGTCAAACTCAGGGGGAACTTGTGAAACCAAACTTAGCGCGTGGTTAGGTTCATTCTCATGCATTAAGTGTATACGACAGGACTAAAACCTAATCAACATAATAGTTTAAGCTCTTGCCTTCCTCTGTCGAGTTTGACAGTTTTGGTGAAGTTTGACATTATTTATTTTTTTAGGGAAGCCCCATTAAGATTAAAAACCTCTTTTTTAAGGGAACCCTGGCCAAGAATAGAATAGAATAGAATAGAATAGAATAGATTGCCTTTATTGTCATTATACAAGTATAATGAGATTACAAGCTTCTCCATAATGTGCACACATAAATAAACAATAAAAGATATGTACAATAAAACTACTATAAAAAACTACTAAGTGCAAGAATTAACATAGACTGTACAATAACTAATATGAGCTACTGTCTGTAAAAAGTTGCACAGACTTGTGCAAAGCCTGGAGGTAAACAGGCACAT
The DNA here is from genome assembly GCA_030686955.1 of Odontamblyopus rebecca. Classification (NCBI taxonomy): domain Eukaryota; kingdom Metazoa; phylum Chordata; class Actinopteri; order Gobiiformes; family Gobiidae; genus Odontamblyopus; species Odontamblyopus rebecca. The sequence continues at coordinate 789,529 of CM060658.1, read as the reverse complement.
ATCAGCAGCAGGTATGACAAGAAAGTTCCTCAGTGCAGGCAGTAAAAACACATTTAAAACACAATGAAAATAACATAAAAATTACAATAAATTAATTAAACAAGTACAAATTGACACTGATGACATTTTGCATCCAGCTTGAACATGAGCAGCTAATGGGACATATGTAGAGGTTATTTACCTAGTGACATTAGTGTAAAAATGCCCATAGCTTTTTTTATTAGCTTAATTAATAGTAGTTGTGTATTGACTAATTTGAATTTTTGACACCTTTATTTGTTAATTTTACCTGTTTGTTCCTGCATTTCAGGTGGATTTTTATGACATAAATGGAGTGATTCCTCTTTGAATTCAGCTCCTTTAATTTTCATCTTGTATTTTTCAACTTTTTCACAAACTGCCACTGCCGCCTGATGTCAAACCGTGATCCGTGTTTAGCCACTTTCCCACTAAACAAAGTGAGAACAATAAAAACACAAAAGCATCTAAATCTGTCACTTTAAGTCACGCCGAACGTTTCCACAACCGATCGGGTGTAATGACCCATAGTGTTTAGAGACAATGTGCCGGACTTACTGTTGTTTAAGTCGACAAAACGGGCACAGCCAAGTCAACCTTTTTTTAAACAAAGCTCCATTTGTTAATCTCAGGATTTCAATGAAGCAAAAGAGAAACTAAAATGTCCCTTTACAGGGTTGAGGTGTCGTGGTGGAAAATTTGACGGAACTGTAATGAAATCTTAATGACTGAAGGATGCAAATTAAAAATACATAAACACATACATGTCTGTGTAATTTGAGTCTTCTGATAAAAATAAAATAAACACTGTTACTGGATATTACACTTTAAACTGCTTAGTGTGTTAAGCAGTAGTGGAGAATCAGCATCTCCTTGTTTTTAATATAGCGAGACATTATTATTAAGTGATCACTAGTCATGAGCTTAGTCCTCGTATCTTCCTCTTTCCATCCTGACAGAGTCTGACCGCGGGTGCGATGATTTCTGAGCAAATTAATCTGTCTTGTTTACGTCAAGACTTTTGAACTATAAGAAACAAGTGTTGGTATCTGACATTTAAGAGATTAAATATAAATAGGGTGACCAGATTTTACAAATAAAAAAACTGGGACATCCCTGGTTTGGTTTGGTAATAATAAAATTGTTCTGCACTTGGCACTAATGCGAGTCATTATTTTCACATTTTCTTTGTATTTTGGTCATTTCTAAGCAGATTTTCGATATTTTACCTAATCAAATTACAATTTATGTCTCTCTTTACTGTTGGCAGGGATCAAATTGGTCAAAACTATGGACACCTGGGACATTTCTTGTATAAAACTGGGACAAATCACTGGTTTTGGATAAATCTGCTGGGACAGGGGGACACAGGGCTCAATACTGTGACGTCTGATCACCCTAAATATAAAGTATATGTTATAATATACTTATTTCTTAGGTCTCCAGGAAGAATAACTAATTGTCTGTCAATTAAATAGAATCAATCAATTAAATTACTGTCTAATAGGGCTGTGCATTGCCTTGAGTTTGACGATACAATAAATATCATGATACGCACGTCACGATTCAATACATCCCGATACTAAAACAATGGCTAATAAATTGCAGTTTATCAATAATTACTTCTAATAATATTGTCAGCTGCACCTTCACGAGAACCAAATTGTATGAAATATAATTTATTACCTTTTTTAAATCATGAGAACACTGAATGCAGCTAATGAATTTTAGTGAAAAATATTATTTTTAAAAAGATGCATTTTGAATCAAACTGAGAATTGTGCAATGAAGTATCACGATATATCACTGAATCGATTTTTTCTTACACCCTACTGTCTAATAAATACTAAATACTAATAAAATACGATCAATCAATTAAATACTGCCCCACTTTAACTGTGGCTTTTAACTGTATGTTTTAATCGTATTTAATTTGTTAATTTGTAAAGTGTTAATTTAATTTGTCCAGAAAGGCGCCTAATAAATAAATTGTAAAATGTAGTCCCGGTCTAGTACCTGGTTTAGTCTGGGTCTAGTACCTGGTTTAGTCTGGGTCTAGTACCTGGTTTAGTCTGGGTCTAGTACCTGGTTTAGTCTGGGTCTAGTACCTGGTTTAGTCTGGGTCTAGTACCTGGTTTAGTCTGGGTCTAGTACCTGGTTTAGACTGGGTCTAGTACCTGGTTTAGACTGGGTCTAGTACCTGGTTTTGTCCTGGTTTAGTCACATTTTCATTGTGTTTTGGTCATTTTTAAGAAGCTTTTCTGTATTTTACCTAAACAACTGACAATTTATGCCTCTATTTACTGTTGGAAAATTTCAAGTTGGTCAAAAATAGAGACCTGGGACATTTCTTGTATAAAACTGGGACAAATCAGTAGTTTTGTATAAATCTGCAGGGACAGGGGGCACATGGCTCAAAACTGGGACTGTCCGGGTAAATATGGACATCTGATCTCTCTAGATACAGCTCACTTTGAGAGAGAATAACAGTGGGTAAGTGGATGAGGTACAGCTTAAATTGCGAGAGAAAAACAGTGGGTAAGTGGGATAATGTGGCTCACCAGTGCTCCTGTCAAAGTTCTTATTGTTGATGATGATGCACTGCCCGATGCTGGCATAGTTCAGGCTGTACCTGAAGCTGTGGGGGGCAGATTTAGCGTCCACTTCAGAGGGGCCAGGGGACACCAGAGACACAGAAGACCTGCAAACAGCACATTAGCTCCACTTGCACTAGTACAGTCAGAGAACAGAGTTACTGTGCGGTAAACAGACGTAACTCAACCACAGACTGTAAAAACACAGTGTTTGAGCCATAGACCCTATATATAAGGTTAGTATATATACGGTCTATGGAGTGAGCTCTACATAAGCATCAGGAGAAACATGATGAGCTGGTGAATAAATGAGGAGCTAAGTTAGCTTTAGTCTCACACTCACAGTTTTGTGTCCTCTTTCCTCGCGTCTGTTCGGTCTTCTCCATTTGCCGACATGATTTAGATCAGGTCAGAGCCGCGAAACACACGACTTTTAGCTGAAAAACGCACCGCTGAAAAGGCAAAGCGCAAACCCGATGGGAGGATCTGAGGAGTGAGGCAAAGCGGCTGTGTCCGGGCTGCAGACGAGAGTAAACAAAGATGCTGATGTCACTGCGCCCTTTGCTGCACAGCGCCTCCTTCCGCACACTCCTGGTATTACAGGCGCTTTAGCATCTGCACAGGGCCAAATGTGGCCCTCAGACCCTTTGTTTTGGCCCTCTGACCCATTGTTTTGGCCCTCAGACCCATTGTTTTGGCCCTCTGACCCATTGTTTTGGCCCTCTGACCCATTGTTTTGGCCCTCTGACCCATTGTTTTGGCCCTCAGACCTTTGTTTTGGCCCTCTGACCCATTGTTCTGGCCCTCAGACCTATTGTTTTGGCCCTCTGGCCCTTTGTTTTGGCCCTCAGGCTTCCAGGTGAATTGGCCCATACTGCCATAAGTAGTACTTTTTACTGCAAGTTTTTGAAATCTACCTTAGTCTGTCCTTTTGAGGGTCTAAGCATGAACAAAGCTCTGGTGAGGAGCTTGACCAGACGTCCCTATTTACCTGGGACAGCCCCAGTTTTGAGCCCTGTGTCCCCTGTCCCAGCAGATTTAACCAAAACCAGTGATTTGTCCCAGTTTTAGACAAGAAATGTCGCAGATGTCCCTACTTTTGATCAGTCTGATCTACACCAGGTCTAAACCAGGACTATTCGTCATTGCACATAGTACAACAAAATTAAGTGCACTCCATCAGTGCAGAGAAAAATAAATGGATAAATAAAAACACACATCCATCTCATAAATTAAGACATTAAAAGATTAAGAAAGTTGAAAAGTCATTTCAAATTTAGTGTTTAAAAATGTGATGGCTCTTGGATAAAAACTGTAAAACAGGACTATCACAATTTTGGACTAATCTGATCCCCTCCAACAGTAAAGAGGAGCATAAATCATTATTTGTTTAGCCGAAATACAGAAAACTGTGTTTGCAAATGACCGTAAGGCACAAAATGCAGGGACAGAAGCCCCTCAGATTATGACACAAGAATGTAGAATGTTACTCACAGTTTTATTTATACCAACCCGGGTATGTCCCATTTAGAATGTTGAAAATGTGGTCACCCTACTGGAAGGTCATTCAAACCTTTATAAATGAAAATATTTGAATTACTCGCTGTTCTGACCCTCAGTCTGACCCTCAATCAGCCTCAGGCTGCTCTGTGTTTTAATATGTGGGTCTTAATGAAGAAAGTTTGGACACTTGTGGCCTACACCTTCTCAGTCTGTGTATGTTAAATGTGACCGTCTTTGGAATAATGTCAGAATATTCTTGTGACTGAAATAAATTAATAAATAATATAATCAAAAAGAAGTGATTTAAAGATGACAGACTCTGGATGTGTTTTGCACAGACTTTAATTTCTATAGAACACTACTAAAACACTGCATTAAAAAGACAAATTAGAGGAATGACACAGTGCACATTAAAATTAATGTGTAGACCCTGACTAGACATTTATATTAGAAAGATATTTTATACTGAACCATAATTTACATAGAGTAAAGGCAAAGCCTGAATTGTGAACTACAGCTGCACTGCCCGGCAGTGATGCACAGACCTTTGTCCTGATCAGGGCATCAGGGTTTGGGTTAATCCTGATGCCCTGATCCTAACCCTAACACACTCGAAACACACTCGAAACACACTCGAAACACATAACACAAGAACTAAAGAGCCTGTCTACAAAGATACTCAACAAGTGAAACAAACACCTCAACAGAGAGAAATCAAACCAACTGAACAGAATTAGTCTTATGTCAACACAGGTACTAACAGAATTTGTATTTAAATTAAATTAAACACATTGGGCAGCTCTACATATTAATGTGAATTATATCTGTAAACAAACAAAAGTGCATACGTTCTTTCTCACCCTGTTCATTTCAAAATTCTGTACTTTGTCACGTACGTATACAAATATGTAGTATCCTTTAGTGTCAGTGTTCTGTTAAGTACACTTGAGAATGTCAAATAAAATAATAGACTTTCAAATGAGCCCATTCAGTCGCTCATTAATGATGACAGTGCATAAGATAAACACTACCATGATAAATCATTTCACATCTGGTCACACTGAACATTATGCCACATATAATCACAGAGGCACTCTTATTGCTGTTAGAAAAAGTACAAGTGCAGCACAAAAGGAAAACACGTAGATTAAAGCTATGGTTGAAATGTTCACAGGAAATCAGGAAGACCTCTCCTCACAGTTTACTGACCTTCACTAAGTAACAGCAAAATCACAGGCAGCTCCAGCTGTAACTCTGGGACGTCTTTTTTAAGTGTATCACCTCATAAAGGTCAACACTAGACAGATTATGGAGCTTTGCATCTGAAAAGACTGACACAGTAAACACGCAAATGTGTTATATCACTTGAAATGACCTGTCAGACTAAATTCATTGAAATGTTGTACACATGATGGTTTGTCCACTTTTCTTTTACTTCTAACAAAGAGTTTATTTAAACTCACATCAATGTGGATCAAAATCACCTTACTAGTAAATAGTCTGAGTAAACAGTGCTTAGTCTGAAGCACTGTAGTATTTTTAACAGATTATATCTGAACACAAGTAAATAATGTGCAATAAATACTGGAGTGAAATTTGAAGTGACAGCATATTTAGTTGGGGTGTGGTCCAGATTCCATATCAGAAACTGCCTTGAGCCTCCCACCGCTGAAGACAACAGAAAACAGTGTAAGTGTGAGTGAGAAGAGTGAGAGAGTTGTATTTGTAAAAAGTGCTCTTTTCACCATTTCATTTCCCGTGTGTTAGAAAATGTCCGGACACAGGTCCCAGTTGCCCTGCTCCTTGGTTTCCCAGTATCCTCCTTTGTACACGTGTAATGTCTCCCCAGACACAGGGTCAGTTATCTTCTCAAACCAGAGTGCTTGGTAGTTATCTGGCTGGGTGCCTAAAAGGGTTAAAAGCAGGTTTAATTTGTCAAACAATTTCTAAATGAATTACACACAAAGAAATAGCAGCACACACCACGGACATCAGGCTGCAGTGCAGCTTTAACGGACAATTGTCTAAAGACCAAACCACTTCCACATTGGACTAGTATTTAAGCACTTGGCTTTACCAGACTGAACGCATTTCATCTGTTGAGGGCAACTTTTTCTAAGTTAACATCTTGTTCTAGTTTCCTGGTACTAGTGTTCTACCATCCTACAGTACTTGCTTTTAACATGGGCTCCAGGATGACCTTCTTTGCCTTCCGCTGTGAGAATGTTAAAATACAGAAAATGAAATAAAAGAATAAGTACAGCAAAAGTGTCTGAATGTGAGGTATGTGATGTAATATATAAAGATACTTGCTTAGGCAAGAGAAAGACGCTGGTCCGTATGGGGCTGGGGGAAAAATAAAGGATGAATCTCCTGTTGTAAAAATGCTCTAGATCTACATGACTGACTGTATGTGAAATGTGAGGGGTACTTGCATGCGACAGGTGTGAGAGGGGGAGAGTCCTCAGCGTCAGCTGCACATCAGCACAGACAGTGTCAACCCTCCACCCAAAACCCCAAAGTGTTTGTTCACCAGTGCAACTTTGTGTGCTCAATACAGTGGGACACTCCAATCAAAAATCTCTTTCTTGACATAATTTACTGGATATTAGTGTTGATTTCTTTACTTACTGCCACAAAGCTACACAGGTGCTTGTTGAAATACACACAAAATGAGAGTGGAAATGATACTTGCTTTCATCAGAAACCTCACTGGGTTGAGTGCCTGGCTCCACTGCATCAGCTGAATTAAGCAGAAACCAACGAAGGGATGGGAAAAGATGAATCAACATTTTGGTCATACCAAATCTATCACACAATATCCTATAGAGTCATACTATTCTACTTGTATACATTATAATACTAAGCTAATGTACTGGCTAATTTTGGAGATAATGTGCTACACTCATGACTCGTGAGAGCAGAGGACTTGCTTTTCAGAGGAGAGTCCTGATCCGAGTCCTTATCGACAGCTAAGTGATGAAGAAGAGATGGAGAACAGAGATGGATGAAAGTGCTGGTATAAAAACACTGAAGCTCCTTACAGACCTTCCTCAGGAGTGTAGGCAGCCTTCACAGCCTCCCTCTCCCTCTCCTTCCGGGCCGTGCGTTGTTTCTCCTCTAGCCTCTGCTTCTCTGCATTGGCCTCGTCCCATCTCCCCTCCTCCATGAGCCTCTGGTCGGGGCGTCGGCGGCTGTCTGTAGGTGCCACGCCCTCCTCTGGCTCGTTCAGAGTTAGTGCAAGTGATGAGAAGTAATACATGTTCTCAGCTCCCTCACTGTCAACAGAAAATAATTAAATGAACGGCTCAGAAGATACCAACAATGCAAAGTGTGTAGAACTTACGGTAATGGGTTCTTTCTCCAGATCTCTTTGGGTTGGAGTGTTTGGTACACTGGCCTCTGTTTGCCTTCTGTTCCATTCTCACCTATGCTGCTCTGCATCACCTTACGAAGCTCCATCTTCTCATCCCAGGTTCCAGACAGCACATAGTGGGCCTTTCCATCTTTATCTGTCACTACTCCTGAAACCTGGAGAAAATGGAATGACACAATTGTTGTCAACTTTGAAGTAAAACTAAATGTCTAGATTATGTATGTATAATAAATTCAATGTGAGGTACAAAATGGGGCAAATGAAAAATCTCACTTTTCTGGGTACATCTCTGGAGAAGTAACTGTATGGTGTAAACTTGAGGTGGCAGCGGTCTCCTGTCCTGTGGTTCACCACATCAATCTCACCTGACTGAAATAAAAAAAAGACATAGTAAGGACTGCTGTAGGTGGGACCACACACTTTAACTCTTTACCTGGTCAATCCATAGTTTTCCAACAATAATGTTGTGCACTGTTGTCGTTACTTTCTTCCAGGAGTAGTGATTTTTGCTTTTGTCAAATAAACATTGTATAGCACCTACAGAAAGAAATACAGCAGGTTCTTTCCAGACTCACAGCAGCATTGTGGTACTGAATTGTGGGGCTTATGCACAGACAAACAGAATATCTAAAGTCTGGTATGTGCAGGATTGTGAATTGCCTTGAATACTCACCCAAAGGCATAATGGAGAGATATTTCCCTCTAAACTTGCTGGCCAAAGTGATCTCTTGTCTCAGGGACCAGCCCTTTTCAGATAAAGCATGGTGAGCCGCAGCTGGTGGATGGTGACTCACCTGGACAAAAGGAAACCACAATATTTGCTTAGCATTCTAATCATGTTTTACATGAGGACTTCGGCAGTACTAATGTACACTGTGCTTTGTCATACTTGTTCACACAGGGAGCGATAGCCACTCTCTTTGAGCCTGTCCAGCTCAAATGTTTCTCCCAGCAGTGGATTAAAGGGTTTCCCTGTGCGGAGGACTGTGGTGGAGTAGGAGGACACAGTGAATGCAGCTACGTAGCACATCTGTTCCAAAGAGCTGTGACACTTCGCTGCTTTGTCCAGCAGCTCATAATACTCCAGGTCTTCTGACAGGCGTTGCAGCATGGACAGGGGTTCATTAAAGTTTACCTAAGTATGACATGACATGAGTGACAGGATAAAGTTAAAAAAATGACATAATACTGCTCATAATAAATTATTACTAATATAAGCACTGCTGCTTACAGGCATTGGTATCTTTGAGAGCTCCTTCCCAATACAGTTCTTCATAATGCTCCACAGATTCAGGTAATAATTTGGCTTGTCTGGGATACGTGTGCGTCTTTGTCGAACAGGCTCTAGCTCCATAGACTGCGGGGAGTCCGGATTTGATGCCAGAGACAGCTCATCGAACTGGACAATAACAATATAAAAGAAATCACAGATACAGAAATACTAACAGACTTTTATGAACTCTTAAACTTCAAGAAACTTACATTTACTGACTGATCATCCATTCCAGTCTCACAGCTGATCCCACTGACATTGCTGCTAGATCGCCTGAAGAAAAAAATGCTGATTCAACAAAATATATTGAAAATAAGTATCAGGTTTGGTGCATAAATATACCACATTTACTTGTGATATTTTGGGTCAGCTGGAACAGTAATGAACTCTTCCATTGCATCAAAAAACTCATTGTCATCGTCTTCATCGCTGGCGTCGCCTTTTCCAGATGAAGTGCCTACACTCAAATGAAAGGCATAGTCAAAGTTATGCTTGGACATGTTGCAATGAACATTTTGTTTTTACTTTTGGTTGCTAAAGAGGGGTTGCTGCATGAGTTGGGCAGGACTGTGGCTCCTCTGAAGGCCCTCTCCAGGTGGTTGTGCTGTTTGGCTAACTGCTCCAGTGTCTCTTCTAACCGGATCTTCTGTTCTCTTTCCGTCTGGATCGCTTTCTGCCAGCGCCGGCTGTGGGTCTGGGCGAGTGAGAGGAAGTCCCGGCATGCCTAAAGAGAGAGAGAGAGAGAGGGTATGAGCAATAGTCCTACTATAGCAAAAGTGTTGCTCATTCCCGTCTATAGGAGAACTGTAATTGGAGAAATTAGTAAACCCAGACAATATCCAAAATTCTCCAACTTGATTTTAAAAATACAGTGTCTAACTTGTCTGGCTGAGGGTTATTGCTGGAAGATTCAAATACAAATAGGTATCAAATGTATCCATCTTGTCAAAACAATACCTAGAAAATTTGCATTCTTCAGCATTCTTACTGTGAGTGGAGATGCCTATTCACAGATTTGATCTTTAACTGGGCCTCCTGTCATCGTCTACTCTCCACAGAGAAAAATAGTTTGAATGCCATACTGTGCAGCGTTCTCCATAGAGGCAAACAGACCCTCACCAGAAATGTACAGTGTTATAATAATATATAACTGATGATGTCTTACTGTACGTCCCTACATGATCATCTTAAACTGATTTATTTCCTCCAAACTTACATTGATCATAGCGTTCGAGGTGATTCTGAACAATGTTGCTCGCTCGGTAACTTGTTTGAACTTTTCAGTTGAGTCTCCTCCAACTCGAAGGGCCTCAAGTTCAGACAAAGACCTATGTATAAAATAATTAGCGTATTGTATTGTGCGAGTAGTAATCTCATTCTCATCTGCTGATCTTATACCTCTGAAGTGCAGTGCCGTGCTTGACAATAAGGTCATTACAAGTTGCTAGATCCTCTACTTTACTGTTGAGGGTTCGAAGTGTGGCCTGAATTTCTGTATTACGTCCTAAGCCTCCCTGTTCCGGGGAAGGGGCCACTATTGAGAAATCATCCCCAGAGTCATCTGAAAGAAAAAAAACGCAAAACGTTTCAGTACAGATACATTTGTAAAGTGGATGAGACCTAAGGCCTCAAACATTTCCGAGCCTTACCTGAATCAGCCTGCATGCCCACGGCTTTTGCTTTGGCGAGCTCCAGGGCAGTGATCCAGCGCTGCCGCTCAATCTCCGAACTGGCCTTTAAGTGGTACGTCTGTGCACCACCATTAGAAATAATAAAATTACAGGAGTCTTCCACAGCAATGTTAGCTGTAGCCAAATTGATGGTGCCCCGACATGTGTGGCCCATCTCTGCCTGTGTCCTGAATGAGAAGTAAAAATATGAATAAAAATGCATTCCTACATTTTATTATTTGTTATGAATTCCACCTTACCTATAATAAGACAACAGGCCATTGCTGAGGACAAACCACCGTCTCTGATAACCTTTGATATAATTAGTCCATTTGAAGAGCCAGCCTTTGTACATGTCTCCTGGGGTTGGGGTGGGGGGTTTGGAGTCTGACATCTCAGCAGTCTCTGTTGTCACTTGTTTAAGTCAAAACCTGTGCTAATAAAACCAATATCATTAGACTTCCACATATGTTTACACAGGAGGCTGCTGCCAGCCAAGTTACATAATCCTTAACGGGGATATCTGGGTTTGATTATTACGAAAAGTAATATAATTTGGAAGGAATGTTTAGTGTAGTTAATTATAACTTCATATTTCTAAAACATTTTTGTGCCAGAATCAGAATGCCAGACTCTACAATTGGCAATACTAAAGTTCTGTTTAGTTTAATCAAAAACAATGTCCTTTTTGTGAGCTACAGTAATGTACTGTTCGTTTGTTGGCCACAGCTACTGTGTTCCACCAAAAGTTATTTCCCCACGAAGCACGAAAATGCTGTTATAGCCTGAAACAAAATCGTGGGTTAAGTATATGAAAACATTAAAGCTACTTACAACGGCGTCCCGTGATTAAGCCCCATGCTAACCTAGCTTAGCTAAATAACAGGAAGCTGTCAAACAGGCTGTCACGCTAAAGATGCGAATAAATAACACAGCGTCTTCAATGTGATTTACCCAAGTAAAACAATATGTTGCATTCTGACAAGGTCTTACCGCTTTTGCATGAAACTTCAGCCATACATTCCATTCACTGCTCTCAAAAGATGATTAACGTTACTTGCTAGCATTAGCTTAGCTATCATCTTTCTACAGGTAGTGCAACAGATAAAACGGGTCGTCTACATTGGTTCCACTCTGCGAATGCATCGCAATATGATTGCAAAAACATGCACCGCCACTATAAGACTTGTTTTTTCAGTGGTTTATAATTTCACAAACTATAGTATATGTAATTTGCATGTATGATTTATTAGTATTATAGCAATATGTAATTTTGGCTTGTCACCATGTTTACATAACATGCTGTGGAAAAAATGTATTCAACAAAAAATATATTTAACTCATTTATTGAATATACCACACATTTTTATTAACACAGAAAATGTAATCACAGTTGACACTTAAAATCACTGTTTACTATATAATTGTGTATTTTTACAACTCAGTTCTTTTCTGAATTCACTTTGTTATGTTGTTTGCATTCATGCTCTTCCCACTTCCACTGAGCACAATGTATGGTGTTTTTTGTGACTTCTGTTTTTCCTGAAGCAGGGCCACAGTTCCAAGAGGTGTGTCACTGCTGCTCATCTTTTTCAGAAGCACCTCCTCTTCCAACTTTTTCATCCTTCTCTCTGTTTTCATCTTTCCAGAGCCTTTCCCATGGAAACGATGGGAGAGCTGCCTGAAAGCCTCTTTTGGTGTAAGTTTACGCCCGGACTCATCTACATACTCAATCTTTACATCTGGTTTATAGCCATCTTTATCCTTGAAATCTTGTGTGAAGCCTCTGTATTCTTCTCTGCGACTGTATTTGTCATCAAAGCCCATTTTGTCCTCAATACAGTAGTTTTCATTGGGCAAGGTGGGCTTTGGTGCTTTCACACGAGCCACTTTCTGCATTTGAGTGTCCAGTAAACCTTTATTTTTACACAGAAGCAAAGCAGCAGCAAGACCAGAGTTGACAATTGGTTCCTCATCTAGAATAGTGGTGGAGGCTGTCGCGAAATCAGGTTGTTTTTGCTCTTCATCCAAGTTTACTGTGCTCCAACCCACATTTTCATCCATTTCTGCATCCGAGTCGCCACCATCCTCTTTTTCCTCCTCCTGTTCAAAGTCCATGATGTCTTCTTGGTCCTCTCTGTTACCTGAGAGACCATAGGTGGGAATATCACCGAGTGTTCTGCAAAACTCGGACGTGGCATTGAACACAATGTTGTTCTTTTTGTCTGGATCATTATCTCTGTCAACTTTCTCTATCTTTTTGAGCTGCTGTGCCACCTTCTCTCCGGAGTCTTTGAGGAGCTGCTTTTGCCTGAGCTTCCTCTGCTTCTCCAGTTGTTTATGCAGTTCCTCCTCAGCCTCATCCTCCTCAATCACAGCTGGTTCGGAAGGTGTAAAGTCCTCGTCATCACTTATATCCATTTCAGCCATTCTCACATCATCAGACATTTGAGGAAGGTTTAGAGTCACTCTGCTTTCATCCACCTTTTCTCCCTCACCGCCCTCATCAACTAGCTCCTTGTATCCTTTTCCACGAGCCCTGGAGCCAAAGTCAGAGCTGCGTGTGTCATCCGGGAGTAAGTCACTTAATGCCTTTTCCTTCTTTCTGATCTTCCTCACACGCCGTTTGGTCTTTTTGAAGCCGACCATCTCTTGTTCAGTGTAGTATTCAGAGGCGATGGCGAGAGCGGGCATTTCCAGTGTCTGGGCTTGACTTCGGAGCGTTTCCCTCATGGACTGGAGCTCCCGCTCCCGCTCCCCATCAGCAAATCCCCCAGTGCCCAGGCGGAAGCTCTTTTTCTTTTCTCCATCAATCTCCTCATCATATTTGGACAGCACAGACCGGTCTTTAAATGTGATCATGTCATCCACATTTTCCTCTTCCTCATAAGGCTTGTAGTCTGGCTTTTTCTTTTTAAGCTCCACATTTTTATCTGCCTTTTCTTTGTCAATCAGTCCCACGTTTACAAGAACATCTTCCTCTTCATCGAGTACACCTTTATCTTCTAGAGTCAGGATGACAGTCTGACCCTCGGCAAAGGATTCAGTCTTGTGCTGTACTTTGAGTCCCTTTAGATCTCGAGCTGAGTAGGCCGGATTCCTGCTGTGTCCAAATTCTTCCTCAACCAGATCGCTGACACCAAACTCTTGATCCATCTCCTCCAGGAGCTTGGCGCGTTTTTCAGCCAATTCTTTTTCCTTTTCCAGTTTTCGTGTCTGTGCAACCCAGGCTGCAGTGTCATCCAGCCAATCCTGATCTGCTAAGGTTTTTACTTTACCCAGTTTTTGATTGAGGATACGCTTTTCCTTCAGGGCTGCAAGCTTCTCTCTAATTTCTTTTTGCTGAGCGATGACAACAGGGTTAATAGTCTCAGCCACTACAGGATCTTCTTTGGTCCCTACTTCTTTCTTACTTTCACCGAGCTCCAGAGGCTTAAGCCCAAGTTTTGCCCGAAGTTTGTTTGTCTCTTCGATGCTAAGTGATGCATCTCCACCCGCAGACTTGGGTTCGTGTTCTGCGTGACTGTCCTCATATCCAGCATCAAGCTTTTCCTTTTTGACTCGAGGTTCGCCGCTGCTGCGCTCACCTTTGCGGCTCTCACGGCCACTCCGTTCCCGGGACCTGGAGCGCCTGCGTTTCTCCTTCTCCTTCTCTTTCTCTTTCTCCCGGCCACTGTCGCGCTCCTCTCGGTCCTTGTGCCGGTGTTTTTTATGCTCTCTGCGGCGCTCTTCCGTGTCCTTGTCGCGACTCTTCTCCTTGTGCTTCTTTGATGATCCCATGGTTGTCGGTTGTAGTTTAAAAAAGCGGTGTCTGAAGAAAATCTGCAGTCCACGCTTCCTCGACTAATGTTTATGACGCCACGCTAGCTCGCCCGAATTAGCTCACGGGCTAAACGAAAAATAACGTAGCTTTTAAATGACTTACACAAAACAAAATCTACATCCAAAAGTATCTGGTGCCGATAGGGGGGAAAAATAGTACTTTTTACATGTACAGAGTGATAATTTTCAGCTTTATCGAAACAAACGAAAGGCAAACGACAGAAACCATCCACTGGAGTACGACTTCCGGTGAAATTGCGTTCCGTTTCCTAGAGCCCAGCCTACAGCGCCATGGAATGTGTAGCGGTGGTGTCTGGTACAACAGGCAAAGCTAGTTCATGTGAAGATCTGGTCTGCAGCAATTTGGGGCAGCAAGGTTCTCTGTTTTCAACTATGTGGATCCAGTATAGATAGAAATAAAACGCGCCGGTAGTTAGTTTAACGGCGGTACGGAATTGTTCAACCGGGCAACCAACATTAGCCGAGTTTCAGGTAACTTATGCCATCACAACTTGCATGAACGCGACCACAAAACATAACCAACTGACCAACTGAATGTGTAGCTAGCTGGCCGCGGTGGCCGTTTTAGCCATTTTCAGTGCATCTAGTAAAGCCAAATATAACTGATTTAGTAACTGGACATGACGTTAGCTATATGATTTATTATTTTCAATTGTGCCGAAACTGTTTAAGTTAGCGTCTGGTGAGCTGAAAGCTAACTCAGGTAGCATTGGTAAGCTAACGTTACTTTAACAAACCCTACAGATAACTTTGGAATGTTCCTTGTAATAATATATTTGTCGCCTAGTTTTGAAAGAGAATAACACTGGATTGCGTTTGTTGGCTGTACCGCTGATTTATTGGATCGTTGGTGTTACAAACATGTTGTGAAATCAGTTTTTCTAATCCAGTGGAACTTGATTGCACAAATAAAGCTTGTCATTTTCTTTTCCATTTAGACATAATTTGACGTGCATAATTTAAGGGGGCACAATTTGACTCTAAAGACAGTAAAAGAAGCATTACATCACATTGTTTTGTTTGTTTTTTTTCCCCGGGAAACTGAGCGTAGTCCAGTGACAGACAGCTAATAACGACCAGTGAGGAGATGTAACACTTCAATGTGACAAGATTACACTTGCCATAAAACTGTCACTGTGAGATACTGAATTAGTCATCATGGGAAAACCAAGGTGAAAGGTTTTGGTTACTATTCTGATTGTACTCCTCTTTGAAGATTTACAGAACTCACATTGCCCCACATAACACATACCTGTTACATAATAAACTTGCCCCCATTCATTATAATTTTAATGTAAAACAGATTACGATGCTTTATTTTATATTTTGAAATTTTCTGCTTTCATTGCAGTAAATTGTCAAGGATGGCAACTGGAGAATCTTTTAATGGCAGTACTGACGAACTGCACAACTGGACTGTAACAAATGGAAGTTTGGAATGCCTCAACAACATGGTTAGTAGGCCAGCTCCCCAGGGTATAAAATACACTTCTCAATTACTTTTGTTGCGGTCAGATTTTGCAGTGTTCAACTAAAATAAATGTTTGTTTTTTTTTCTCTTTCAGGATTGGGGTGTCCAGCAAAAGAAAGCTAACCGTTCCTCAGAGAAAAACAAGAAAAAGCTGTCTGCCTCTGTGGTAGAGAGCCGCTTGACCAATGATATTTCACCAGAGTCGACACCTGGGGCTGGACGCAGGAGAGCCCGTACTCCTCATTCCTTTCCACACATTAAATACACTACACAAATGTCAGTTCCAGACCAGGCAGAACTAGACAAGCTTCGACAGAGGATAAATTTCACCGACCTGGATGAGGTATTTCATTATGCTAAACTCTTATCAGACACATGGCATAAATTATGGAGTAAAGAACACAGATATTTGACACTTTTATTAGATGTTTTGTAAATATTTCTTATCATTTTTTAATTTGTGAGTGTGTATATATATACATATAAAATTTATTTATTTAGTTTTTGCTAGAAAACATACATCCTTATGCCTCACTCAGACTGTATCCAGTCCATCTGTGACTCCGTTGTGTTTGGTGTGTGATACTCACACTCAGAGCGGTGCTTTGCTGTGCTGTTGTGGTCACCCCCTTTGAAATGCAATAACTATTCACTTATTAAGGGAAAAGGCTTGTGGTGGACTCGGGATCCAGAAAAAATAGACTCCTAATAATGAAAAGACTTGTGAGTGCCATAGTATCTCCGCCGGCACAGACACACTGCACAGCGTGCAATTTGAGCTACTTTCATTATTTTTAATTATTCGGAATACTTGCGGCCACCGGACTGGAACTGCACAGCGTGCAGTTTGAGCACAGGGTTATTGTCAGTGGGCTTGCATCTCCACAAACCTAACTTGGTCTGGAGGATGGCCTCCTCCTACTTGTTTTTCTGGAAATGTAATTCCTTTAGCTGTAGTTTTCCTCAGTATGCCATTGTTTTAACTTCCTATTTTCATGGAATCATGCAGATGATGTGCCACTTTCAGAAAGTTACATAGTGTTGCTTTAATCTGTTAATTGTAAACACATCATGGAATAAAAATGCTCTGTGTAACTTTTTTCCAGCAGCGAAGCGTTGGCAGTGACTCTCAGGGTCGTGTGACAGCCGCCAACAATCAGCGGCAGTTAGCCTGTGAAAACAAGAAACCCTATAACTTCTTACCACTGCACGTTAACACCAACAAAAAGGAGCTGCTCCCGCCCTCCTCCTCTGCCCCAACCACCCCAGCCATCTCCAAGGAAACCAAGAAACAGAGCCCGGGACATAGGGATACTCTGGCCCTTCTGCTCCCGACTAAAGACACACCACGACCCAGGCGCAGGAGCTCAGAGCGAGATACCTTATTACAGAGGGATTATGAAAGAGGGGGGCCCAGAATTGACCGCAGCCAGGTTTGTATCTTGTTTCAGCTAATTGTTTCATCATTATTATATTACTGTTCTTTGATAGTAATATAAAGCAGTCTTGTGGGCACCTTGCTTATTTGAAGATGCACTATGCAACTTTTCTTATTGTTTATCTTATTGCATCTTACAACATTGCTGTCTTTATGGGGACAAGGTGGTCCATCAAGAGAAAAGTCACTTAATACACCTTTAAAGTTAGAGTGATTTTGGTTTTCTGCAGTTGTTTTTTTGAATTAGAAGTTAAATATTTATATAAAGAATGGTCATCACCACAGAAGTGAATGCTCTGACCACACTGACCATACATCTTACCCTCTTGGCCCACAGTTTTCTTTCAGCATCTATAGGTGGATTTAGAGGAAGTAGAAAAAGCAGAAATCAGGGGGTCTGTATGCATGTCACTGTCCAGAAATAAAAATACCTGTGACCAAAAAATAAACACAATTTAAACTAAAGGGTTCACTTATGCAAACATAATAACACAACAACCATATTTAAATCCTGCCATTTGAAAATGATAATAATGTAATTATTAATTTTGGATGTGTAGTTCAATTTCAAACAATTAAATGGCTGCAAAACATAGATGTTTAATGTGTAGTGTATTCCACTGCATTCTACTACTCTGGGGAATGAAAAGTAGGATAAAGAGAGCGAGCGCCAGTGCATCTGAAATCTGACGCTGTATATAGGCCAATTTAAAAATATGCTACCCTTGGTACTGGGTGAGTTTTCTGCCCTTCTTTAGACCAGTTAGAGCTGTAGTCACATCTGCTTGATCACCCTTAGTGTGTTTTGGACTAACTGGATGTTTACGTATGGCTTCAGGTGGTGAGTAAACTGGTCCAGATCCGAGAGGGAATCAGTAAGGCTAACTCCATGTTGGATGACCTGGTAAAGAAGAAT
This sequence comes from Odontamblyopus rebecca, assembly GCA_030686955.1. Lineage (NCBI taxonomy): Eukaryota > Metazoa > Chordata > Actinopteri > Gobiiformes > Gobiidae > Odontamblyopus > Odontamblyopus rebecca. The sequence continues at coordinate 771,427 of CM060658.1, read as the reverse complement.
GATGTCCCAGCGAATGTGGAGCGACTCTCTCTTCTCATTGAAGACCTTAAAGAGCAGGAGAGGTCCTATCTGCGCTTCCTACAGAAGATGCTGGTGAGTCTTATTATATTATCTTATATATTCAAACTTTAAAATACATTTTAGAAAAGATGTATAATTTGCCTGTTATTTGTGTATTTTGTGTGAAGGCCCGGGAGACAGATGATGACGAGGTGGGGACCCTGGACTCTGCTGTGGGCTCAGGGTCTTTGGCAGAGAGCACCTCTCTAAACATTGAAGTGCGATCTACAGATGGCCCCAATGCCGTGGTGTGTACGGCCCCCAAATTACAAACTTATAAAGTACACAATTAGTGAATTGCCTTAAAAATACAGTATATTAACTTTTGCTGTAGTGATACTATTCCAATGGAATAAACAAATTCTCCTCTTAACAAACCTAGTATCATTGATGGCAAAGATGATGCAGTTGTGGTATGAGGCTGAGCCAGAGGCTTAGACCTGGTTTAGTCCTCGATTAGACCTGGAACGGTGTTGTCATATACATTTGATAAAGAACTGGTGGTAGTCGGACAGCCACATCTTTTCTTTGGTGGAAAATGTGTGAAAGGTTTGAAAGCCACCGAATTGAATTGTTTTATTTTTACAATTATAATGCAAAGAACATAATGATTCTTTTGACTCGTTTTCGACTACAATCCAACAAATGTAGGTTGGGGTTTACAGGTGCATTTTTGTGTAAATCCAATTATTTTATGGTCATGTTTTATTATTGTAATTATCAAAAAATGATTAATGAAATTCAAACATGAGATTTCTTGAGCATTTGTTGTAAATGTTTCTTTTACTCTTGTGGCTGTGGATATCACAGGGTGCTCGAGCGGAGGCAGTGCCAGCTGACCAGAAGGAAGAGCTGGAGAACTTGCGTAAGCAGCATGAACTGCTGAAGAAGATGCTGGAGCAGCAGGAGCAGCTCCGGGCCCTGCAGGGTCGGCAGGAAGCTTTGATGGCAATGCAGCACAGTGCAGAGCAAGCACTGGCTGTGATTGAGGACACTGGTGAGATACACTACACTGCTGCGGTATAGAGTATAAACTGCAAACCATGGAAATATATGCATTTCACTGTATCGCATACATCTCTGTTTAAGTTTGTCTGTGAAACTGTTTTCTGTGTTGTATTTGACCTGATTTAGTTTCTTTGTTTAACAGTTGTAACTGAAACCACAGGCAGTGTTTCTGGTATAAGCATCACTTCAGAACTAAATGATGAGTTGAATGACTTAATTCAGCGTTTCCACAACCAGCTCAAGGACTCACGGGTACAGCGCATGAAGTTACATTCTACATTGACATAGTTTTAAATTACTTCTCTATGAAAAATATAGTATCTGTATCTAAAAAGTGCTTTGTTTTTGTTCAGTCCAAAGCCGTACCAGACAACCGTCGCCAAGCAGAAAGCCTGTCCTTGTCTAGAGAGGTGAGCTGGTCGCGCTCGCCTCAGGCTGCAGGTCCACCTCACCGGCCGCTCCTTCACTCGGGCTCAGGGCCCCACTCTGGGCTTGAAGCTGGTGCCACTGCAGCCTGTGCCAAACTCACAAAGCTCCAAGAATTGCAGGACAAGAAACAAACTATGGACAAGATCCTCCAGGAACTGCACTCCCTCAGAGATCAGACACTTAACAATAGCTCATGTAAGAAAATTACCATTGTATGTAAAACTAATTACTTAAGTCACCAAGGTAAACTTAAAAATAATACACTTGACGACAACTCAGTTGACGACAACTCAGTTTGTTGTATGGTACTGGACATTCATCTTCAGCTGTTATTTCTATTTTGTTTTGTGCCTATATTTGCAAAAATGCAAATATAGGCATTTGTTCATATAATTATTCTTTAATAATTAAAATAACTGATTTTCTCCTTTTGTTTGATTCAGGTCGGGGATTATCGTCTCAATGCGTGACAGGATCTTCGGACTGTGCATCTGCTTTATGCTCTAATGGGGCTTCAGCTTCATTCCACCCCACGCTCACCCAACCCCAACAACACCAAGATGGCTCAAATTCAACAGACAAGCTTAGGTACAAAGCTTCCCGTAGGTTTTGAATAGGCGGATCAGAGATCAGTTTACAGCCGACTGGTGTAAACATCCCGCTGGTCCTTGTATAGTTCCACCTGTTAGATCTTCTGTTTTCTATTGTTAGACTAGAGACAGTTGATGTGATTATTTTCAATACAACTTTTTTTTTGGTGTAACAGGAAGCTAAAGGAGGTGCACAAACGGCTGAATGAGTTACGGGAGCTGGTTCAGTATTACGAGCAGACGTCCGACATGATGGTGGACGCGGTCAATGTGAAAGAAGACGACGAGGAAGAGGAGGATGAGACGGAGGATAGTTCCATGTTAGACACTATGTTTGACTCTGAGCAGGAGAACCGCCAGCCGCTCACAAACATAAGGTACTGTATTTACATAGAGCTAAGGGTTACATTACAGAGCAAAGGATCAAGTTACACTATGAAGCCCACGGAGGGATTATGTAAATGGTATTTGTTTCCATGTGATGATCTACGTAGAAATTCTCAGCGTGGCGGGAACTGGTCAGACCTGAACAGCCTGACCAACAGCCGCGGCCTGAGGAGTGCAAACAACTGCGACGGGAGACTGAACACAGAATGTGAGATCAATAACCGGTCAGCAGCTAACCTGCGCAGCCTTAACATCCCATCTGTTATAGGTATGCCACTAAGCAAGCTTGTTTAAAGTCATGGTAAAAATAATATGGGTAATTAAAATGAACTGGAAATGAAAAATGTAGCATAATGAGGTTGAAACTACCCATAAACAGGCTAAATAAATATACAATAGTACACAAACATACTCTGTAAAGCTATAGGAAACTATAAAACCTTTTAAAATTAAACTTTCTTTGTATTCAGCTTGCCAGTATAACAGGGGCAGCTCATTCAACCACATAAAGGATGAAGAGGATGAGGAAGGTCTTGAAGAAGGGGCGCAGGCTGGTGGTGGGGAGAGCGAGGCCTCAGGGTCCAGTCGCCGGAGCAGTTTGGGCAATGATGGAGTGTTTGCTGAGCACCAGACGGCCAAACAGAAGCTGCGGCAGCTACAGGAGCTGGTGGCTATGGTCCAGGTGAGAGAATCACCAGCAGAAATTACATCCAAGTCAAGTCATCCTTGAAAGAATGAAGGATGGGCCCAGTAGCACCATATTTATCATGATTTAAAATTATGTTTATGTGGATTGTTTGGTTGAAAAATTAAAATCAAACTTGTTTTTGTCGCCTTCAGAGTGATGACACAGACGGGACGACAGCAAACGAGGACGAGATGTTACATCAGCAGCCCAACAACACCAGGTCCACTGGGTCTGGAGCCAAACAGAACCCTAGAGACATGGCTCTGTCCAGTCAGGCCAGGTAAATGCCCACATTTGTGGTCACACTTCATATAGTGTAGTCAGTCTAAACACTCTTTTGACTAATGCTCTTTTTCACACAGAGAAAAACTGTACGAGGAAAAGCTGCGTCAGCAAAAAGAGGAGCTGAAGCAGCTCCACGAGGAGCGCCAGAGGCTGATGGAAATCCAGGGCAAAATCCAGGATCTGCAGTGGGCCTGTCCTGATCTACAGGTCTGTGCTCTTCCTTTTCTTCTGTTTTTGCACATATACTTTTTTTTTTTTATTAGTGAGTGGTTCTCTGCTTGCTTTTTCAGTCATCTTTGTCCAGCACAGCGAGTCAGCAGGGCCTTCTAAGAAAGGCCCCAGTCGCTATATCCACTCCTGCTGCTATACAGGTATCTCCCTGTACTGGAACAAAGAGTAATTCTTCTGGGCTCAAGCCCACTCCTGACGAAGCAGCAACATCTTCAGTCACTGACAATGAGGTGAATAAGCTCAGCCACACAAATCTACACTAGAAATTCAGGCTGTTTCACATGTGTAAAATCCTTGTAGCTCTGGTCTGAGATGCGGCGACACCAGATCCTGCGTGAGGAGCTGAGGCAGCGCAGGAAGCATCTGGAGTGTTTAATGGCTGAACACCAGAGACGCAGCGGCAACAGTGACTCCACACACAGGACTGAGGAGCAGGATGACGTCACCCCCTCACTGCCCATTAGCAGAGACGAGAGGTACCACATTTCGGCCGTTGTTACATTATTTTAGACTTCTGTGTGCATAAATATTTAATAACTTTTCTCCTTCAGAACAATGGCGACTTGGGGTTCAACTCCCTGTAATCTTGATGACGATGAGGCGGACGGCTATGGCGGGATGGATGCAGAGGAGGAAGATGAGCACGAAGGTTCTACAGAGAGCAGCTCAGACGACGACTTCCACATCTACTCCAACAGAAACCAGCGCTCCTACAGCAACAGGAACAATCAGGGGTGGTCAGTGGCACTTACACAATTATTTTAATCCTGTGTGCAGTATTATGTTTTCTTTTACTTTGTTCTAACTACATTTGGATAATCTTACAATACTGTTTTTCTTCCAGCAACTTGAAACCTCCCTCAAACTTCTCAAATGGAGCTAACGGACATTCATTTAACTCTAAAGCCAACACTGAACAGAGCAGAAACTTGAATGAGTCCTCAGGCCAGCAGAGCAGCACAAGGCGCCAAGAGAATCTGCGCTGGGCCTCGGACCTGTCATTTGCTGAGGGGTCCTGTCACTGGCAAGAGCAGATCAGCCAGCTGCAGAGACAGCTGGACTTCAGCACCAGTATGTGCCAGACTCTCCTGCAGGACCAGCAGGTACATTTACATCACAGATATATATAAGTACCACTCACAGCGGGGTTTGCAGTTAATTGGGAAAATAAACTAATTGTTTGCATATTCTGACATAATCCATGTGCGTGTCCTTTGTAATGCCACTTGCACAGTGATTGTGGTAAACTTACCTTAAAAAGTCGCTCTGTGTTATAATATGCTATTCACAGTTCTGTACATATCAGTTGATGCACCGTGGTTTCTGTCTCTCATCTCCCCACACAGACACTGTCCTACATGCTGCAGACTTTGCTGACGGGACAATACAGTGTTCTGCCCAACAACGTGTCCTCACCCCAAGTCCATCTGATCATGCACCAACTCAACCAGTGCTACACCCAGCTGGCATGGCAGCAGACTAACGTGCAACGGTCTGGAGCTTTACTGGAATGTCTTTATCATATCTGAATAATATAATACTCAGTATTATGTTTTGTCTTCTCAGGTTAAAGCAAGTACTGAATGATCTTCTGCACCAGCAAATACAAGCGTCCTCTTCGGCAGGAGGCTGGCAGAAGCAGGGTTCATCTCAGGACTCCTGCTCAGTCTCTCCTGGAGTCTTTCCTCCTTTCTCCTCGAGCCTTCCACCCCCAACCAACAACATGCCGGCAGCTGCGCTCTCACCATTCGCTCCTGGTATGACAGATCTCATGTTTAAAGGAAGAACATATGAGGTTTAAGTGCAATAACATTATTAAATTCTTTGGAATGGAAGACAGATTAATTGCATCCAAACTTTGACTATTAGAACCCAAAATTTGTACACTATGCACTTTTTACAATTTTTAAGTGTTTTTATTGCTCAAAATGTCTTGAAAAACATGCATTTATTTGTGAGCAGGGTCTCCTCTGTTACTTGACTTGGTGATGTCAACTGTTTGTCTCTGTGGAGATAAGTTTAATGCCACATTGTGGAACATTAAAGACAAAGCAACAACATCTCTATAGCATTAAGCAGATGCCATACCGTCCATCAGAAGACTTCCAACAACATAAAATAATAAATCCAAAAAAATCAAATAATCCAGTCTTACTAGAGCACAGTTCCATCCATTTACTCCCGCTTAATCCATCTGGGTCGCGGGGGCAGTTTGCTGCCCAATACTTATAGCACCTGACCCCCCCTATGAACCCCTCTGCAGGTGGTGAGCCCACAGGAGGGTAGAGCACAGTTATGTATATGTATATGTATATGTATATGTATATGTATATAAATCACTCTGATAACTGTACTAGAGCACAGTTATCAGAGTGATTTATACATATACACAAAAATAAATAAGAATAATAATCAATCAAAACAACCTACTATACCTATTATACCTATTACCTATTATAAACTTTTTATTAATTTCAATACTAGTAATAGCAACACAAACAATACTAATGCCGCTCTCTTTGCTTTATTCCACAGGCTTTAACTTGTACCCCCTGTTCCCTCCTGCCTCTTTGGGTGATTTTCCTCAGGGTGCCACAGGACACCAGGGTCCTGAGCACCAAAAGACCCTCACAGACCCCAACATGTCAATGAAGACCGAGTACATGAGTTTTCCTCCACCACTGCAGCGGCCCACACTCAACACCTCCACCGACCGAGGGTAACGAGGGATTCATATGTAGTTTAGGCCTTTACGCAAAAGTCTGCAGAGTTTTAGGGTTTGGCAAAGGAAACACTGGGATTATTTGATTTGCTAATTGTGACTCTTCTAATTGTGATTTTAATATTATTCCAGATCGATCAGTTGCTGTTTAAAACTAAATCTATATTTTCTGTGTGATTTCCTCAGGGGGTCCGGCTGGCTGAACACTTCATTCACAAACAACTGCGTCCAGCGTCACTCTCCCAAACCAGAGCCCTCCGAAACGCCCTCGTCCTCCCCCATCCCCGTCCACCGCCGCCCCCAGCCCCAGGAGTTCGACCGGATGTCACAGGAAAGCTTCAGCAGCATGCCGGACCCTGCCGACCCCACCACCGTCACCAAGGCTTTTAAAACGGGACGAAAGGCGTGTGCGCAAGCTAACCTGGCCTCCCGAAGCAAGACGCCCAATCAGAAGAGGTGTCGCAGGAGGAACAAAATGCACAACAAGAACAGTGAAGGTAAAGGAGGATGTGAGCATAAACTGGACAGCATTTTTACTGGATTGTTTTACTTTAATAATGTTTTGGTTATTTATTTGACAAGGACAATGTACATTAATGCACAGTTTTCATCCATAGTTCCTGGACAGATGTGTGTTTACACATCTGCACATGCACAAACTGGACATTTTAAGATGATTTAAATGACATACACACTGTAAAATCTGAAGTGAGGAATTAGAGGGACCAAGCTCACAAATAATAAACCAGAAAATGTTGCTATTTACATGCCGTTTTATGTCACGTTTCAGGTTATTGCTCCAAAAATATGATAATCCGATTTTGAGTGCACATCAAACTGCTGCCATTGTCGCCCTGGAAAAAGAGCATGAACTGGAGACATCCTAAAACAGTGGTGCTGTCAGTGTGAGCAGTGCTTCTTCTCAGTTAACCTTTGTTAAAAAGGTCTTAATTATAATGTTGCTAGTCTAATGGAGATGGGGATAGAGTTACGCTGATGTGCTGAATTACACCATCTAACCACCCCCCAATGACCTGGTTTTGTGATGATCTTATGGTCGGGGCAGCAGTGGTTCAGTTTGTAGAGCGATTCTAGCTCACACAAATGAATGCCGTCGTTCTGTCCTTGGGCAAGACACTTAACCTTAACCCAACTCGCCCCCAGTGTCTGCGTACAGTGTCTGTGTGTTTGTGTGAAGGGGTGAGTGGTTCCTTGTCGTAAAGCCTTTAAATGCCGTGAAGGTGGAAAAGCGCTATAAAGAAGTGACCATTTCCTATTTACCATGATAACGAACTGTGTAATTGGAGGTGAAGACAGATCATTTATGACTGTAAACAGAATACAGGGTGGATTTAATCACATCCCAGTTCAGGAGTTTTTCAAACTATAATTTATTTTTCTCTGAACCTTGTCTGTATCATACCAAGTACCATCTTAAAAATATTTTGCTCTTTGGCATTGAAAGATGAGTCAAATACAGAGCACAAAATTCCTGCTGTGACAATAAAGTGCACCTTAATCTTAACCAGTATATAGTTCAGGTCTAAAATAGTACTTAACCATGCCATAGTTCTAAATGAGGACTTGTGTAAAGGACAAAAACGGTCTACAATTGTAAAGGTACCACCAAACAAAGTAACTATAAATATGTGGCTGCTCAAAAGAGAAATTAATTTAGGAAAACACATTTAAATAGGCTTGACTCTTGAACTGCTTGATTACACTCTTTCAGGTCAGGACAGTGACAGTGCCAGCAGCAGTGCCCCTGTCGTCCAGCAGAGGGCAGTTCCCTCCCGACAGAAGATCCACAATCAGAGTTTGCTGGAGAAGTTGACCCAGGAGAAGCTCGACAGCAAAACTAAGCAAAACAAACCCAATGACCTCTCCTCAGGTACACCCCCCATCAGTGCTAATTTGTTCCTATGTTCTAATGTTTGTCTTTAAGTTTACACCATATTTATAATTTTATATGTATTTCCTTCTCATTTGGCTTGATTTCATTTTATTTATTTATAATTTGTCCCGCTCACAGCCTATGCTTGGAGAACCCCCTTCCTCTCTAACAGAATTGCATGCACAGAAGCACCAGGTAAACCCACCCCAGCATGATTTTTATTTATTTTTTTAATCTCCCAACCATTTTACATTATTTTCTGCTTAGATACATGTTTATAATGAATTTAAAAGAATTAAAATTGTGCCCTAGATGCCAGCAGTGACTTCTCCCTGTTCGAGGCGCTAAGAGAGACTATTTACTCGGAGGTGGCGGCCCTGATCTCACAGAACGAGTCCAGACCTCACTTCCTCATCGAGCTGTTCCACGAGCTGCAGCTGCTCAACACTGACTACTTGCGGCAGAGGGCGCTCTACTCACTGCAGGTGAGGCTCGAACGAAATGAATGAAAGATTTGTGGGATGCTAGAAATTAATTTTCATGGATACTTGTATACATTTACTGATATTTGCATCCTACAAAAATACTACTACAGTATGATTTAAAGTGTAACTCCGGCACGTTTGAAGCTAAAGTCGTGTCTAGAGGAGGTGGAATTCTGTCAGAAGCCAAAAAACGGCACAGATCAGTGTTTCCTCGGTGGAGATCTCACTGTGGCAGTGAGTCTGTCAAGGCAACAAACTAGTGCAGTGATGGGGGCAAGTTCTGAACTTCCACGTGAAACGGCAATTTGCTTCAGACTGAAGAAGCTTAACTCCACTTTAACCCATCTGACAACAGCCACGAGTCTAACAAACAAAACGCTCTGCCTGGTTCACTCATTAGTGTCTGAAAACTGCCGACTTCAGCGGCAACAAGCGGCTCGAGCCGAGTTTTTTCAAAAAATATAATTCACGTAAATAAATGGGATTAGAAACGACCTCAACAATCGAGTCTTTTGGGCTTTGGCCTGTGCAGTGGGAAATCAGCAGAGGGAAGTGTGAGGTGCTTATAAAGTTGTTTTCTAACGTTTCCAGACACTAATGAGTGAACCAGGCAGAGCGTTTGGTTTTACACTAGTTTGTTGCCTTGACAGACTCACTGCCACAGTGAGATCTCCACCGAGGAAACACTGATCTGTGCCGTTTTTTGGTTTCTGACAGAATTCCACCACCTCTAGACACGACTTTAGCTTCAGAAGGGCCAGAGTTCAACTTTAAAACTTCACAAAATGGTTAAATATCTGATTTACTATATGGTTGATTTACACCATTACAGTACATGTTTGTATAGTAAATAGTGTTTCTGGGTATGTTTGTACCTGGAGTTTATAATCATAGTAAAAAAAACAGTCAAAACTTGATACTGAAAAACATTAACTTTTTAAATTTCCCTTACTGCTTTTGAGTCACACTATTTAATGTAAAACAATTTACATACAATAGTTACACAGAATAATTACAGAAATTTTGCCTCTGACGGACACCACAGTTTGCCAAGATTTTGTCCTGTACAGTCAGTGTCATTAGTTAAATCCCTGTTATACCATGATACTACAGTCCAGTTTTAGTTCTAGTCTTTTGTCTTATTTCTTCCTCCTTATTTCTTGTGTAGGACATAGTGACGCGACACCTGACGGAGAAGAGTGCGGTGGAGCCGGTCCTGGGGCCTGTGGTGTGGACTGCAGGATCTCAGTCCGAGCTCACGCCCAGCGAAAGCGTCGCCACCAGTGACGCTGTAAGACTCTATAGACCTGTGCAGCTTATGGAAGTTTAATCAAGATAATTTCATTCCTCTCTATTAAAGCATGAGGTTTGGATCAGTGGACAGATCTGTGATGAAGAAATTTGACTATTTCTGTTTTAAATGACAATTATTAAAAGTATCTAGTTTATGTTCAAGAAATGTAAACTATGTAGACAGACGAGCTCAGAAGATCTGCTTTACTCTCAGGAAATTAGTACTGAAAATCATTTGTTTTAATAAGATAATCGAAAATAGTGACAATATGAGGAAAAATTATGATGAATATTTTTTTTGTCATAGTGTCCGGCTCATTCATCCTCCACTTCATTGTCTTTGAATTATCCTTAACACCCAGACTTCTTATGAAGCCGGTCTGTTAAAATTGACTCTTTACAGTATCACACGTGCACTTTGTTCAAGACGGGAATCCTGTGGGTTATGTTACCTGGGATCCAGCCTTTAGCCTGTCAGAACGCTTTTATTTTTCAGTGACTAATGTTCGAGTCTACATTTTTATGTTTTGCAGATAGAGAATAAGAGTTTTTTTCTACTTGAAGTTTCATTGAACCACATTTCTTTTATTTCTTTCTTGATTTTTCTGCATTTCAGGAGGTGGTGGAGAAGAATTTGCGTTTGGCACAGAACAGGAGGAGGGAAGATGCAGAGTCAGTGGGAAACGATAGTGTGATGTCCACTTCGTCAAACCTGGAGCCCTTTGCCAACGATGACTTAGGTATGTTACTGAATTACTCACATATGCAGCTTCATCTGTAACATTTCTGCAGGTTTGACAAAAAGATGGAGAACATGCTACTATATTCAGTTTTCAAGCATTTCTGTACAGATGCCAAAATACCAACAAAATGAAACTATAACTGTATATATTTGTTAGACTTCTCTTCATTGTGCTAGCAGCTGGATTCATATTGAATATACAAGCATCTTTTCCATACATGCACATTATTTTAAGTTATCCAATCCAGAAATACTTTAAAAGCCCAAATATTTCATAAAGTAGATTATATAAGAACCTTTAGTGTTATGTCTCTGTTCATGAGTTCCATGCATGGGTTTTTCTTCCTGATTTGAAGATACATAGACAGACCTTTAATTCTTTTTCACATAAGTTTCACAAAGAATTTAACATGGCAAATGTCCTCCATTGTTATAGCAATAATACAATCTTATAATAAGAATATATCTTTTAAAAGATTAATTGTCCTCACAAAATCAGGAAGGAATTTGCCTGAAACCCATACATAGTTTTTTTTGTTGTTGACATTGCTGCTTTATTTTTTATCAGTCCACACAATCACCTTCTCTAGCATCAATCCCAAACCCAAATCCTACTGAACCAAGCTGCACTGAGCATTTTCTTACACTGTTGGATTCAAATGAGCTGTAACAATCTGAACCTACACCAAACAAAACGGAGCTCACAGTGTAACTCAGTGCTGCTGACATTAACCTGCTGCTTTCTGGCTTTTTGTCTGTTCTTCTGCTGCTCCAATAGGCAACACTGTGATTCATTTAGACAAGGCTCTGGCCAGGATTAGGGAGTATGAGCGCATGAAGCTTAAGGCTGAGTTTAACCCCTGCCACGGCACCACTGCAGCTGCAGGGGGCGCTGACACTTCACACATTGAACACCACCTCACTCACCCTGCTCAAGCGGAAGGTACGGTCACAATAACAAAACATGCTCAGTTTAAAGTGTATATGACAGGCTGGACTGCTCTTTTCTTCTTTAGCAACCTGTAAACATGGGCTGAACTTCACATAATTTACACAAATGTTTTTATTTAGCAAATACAAATACAGTAAAGACAACAGGCCCTATTCACAGCTTCCTCTGGTGAAGTATTGACATTGTAGTAAAGGTCTTAACACACAGATTGGGATTGTCCTTGTGTAACCTGCTGTCCTCTGTCTAATATTCAAATATAGATTTATTTTGGCACAACTCGACTAATTCCCAGCACAATGAATGGAGCAGGAAGTGCGGCTGTGCAGTTTTTGAGAGAACCAGACGTAGCCAGACAGAACCGTGAATTGGGCCTATACCAGTATCTGTAACTGAATTTCTACTTGGCCGATGTAAAACTACGATCAATTTAAAAGACATGAAAACCTGTCATATGCATTTCAAGTCACAAAAGCTGTTTTGTACCAGCTCATGTGTTTGTACTGCTGGAAACACAGTGAAGTAACTGTATTGTATTCTGTGTGCACAGGAGCTGCAGCTGCTGCTCTAAACTGTCCACAAATTGACACTCAGCCTTTAGATCGTCAAATCAAAGCCATCATGACAGAAGTGATCCCCTTCCTCAAGGTAAAACCACACTGACAAGAACTCTAAATTACATAGTTGAAGGAAACATTTCCACTGCGCAGATATCTGTATTGTACCAGCAGTGGATGGAATCAGTTTGGGTCTTCGGGATGAGAAAAATTACAAAGTCATTTACATTTACTTTTCCCTTACTCCTGTTTCTTCCATAAATAAAACCTTGTATACGTTTGTTCCTTGTTCCCCAGGAGAACATGGATGAGGTTTGCTCCGTGCAGCTGCTCACCTCTGTGCGCCGTATGGTCCTCACCCTCACGCAGCAGAACCACGAGAGCAAAGAGTTTGTGCGCTTCTTCCACCGCCAGCTCGGAGGACTTCTGCAGGTCAGAGCTCGCAGGTTTAATGTGTGTGTTTATGTCGTGGAAATGATCTGTAAAATAATACCAAAACATACGAGAAGACACATGTTCACCGGTAACATTCCACCACACTGTGCCATGGCCAAGATACCGTCTCCTGAGCACAAAATATTTTTTCAAGGATCTTTAGGGCCTCCATTTTTTTCTTTTTGCTCAGCATCTAATACAAGGAAACTGTGGATCCCCTGGGCACGTGAAACATAAACAAAACTCTCTTATTTTCAGTGATATCAAACTTTCTGGAGTGAATCTGGATTTGTTTCTACTACTCTTAATCAGGACCCAACAAATAATCAGTTTACTGTCTATCAGGTCATCCTTTCCTCCCAAAACAGGCAGACAAAACTAGGCAGGATCTGAAATCTTTTCCCTCTGTGTCGAGCTTGTTCCCACTTACAGTATAATGAGAATCAGCAGAGGCCCAAACTGCAGAGCCTCAGCTTCACAAACAGACCAGTGATTTGTTTGTTATCCACGTGTTTTAGAAACAGATTCAGTTTGAATTGGGGAAAAAGTTTCTTGAGATTTTTTTGGGTTACTTTATCCTGTAAATACATACGGCGTGCCTCCATCAGTCTGTCCCAGGGCAACTGTGGCTACAACAGTAGTTTACCACCACCGGGTCTGGAGTGAATGAAAAAAAATGCCCTGTAAATGGCTGTGTAAAGCGCTTTGGAGACACGTGTCTGTGTAAAGCATTATTTATATATATATATAAATAAATAAACCTTACCTTACCTAAAACCTTACATATTCATAATTAAAATCTCTGCTCATTAAATCTGTTTGCCTTGTCCTAGGACTCTCTGAATAAGTTTGTGGGGCGCACACTGAAGGAGTGTGGGGAGGACCTCCTCGTGGAGATCTCCGAGGTTCTCTTCAATGAGTTGGCCTTCTTCAAACTCATGCAGAACCTGGACAGCAGCAGCAGCAGCACCATGGACCCTGCAGCCAAACACAAGAACAGACGGAAAGAGGAGCAGGCCGACAAAGACAAGCGTGACTCCAAGGTTAGACGCAGAAAACCTTTAACATCCCGGCAGCTGAATGTGTTAGTGAGTGATGAAAGTAAAAGCAGTTTGCAAAGAATATAAAAAAGGGCTTGGACCTGACTTTTGTTCCTCTAGTTCAGAATTTCCTTTTCTCCACAGTTGTAAAAGCAGATATTTGTGGGAAAAAGTGACTGACTGATATTGCAAAAACATTTTCTCAGAAAAGAACATAAGGACTTGTTAGGAATAGACAGTTTTATCCACTGACCCACTTGGACTGTCTAATGTTGAACCGTGACAAACATCCGTCCATCTTCTCCCGCTTAATCCAGATGGGTCGCGGGGGCAGTTTGCTGCCCAATCCTCATAGCACCTGACCCCCCATGAACCCCTCTGCAGGTGGAGCCCACAGGAGGGTGGACAACATGGTCCTTGATGTTAGTTCCTAGGGGCCCGTGACAAACAAACAATTCAAATTCAACTAACAGTTTTAAAACATTTTTAGGAAAATGCAAATGTTGGTGTGGACAAACCAGCAGCTCTGGACTATTCTGATGAAGACAAGGTACCCGATTTGAACAGTTTAATAATGGTGAAATAAACTTTAACATAACTTAATATTGTTGTTACTGTTGTGTGACAGGACTATGACGAGGCTGAGCAGGAAGGAAAAGCTGTGCACAATATTCAGGACAGATACCTCCAAACTCAACTTAACAACAACCACAACATCTTCAGGAGCAGTGAAGCTTCAGAGGCCGAGGAGGAGCGAGCAGGAAGGCCTCTGTCCATCAGTAAGCACCATTTTATCCATTTTCTAAAGCTTATCTCTTCATATTAATAAAGCCCATTTATTTATGTGTTTTGGTGAAGGTCTTTCTAAAGCGGAGACACAGGCCCTGACAAACTACGGCAGTGGAGAGGATGAAAACGAGGAAGAGGAAGTGGAGGAGTTTGAGGCCGGACCCGTCGATGTGCAGACGTCACTTCAGGTCACGGATCCAGAGGTCAGTCCAGACAAACGTGAACGTGCAGCATTAAAGTGGTTTTCAGTCCAGACAAACGTGAACGTGCAGCATTAAAGTGGTTTTCAGTCCAGACAAACATGAACGTGCAGCATTAAAGTGGTTTTCAGTCCAGAACTCGTTTACACCCTTGAAATGACCAGGACTTAGTAACTTTCAGGTTTTGTCACTAGTGATTTTTGACACAGTTGAATCAGTTGAACCTGTTTCTGTAATAATCATAATCATAATCATAATCTATAATGAAGGGAATCGTTTTCAAACAGAAGCAAAAAGTCCTGCAGCAGTTTTAGGTCCCAAATGTTTTTCAGCATTGGCTTTACTTATTACTTACTTATTTTTTGGGAGTTTTTATCATATCTTTTTGACAATACTCAGCGCTGAAGAAGACGAGTTGAAATGCTGATAAAAAAATTAGCAAAGCAAATTAGGAAAGTTTTATTTAGAATCGAATTGTTGTGCAGAATTGTAATTAAATGAATGACTGAAATGTATTTGTCTCAAACACCAGGGACAAAAACAATGATGTAATGAAATATTCAGTAAGTCACAATGTGTTTGAGGAGGAGTAAAATCAAGTCAAATGTTTATTCTTATTTTTTTTGGTTGTCAGCACATTTTACATTAAAAAAATCTATAAGTTACATATTCTTATATTAACAGAATGCTTATTAAATACATTAATAATATTGTTTCTAACTCTGAATTAACTCTTTTGTGGACAGTTTTTAAAATAGGGACATTAAACAAGGTGGTAAAATAAAACTAAGTCCATAGTTTTTAGGCAGGTCCGTACAGAAGCTGCTGTGGCTGAAATTTGTCCTTCAAATTATAAATGGATTAATTGATTGATGTAAATTGAATTTACCCACTATTAATAATGTCACAAAGTTTGTGAAGAAACCTGCAAATATTTAAACATTTATTTTTAGTCATTATTTTGTTATTGAACAAGAATGTTTTATTATTTATCTTTTTCAGAAGACGACCTCAACTGAAACACTGGACGCCAAAGCCGAACAGAACCCGTCAAACCTGCAGCAAGAAGAAGGTGAGAAACTGTTCCACACAATCATATTTATTTATTAGTTTATTTGTCAAGGACTGTACAAAAAACACTGCCGATGTTATGGACAGAAGGCTCCTGCCCCGAGGTCATTTTCAGCCCCCGTCCCTGGTCCCTGGCTTTTACAAATATTAGTACAAAATTATATTAGCATAATATATTAGTACAGTATGGTATAATATATTAGTATAATTATATTATATTAGTACAAAAATGTTTTAAATGTGAAATTTGTAAAATACACAGTTTAAAAAACAATAAGAGGAGGGGATTTGCCATTTGAGACAAATCTGGTCCTTTACACCATGAGTCCATCTGCAGTTTGGTGCAGTTCTGTGGATCCAGAGCTTCAGCTTTAATGAGAAAAGTCTTTAGCTCCAGAGGTGAAGAGTCCTACAGCTGTGACTGAGAACCCTGAGCCCCCAGAGCAGGTCTACGTCTCTTCACTCTGCAGCTCCACTGACTCCAGCTCCGTCCTCACTCCTTCATTTCTGTATTTTTGTATAACTGACACATTACAGCAGGAGCAAAACCTCAAGACACTTGAGTGTGTTTTTCAGTGCTCGTGCAGTGATGCCGCTTCATTGGTTTATGATCAAACACGATTTTGTGGCGACAGAACAGTAGGACATGAGATAAAATATCAGAATCATCGTTTCAGTCCGATCCTTTTTCTTTGTTTCAGCTTCGGCTCAGAGTGTCTCCCCAGTGGAATCCAGTTCGGAGGCTGTTCCAGCGGAGAATCCAGCCCGAGAGGAGGTGCATAAACCAGACACGGCGTCAGAGGAAACTGCAGCTGCCGACCACAGTGAGAATCTCCCCAAAGGCCCGACCAGCTCCAGCAGCCCCGATACAGACTCTCCCGTCATGATCAACGTGGACGTGAGTACGACGAGGACCTGTTCAGCTTCTGATAAAGACTCAAGTTTTTAAAGGAAGAACATAACCTCTTTATTCCTCGAAACAGGAGGTGGGCAGCGGCAGCACCAGCCAGAAATCAGATGAAGACGACTTTGTGAAGGTGGACGATTTGCCTCTGCAGCTCACGGTTATGTGTGAGGTAGGGACTTTTTTACCCCTCATCACCAAAACAAAATGACAATGAACTTTTAATCAAATGTGACTAAACTGAGTGTGTGTGAGACAGGAGGAGCTTCAGAAGAGGATCGTGGAGGAGCAGCAGAATAACAACCTCTCTGCAGAGATCCTGAACGGGAACACAGAGGGGCTGAGTGGGCTGGTGGGAAACGATCAGGCGCTCAAAGAACCCGGTACACCGTTTTGAATATAGTATTACTGCAAAACAAGCTTTACAACTATTCTAATCTATACAAATAACTTATATCTTTGGGATTACTGTCTTTGTTATCGTAAATTTACCCTGTGTAACGCTTCTGGAGGAGGGTCCCCAGGTACATTTAGCCAATTACACATGTTTTACTGCTCAAAAATGTCTTGAAATACATGAGTGCAAGGGACACCTGTCCATAGATCTCACCTGTAACTAAAGGCCGCCACACACTACAGGAGAATTTGCCCGATTTTGGCTGCGATTTCTTTGAGTTAAGGAGGCGTCACCCGACTTTTTGTTTCCATGTGCGATTTTGAAGCCGCTGCTCCTCATGTGGAGTCGGTGTCAGATCAGAACCACAAACATCAACAACGCGACGGAAACAGACGAAAATAATGAGACTTTATCACCCACCTGATATAAAGTGGAACATTTAAACTGCAGCGTCTCATCCACATTATCCATAGAAATTGTCCTCCACAAATAATGACCCCAGTGCAGGAAATCAAGATTTTAATCCAGTTTGAGTCGTTCTTTGAAAGTAAAAAGAGAGTGTTTCCTCTCGTGTGTTATTTACACATCGTGCGGTGAAGCTGCAGATCAGCGACAGTGACTCTACTTCCTGTGGACTTCATCTCCTCTTTTCTGCTTTAAAAATCCTGGATCTGAAGTATTGCGCCACATTTCATAAATAATAATCCCACAGTTTGACTTGTGTCTAAACCTGAAGTGCAGAGTCTGATCTTTGAACCCTTCAGAGTCTCAGAGCGACTGGTTTTACTGTAGACAGGAAACAGGAAACACGATCGCGCTCACAGCTTTATATCCTGTGCTCCACACACAGATCCCACTGCAGTTTATTATATTATTTTTATTACCTTAATCGAATTATTTGTTGTCAGTGTTACTGTGTTGATACTTTGCAGCTGATGTCGTCAACCTTCCCCGGGGTGATGTTAGACTTTAACCTGAGCTTTATTTTAACACAATCTGGCCTGGAAACAACAAACTTAGTTGGAACTAAAACAGATGAACTTTGTGCTGTTAAACAAATCTCTCTCAAACAGCTTTAGCAACAGTTTTCAGTTCGTCTCATCATTTTGTTGAAACTCAAACACCTAAACAGGACGATGGACGCTCGCATTGTTCACAGGCTCCTGGAAAAGTGCCGTCATGAGTTTTGAGCTCATCTTACAAACCTCCCTGTTGACTGGAGAACGTTCTGTCAGTGCACATAAATGTAGAACACCCCCAGTGTGAGGTCACTGCCAACTATCAATAAAATGTGGTTTCATGAGTGAATAAAACGTGTTTTCTAAACACAGGTAATTCTAAGTATTTTCTTTGTTTTCCAGAAGCTGCTCCAGACCTGTGAGAAATCCTCTTGTGACACTTCTGAGTTTTATCAACACTACTTATCCCCACAATATGATTTGACTCTTGTTGATTGTAGTTACAAACGTTGGCGTGTGCATTTGGTCTCATATTTTAGCACAAACTCAGTTCGGTTCATTCCTGAATGTAATTCTCTGCTGCTCATTTGTCAGTCCTCTTTTTAATAATAATTTCCCTCACTTTGTTCCGTCCTGGGTTCTGGGATCACTTTTTCCTTTTCGTTTGTATGTTCCATGTTTTTAGCGTTGCCTTTTTGCTGTACAGGCCACGTCTGGTTCTTGATTCTGTAGAATAGACACGAGCGCTTCACATGTTTTTATATGTCGGATTTAAACTCCTTTAAGCCTTTGTTCAGACATTGTTCGGTTCTGTCAGTTTCCAGAGTATTGAACTCTAATACATTTTAAATAAATTGTCAAATCTTTCAAATCTGGATGTTGTTATTGCTTCGTAACGATAAATAACAGAACTAATAGAGTTATAACTATATATACGAATGGGATGGTTTACCACATGTAGATCGAATACACGTTTTTCTTATTCTCGGTTTATGGACAAAGCAAATATCAGAAAGTCCTTTAAGTTAAAAAATAAACTGAATTTCAGCATTGAACCTGGCAACCCAAATGTGAGACTCATGTGATGCTCTTCTGCTTTCGGATTCGACCATTTTGAAAACTAAAACACCAACCTGAGGCCCTCAGGCCCAGTGTTTTTTTCTTCATTTTAAATAAATCATAACTATTATTATCAGTAAACGCAGTATTTGAAGCAGGATCTGGGGTCAAGTTTATGAGATTTCAAACATGCAAATCCTTTAACAATACGTCACAAGTTTGAAATAAAGTGCATATTTTCTTATACAAGGTGGAGAACGTTTTTTTAACTAATCTATTAACTCTTAAGCTTTTTAGCAAATAGTAACACAATAAGACCAGTTTAGTACCAATTTCATTTAATACGCCAAACATTTTCTAATACATGTACACAAAATGATTTAAACTCAAATTATGGTGCAAGTCCCAAGTTTATAAAATCACATCTTTTATTAATCACTATAAAAGCAGGAAGTCCCATTTGAGGCGAGTCCGTGTGATGCAGTTAGGCACAAAATAGTGTCTCAGTGAAGCTTTTATATCAGTTCTACAGGTCAGGTTTATTTATATAGCGCTTTACACACATGTCCCCAAAGCGCTTTACACAGACACATGTCCCCAAAGCGCTTTACACACATGTCCCCAAAGCGCTTTACACAGACACATGTCCCCAAAGCGCTTTACACAGACACATGTCCCCAAAGCGCTTTACACAGCATTTTACAGTATTCAGGACAGTTTCTGCTACATCTTAATTAGAAAACATTAGAAAACTCATTTCACATATAGTTGTACAAATTACACCACAATAGTCATAAGTCATATTTATAAAGCAAAAATAAATCATTGTGTCCCTAAATTGTTCCAAAGTCTAGAGCAAAGTTTGGTTTAGCTCATTTACTGTAAGAAACTGTTACCACGGCATGCAGGGGTTCGGACAGTCACGAATGTACGACTCAAAGGTGCCGTCGGAAACTTGCATCAGTGTCGTGTAGGTGGTGAGCTGGAAAAACAAGACAAAAAACACAATAACACTAAATATATTTAAATATAGTTAATTGTGTCACACGATAAAGACCAAAAACTAACCTTGTTTAGCACAGGCTTTGTCGAGAGCACATCGTACAGTGTTTTTATTGAAATATTCTGCAAAAGAAAACAAATCAAGTGTCATTTAAAACAAATATTTGGTTTTCAGAGTATTATCTAAACCAGGGCTACACAAGGGTTAAACTATGGATAAACTGCCACGACCAAACTAAATGAAACTAAATTGAAAACTAAAGTAAAATGAGATTGTGACATTATTGTAAATGAAAAGGAACCATATGGGAAATTCAGATTTTAAATGTCATAAACATGACTGAGCTGTGCCTCAGATACGAGGTGATGTTCAGATGAAATATTGTTCCCACTGGTCACGATTGTAATGCAGATGTTTTCTTCAATATAAAAACAGTGGGCATGAGTCCCATTTATTTATTTAAGTCATAATTTGTGGTCTTTTGGTTCTCAGGATGATTATCCAATCAGAAAGCAGGATGCGCCTCATTGGCGTTGCCAGTTTCAATGGTGAAATCCAGTCATTTTAAACTTTAAAAAACCCGTCTCTGATCTGAATCCTCACTACTCTGCACCAGCACCCAGGTTTTAATCAGTTGTAGTGCAAGTTCTGGCTACATTCAGTTCCTAAACCAACATGAGTGCCACAGTTTTAAATACTGCTCACATATTTCATTCTTTTGCCTGCACAAACTGTCCTTACGTTCTGTGTGGTCCTGTTCATACACGTCATTGCAGGAGTTCTTCGGTCATCTAGAAACAAGGGGTCCTCCCAGTGGTCGTAGTTTGTCTCCAGGACGTACCAGCGCCCCAGTTTAACGTTTAATCTACAAAAAAACACAAACACACATTTAAAAATGATCTGTAAAACATCTGACTATTTATACACTGAGATAAATGTAGGTGAGGTAACTCTGGCTGTAAGTACTTTCTGTTCCGACAAACGGTTGCACAAGACAAGCACATGATAAGCTGCAGCAGTGTGACCAGAATAGAGGAAACCACAAAGGTTAAAATCAAATATTGTTGTAGTGGTTATATATATAACACAGATTTCGGTCATATTATCTGAAAAGGAGGATAT
Organism: Odontamblyopus rebecca; assembly: GCA_030686955.1. Taxonomy (NCBI): domain Eukaryota; kingdom Metazoa; phylum Chordata; class Actinopteri; order Gobiiformes; family Gobiidae; genus Odontamblyopus; species Odontamblyopus rebecca. The sequence continues at coordinate 750,128 of CM060658.1, read as the reverse complement.
TTCAGTATTGTACTGTACCTATTATGAGGCTGGTCTTATAGAGTCAGTTTCATCAAAGATACACCGTGTACCAGGTCACTTTTCCTGCACTTATTCAGTTACAGGTGTTTCCCTGCACTTATTCAGTTACAGGTGTTTCCCTGCACTTATTCAGTTACAGGTGTTTTAATTGAAAAAAAAAAAAGCTGCTTCATACGGATAAAAAGTTGTGAGACACATTAAGAATCATGTTGTAATGATCATGGGTCAGATTTACTCCACAGCCTCACTCACAGTCAGAATAACATCTCCATGGAAACAATCAGGAGACTCTAGCAGAACAGGACAGGGTCTAGGGCCCCGGTCTAGGGCCCCGGTCTAGGGCCCCGGTCTAGGGCCCCGGTCTAGGGCCCCGGTCTAGGGCCCCGGTCTAGGGCCCCGGTCTAGGGCCCCGGTCTAGGGCCCCGGTCTAGGGCCCCGGTTTGGCCTGATACTCACTCGAGCAGGTCCAGGCTCAGCTCTCTGGAGCGGGTGATGATGCATCCCTGTCCACTCTGGTTCCCTCCCAGGATGAAGTAGGCAGGAGCCAGCAGCTTGGTCTGAGCCAGCAGATATCGGGCATTTTCATAGCTGCAACAGACAGACCTGGTGCTCAGGAAGTGTTTCCTCATGTTTTATGCAATGTTAAAGCGTCAGATGAAGCTTTAAAAAGGAGCTACAAACTGAGCCTGGGTTGTACCTCATCATTTCTGAGGACAGTTCGGTCATGTTTGTGAAACTTAAAATCAAAATCTTACACAGTTCTTTTAAATAGAAATACCTGGTTGCATTTTCCAGAACAGATCGTGTGAGGAAGCTCATCCACATCCCGTCTCTCTGGCCCAGGATCCACTCTAAGATGCCTGCAAAAGATTTGAAATTCCTAAATATAAAATCTTTTAATAATGTCTTTCTGTATCATAAATAAGGTCCCTGAGGTCACTTCCTCCAGCTCCTCCGGTGGGACATGCCCAGAACATCCGGAGCAGATGCCCGAGCCACCTCAGCTGGAGCAGCAGCTCTACTCTGAGCTCCTTAGCATATCTCTAAGGGAGTGGCCAGGCTGCAGAGGAAACTCATTTCGACTGCTCGTATCCACAATCTTGTCACTTGCACAACATATGAAGGGTAAATACTCTTAGACCCTTAACAACACTCACCAATATATCCTCCGTCCAGGCTGAAGCGCTCATTCATAGTCAGACTGAACAAGTACTGAAAACCAGAAATAACAACAATCAAAACTTTTATGACTTTAACCAGGCCTAAAAGATTTGGGAAACATATTGAACTGTGATCTTTCTGGAAAGACTGAAATATGAACGAGGTATTTCAGAACATGTTTACACATGTGCATTTAGAAATTATGGATTTAAATATTTCAGCCTTTGCAGTTTGCTAATTGTGATTTTGAGTTGATTGTGGTGATCTTGTGTTCGTAACCTAAACATTTCATAATCAAACTCACCGGCTTGATGCCCGTCAGCATGCCCACGTATCCTGCAAAGTTGGTGGATTTGAACACGGTTTTGTTGTTCCTCCTGAAGTCCAGGTTGACCACGAGAGGCTTGAGCTTCTCACTCGTGATCCAGGACTTGTTCTTCATGTCCCAGCTGACAGGAGGCAGGAGACTTATATTTAATAAGAGCAGAGAAACACCAGGGACACTTGTGATGGGACGTTCTTACCCCATAAATAATCCAAAATCCAGATTTCTGCCATGGAGGAGGTTCCCTGGAGAAGACAGAATTTAAGATGTTGATGTCACTTAATAAACTTGTTAAACTTGTGCTTTCTAATGCACAGATAAAGCATCGTCCAGGCACAATCTGTAACAAAGGAGAAGCTAAACCCAGGCCCCTGATGGACACTGTCACACCTCACACAGGCTCTCACTTCCTTTGGTTTAATTTAGGATCGAGCAGGATGGAGGTGTAAACAGGAGAGCGATGATGTCTGAACCCTCCATTTTTGTTTGAGCAAAAAGTCTTTGTCCAGTTGACAGGGTTAAATTTCTTGTTTGGAATCTTTTACATTTATCAGAAGCCTGCAGCTGTCGTGTCTTCATACACAGTCATTCAGAAAGAGAAGATTTTAAAGTCCACACAAAAAGGCGCAAAACATTTAAACAATCATCTGAATTACAGTTCAGAAGGTAAAAATGTAGTGTTACAGTCAATAAAATCCTGAACTGAAATACAGTTTTAATTTGTCAGCAGCAGCTCAGTGGTTAAAGCGCTTGTGCTTGGATTTGTGTCTGTGTATGAATTTGTCTTTGTACATTATATTTTAATATTACTAAACAATGACCCACCTTTAGAATCTTCTGCTACTACAGAGGTGCACACAGTGAAGACCTCGTAGAAGATGTTGAACAAAGTGATCTCCCCTGAATGAGACAAGTTAAAGAATAAAATAAAATAAATGAAATAAAATAAAATGTGCCTTTTACACAAAGCAGCTCGATGACGTTACCCAGAGCAATGCCCGAGTCTGAAGCTATTCCTCTGATCTCGTCCCTGAACGGGTTGGGCAGCGTGTTCAGCATCAAAGGCTGACAAAAAATACACATGAATTAGAATTTAAAAATGAAATGTTCAATGTTCGTTTTCTGTTTGTTTTTTTTAAAGACTCTCACCAAAGTTAGATCCACCAACTCAATCAGCCTCCCGCTGGGCACAAAGGCCTGAGCCAAGTCTCGAATCACTTGAATCATCTCGTCCAGCTTAATGAACAGAGTAAAAAATAAAGTAAATAAGGAAGTAGGATTATTTGTGAAATATTAAAATAGAGCTTGAAATGTTCTCACCTCCTTTTTCTTGTCCTTAATCACAGACGTCCACCTCCGTTCGGGAGGCAGGTCCAGGTCGATCGTGTACCAGGTCACAGGGCCTTTAAAACTGAGCCATAAAACACATTATCACTACATTAGGACTGCACTGTGGTCATTTACACATTCATCCATTTTCTTCCGTTTATCCGGCGGCTTAAGCAGGGACTCCCAGACTTCTATCACCTCAGACACTTCCTCCAGCTCCTATAAGGGACTAAGAGATATAGTCCCTCAAGCGCGTCCTGAGTCTTCCCCAGGGCCTCCTCCTGATGGGACGTGCCTGAAACACCTCCCCAGGAGCCACTAAAAATGCCTCTGGAGCAGCCACCTCAGCTGGAGCAGCAGCTCTACTCTGAGCTCCTCCTGCGGCATCAGAACTGCACCAGATGCATCTAGTTGGATTTGCATTTGTGAGCTTGAAACTTGTTGAGACTTGTGTAAATTATCTTTTTTTTAACTTACCTAAACACACCAGATTATGATACATTAATATTATAGTATTTAATATTAGTTTTAAATGTTTATTAGTTTTCAGTGTTTATTACTTTATGTGACCTTATTTGATAGTTGTAGTATTAGTCAGCATTTTTTTCTATTAACTTACTAAACTAACACTAAAATCGGTCTATAATCATTGACGATCAAACTGAATGGAGCTTAGTAGAGCTTATTAAATAATATTTTAGTTTTTCTACGTCTTAAAATGAAAAATCTTTAGGAACTTCAGTGATTTTCAGTGGTGTCATGACAGAAACAGCGATTACAAAACAGCCACTGACTCAACTCTGGTGGATAAAAATAAAACCTTACGTGGGTCCTTGTGGTGGATACATGTCCGTGCGACAATCTTCTGTGTACTGCAAATAAAACACACACATGACACACACATGACACACACAGGACCATTCATCACCAACTGTCTTTGTTTATTGAATAATGAGCTCAACTTCATGCACGATGCACTCACTCAATTGTCACTTACCGGTGGTATAAATTGCGTTGATGTCACAGAAAAAAAAGCAGCAAAAACTAATAAACCTAAGCGACCCATTTTGACCCAGAAATAACCCAAACTCCTCAGAGTCTTGTGTTGTTGCGGAAGCTGCGCTGTTTACCTCGTGACGGCGCAATTACGGCTCAGAGGGGCGCACACGGCGACACTTTACATTTAAAACATTTTCTACACGATATATTACCATAAAACTCATTTAAGTATTTACTATTATACATATCTACATACGTATGTGTTTGATTTCTACAATGTTGTGAAAAAATTAAAATGATAAAAATAAAAAACATTTACGCCACACCCCTAAAAGCCCAGCGCAGTGGTTTGTTCCATGCGGAAGCCAAAAGGACCCCCCCCCCCCCCCTCCATACCACTATAATGCTCAATTATTATTTTTAAATTATAGACTGAGCAGTCACAAGTTTATTACATTTTTAATAATACAAATTGTTCTAAATTAGTATATTTGATTCTCCATTAATACATAGACTATAATAATAATCATTTTGTATTCATTTTGATGATTAGAGTATTTAAGTACAAATAAACAAAATAATCGCAAAAGGAAAAAAAAAAAGAGTGATTATTTTTCCTTCTTGTGTGTCATGTTACACATTAACCACTGCAGTAAAAACACACCTTGTTGTACTTCTGTTAAAAGACACTTATTCCTGTGATAAAAGGCAACAAATTCCATCCATAGCCATAAAGGAATCTACGTAAAATAAAAAAGTAACAGTGCATTTTGATCATATATTGTTTATTAAAAACATAACTTCCACAAAGAAATTAAAAAAAAATAAAAAACAAACTTCCTCGTCTTCACTTGCAGTACCTGTCTGCTTTCATTTTACTCCTCCTACAAGACACAACAAAACTTGATCATTATAATCTTGCATGATCACATTTAAAATGTATGATTTTGTTTTGTTTATAATATCAGACCTGTCCAGCAGAGCCTCATGAAACTTCCCGTCCACTCTGGCTTTCTTTAACTTAGTGGAGTCTTCCTCATTGACCCTGAGCCGACGATCCTGGAAACTCTGGAACTTCTTTCTGTAAACAAACCCCCATTAAACCTAAGTATTTGTGACCTTCTAACCAAAAATTGTAACTATTAATGTGTTTTTGAAGCAGAATGTAAAAGAAATTGTGGTTTTATATTGTTAATTGCTTTAGTAACGGTACTAATATTCAGTTACTCTGAAAACCATGGATATGTTTCGAGTCGAATCAATATTGTGACCAGTGCATCGTATCGAATCGTGGGGAAACTGTATTGTTGCATCCCTATTGTTTACCACCACATTCAGGAGACTTACACGTAATTGACCTCACAGGACTTGACATTCCCCTTGTCTTCATCTGCCAAGTCGTCCTTCTGCTTCACCTCCCTCTCTGTACTGGTCCGAATCTTTAAAAAAAAACAAAAAAACATTAGCCCTCTACACCTTGACCCGTGAAGCGCAGACGTGCTCCACTTAAAGACCATTAAACATGCAACTTTATGGTGAAATGCTGTTTTACACTTCACCTTCACCATCTCGCCGTCCCCGGCAGTTTTGTTCTTGGCCTCGATGTCTCCGCCTTCACTGTAGGAGATGAAGCAGCTATTGGCGGCCAGCAGAGCCATTTTACCCTAAATTAAAGAAAAAAAACATTAGTGGACAATTAAAATTAAAAAGATTTGTTCTAAGACTGGATTTTGTGACCGACTTTAAAACGGCTATTTGTGAATAACCTTAAATGCAACGTTAAAGGTGAACCTTTATAACTTGATTTCTTTGGAACATTCCAGGAACAGCAATAACATCTCAAACTTGCATTTTGATGCAAATCCATTAGTGTCAAAAAGTCCAATTTAAACTGCAACAAGCAACCTGCAATAGGCTGATATACAGTGATATAATGTACTTTGAAATGTATGCAGGGACTTACAATGAAAGAAGTGAAGATTTTGGAGATGTTGAGTGTAAATAGGTCAAACGGGCAAAGAGCTTTAATAAGACAGATTGTCTTTCTCATTTGGCTTCATACATTATCAACCAATGAACAATGTATATTTCTGGTTCATTATTATGTGCCCTTTTTCCCTCTAAACTACTGTACAGCAAAATGTGAGGTACGAACAAACCGTTTTTATTATTTTGCAGTGACATTCCCAATTTATGATTAACATTAGCTATGCTGAAATGGTTAATAGGATTTAACTATTCAATGAGCTAATAATTTGAGACCCATATTACTGCATCTCAGCTACACCACACATAATAATGTTAGTATATAATTTATACTGTATCAGAACTGGAGTTCAATGGTATTTTTGTTAATTTACTGTCCCCTTGGGGTTAGTGTTATACTTCACATGAATTTAAGAGATCAAATACCAGTAATACCAGTAATATCAAATACACAAGAAACACATAAACGTATATTTCTAAGTTCAGTTTCATTTACTCACGTCCTGAAACACTGGCTCCCACTGTTCCCTGGCACCGATGGCATCTGAGCGTCCCAGTACCAAACCATCCGAGTTGATCCCCAAATACTTCCCATATCCAGACTTCAGAGCAATCCTGAAACACAGAATATTCACTCTTGTACTCATAAAACACAAGGCTGAATGCAACATATTTGTCTCCAGGATAAATCATTTGCATTGTGATAAACAGAGAGCTAGACCAACATGTTGACTTGTCCACTGAACAGTACAAATGATGTTTGCGCAGATTTGAAATGTGGTGCATCTCACCTTGTGTCGGAGAGTTTAATGGCGGTAAACTGCTCTGGAGGATCGGGCCTTTCATCATCTGAAACATCAGGACCACATCCAATCATTTACATTTCTGTTGTCTTTGTTTTCTCACATTGTTTTCATCTGTCACAGACTGAGACAATAACTTTTTGTCAAAAAATAAAACAAAAGCATGTTTATTCATTATGGTTGTTTGCATAGCACTGAAAAACACAAAAACATGTATCATTACTAGTGCTGTCAAAAGTGTCAAAATCAAAAATCAGATACTAATCAATACAAAAACTAATACAGAAAATATTGAGCAGGCATTCATACTAAAACGTCACATGCACAGGATCAAAATAAACCTTTCCTGAATATCTTGAGCTCTTTTAGAACAAGTATGAGCCCACTATGGAACAGCCCACTATGGAACAGCCCACTATGGAACAGCCCACTATGGAACAGCCCACTATGGAACAGCCCACTATGGAAAGTAAAATGAACGAAATCAAGTTTGAATTTTTTGCATTGTGACAACACTAGTTGTTACTGTGAGCTTGCGTCCTTCCATGCACTCGTATTTGGTCTGGAGAAGAACCTCCTCCTGCTTGTTTCCATGGAAATGTTGTACCTTTGGCTATAATATTCCAGGGTATGTCATAAAACTCATATCTGTGGGAGAATGTTCTTAAGTATGTTTTTAACTTTCCATTTTCATGACATCATGCAGTTGACTTTCTACCCCTAGAGAGTTACACACTAGCACTTTCTTTTGATTTTCCTGAGGTCAGGCCAGTGGATTTTCTCAGAATATAAAGATAAATAAATTATAAATACAGAGACAGAAATAAAAAGAGCAAAAACTCAGAGAAAAGAAAAATGCAGTTCTGCTCTGTCACAAACCACTGTCAATAGTCAGCAATATATCCATGTTGCGTTAAAATGTTGGATGTTGTCTTATGTCATCTTAAAGTGCTGTCCAGTGAATGTTTATTAGAGTAATCACAACAAAATAATTAAACTTGGTTTTGGACAAGGTTATAATTAAGCTTTCTAAAAGTGAAAAATCAAATTTTCGGGGAAATCTTGGCTCTTGAGGGAACTCTAATGTATCTGTTTTTAGTGGTAGGGGAAACCGGGGAACATGGAAGAGACCTTCACAAAGTTGGGGAGTATTTACAAACTCCATTCAGAAAAGATTATGCATTATGTTTAGCAGGATTAGTTTCTTCTTACCTGGGTGTGGAGCTCCAAGTGTGAAGAGTCCAGTGTCCAGTGCATGAACATAAGCGTTATTCTCCATCTCTATGGCAACTGTCCCAGTAATTTCTCCAAATCGCTTGACCACCCACCACCCACCTAAAGAGTAAAGAGCAAGAGTAAAATTATGATGTGCTTAAAATCAACCAGCGTAAACACAGAATACCAATCATGACATTCATCCTAGCAAAGAAGCATGTAAAGTGTGGCACCATTGTTTTTTACTCTGGAAATGTATGTAGCACTATAGTATGTGCTTGCATTGCAGCTCTGTAATCATCTTCCAGAATCAGAAAGGTTTTATTGCCATATGAGTGAACAGGTTCACAACATTCCACCCATAACATACCAACAATATCCAGTTTGTCTGCGCCATCTTCAGCTTTTCTATTCTTGTCCTTGTGCTTTTTTTTCTTTCTGTAAAAAGTTGAAAATAATGGGAGTACATGTAATAAGTTAAATCTGGATCTCTCGAAATTAGCAACCCAAACATTGATAGCGAATTTGTTTTAAAACTCATTAATTTCGGAAGTATTTTGAATATTTATCAACTGCGTTTTCACACATCATTTAAAAACTAAATTAAAGCGTAAAATGACTCACTAAAATGCAAAGATAAATCACAAGAAAAAAACAAAAGAAAAACCTCATTTGTTAGCTATATGCTAGTTAGCATTTTGGGTTAGCATTGAGTCAAATTCAAATCAGCGCATGCTTTCCAGATCAAATAAATCGAACAGATGAATTATACATACAATTACTTACCCTTTGCTTTGTCCCTTTAAAACAAGTTTTGTTGATTTCACACGAGAATATTCATCCATGTTTGAAAATACTGATCAGAGTTTGAAGAAAACACTCTAGACCGGAAACACGTGACCTCCACCGGAAATACGTCTACCGTAGACTTTATTTAATATATATTGACATCTACCATAGACTTTTATTTTATATTTTTTATCTATATTCGCCGTGTCTCACTTCGGCGAAATGGGAAAGGTCCAGCCTGATTTTCTTATAGTTTTATGTCTAGTCCATGGAGCCGCCCCGTTGCCCAGCAACCGAGACACGCTGCTAACGCTAATGCTAACAGCACGTACCACGTAGATTATGCACGGGTAATCAAACTGTCGGATTTCGAGACCAAGTTATTGTAATAATTCTCATCCAAAACGAAAACTTATGTTTAACATTTGCAAAACAAAACGGCTGTATTTCTGGGATACACCTAAAATAAGATAAATTACGCCAGAGATTTAAAAACTTTCCCCATACAATTACATCCATGGTTGACTTCCAAACACAGTGGGAAACACGCTTAGAATTGTAACAGAAACACGGCATGAGGAGTCAGTTCTCCAGCAAAAAAAAAACAAAAAAAAAACAGCTTTACACAGTCCATATCCACTGTCAACAACCACAGCATCACTTTCTTCACCCATTACTGCAGTTTGATAGTAATGTTATAGTTTAATAATAATAGTTTAATTATTGAAGATCAGATTTTACGATTGCTATGTTGGTCTCCCTGAGGTGCTGTTTTTGTTATTGTTCAAATCTACCGTTGTTATTGTCATTTGTGTCTAATTTCTTTGGTTAACGATTTGGCCATGTTTATAATATATTAATAATTATACTTTTCCTATAAATCAATCAATATATAAATAAATTAAATATTACTACAGTTTGATAGTAATGTTATAGTTTAATAACGTTACTGAAGGTCAAATTTTACGGTTGCTATGTTACTGAGATGCTGTTTTTGTTATTGTTCAAAACCTGCAGGTGTCATTTGTGTTGTTTGGTTAACAGTTTTGTCGTGCTTAGCTAACTGTGCTTTTCCTATAAATCAAAATATAAATCATACAATTCTGTTTCACTGCACATGTGGGATTTACAAACGCCTTTTTAATTTTAGTAGCTTCAAGTTGGAGCCTCCATCTGTGCAGGTGCAGTAGTCCTACAGACTTTTATTTTTATTTTTTGTGAACAAGCAATCCACGTTGATCTCACTTTTTTCTTTTATGTTGTTAGGCTCTAAGTACGACATAAAACATAGAATAGTTATCGGAAATCTGATGACATGTTTCGTGAAGGCATACATGAAATATAGATTGATTAGAGTGTAAACTGTAAATGTAAAAATTACCAACACACAAAGAAAATGTGACTATACCGATTCACATATTCGTCGTGAAAAAATTATGAATGGGCCGAGCGCATAACAATTTTCTTTAATTTTGCACTCCACCCAGTGTAGATTACAACGATCAACCGTCTAAATAATGTGTAAACTGGATAAAACCAAATATTAGCTAATAAATATGGTGATGTCGCTATGTTTTGTGGAAGAAAAACGCGCAGTATACAGGGTGACCATATTTTCAAAATAAAAAAAGTTGGACACCTCTAGTTTATGGTTGTTGCTAATAATAAAATTGTGAATCGAGTGTGTAATTAAGGAAAACTGTTATGCACTATGGCCATTCACAACTAACATGTGTCAGTACAGTCACATTATCTTTGTGCTTTAGTCATTTTTACGCAGCTTTTCCGTGTTTTACCTAAACAAATGACAATGTGTGCGTCTCTTTACTGTTGGCAGGGGTCAAATTGGTTATAAATATGGACACCAGGGACAATTCTTATATAAAACTGTAACAAATCAATAGTTTTGGATAAATGCACCGGGACAGGGGACACAGGGGAAATAGGGACTTCCGGTCACCCTAAAAACGGAAGCAGAAGAAATGTGGCCTGTACGTCACATTTAAGCCTATATAAGTCAAATTATATTATTTATTTATTTATTTATTTATTTATTTATTTATTTATTTATTTATTTATTTATTTATTTATTTATTTATTTTATTTTTTTTGCTTCACTACAGCTCTTTTTAACACCGATTTAGTCTATAGTAATGTTATTGAAGCTCAGATTTTACCGTTGCTATGTTACTGAGATGCTGTTTTTGTTATTGTTCAAAACCTGCCGGTGTCATTTGTGCTGCAGACCATAGAAGTATAATAAGATCCCTGCTGCTGATGCACTGGGGAAAGTGGAGCTCCACTCTAGACTGGAAACACGTCACATCTACTGTAGACTTTCTAGTTTTATGAGCCAGACCCCTGGAACTATAATAAAATCTTTTATTAAGGTTTTATTATACATCCCTGGCCAGAGCCTCTTGCAGAGTTTTGGCTGTGGAGACGACAGAGCCGCATGGGAACAAAATGCACCACATAGTAACATTGCGTTTGTATTCGGTGTGGGCTGGAAGGAACTTTTTTGTTTTATTAATCACAGGTAAGTTACTTGAAATACTCAAAATATTCTGTGCACGCAGCCCTCAAATGAAGGCAATATGATGACACAAATTAAAAACCTATGGTCATTTACAGATGGAGGGTCTGTCCCCTGCATGTCCTGCATCTTTGGATCAGAGTTTATCCACAACAGATTTTCGGTTACGAAATAGACCGTTTCTATTGATGGATATCAAGAAGATAAATGATGATAAATAATAGATTAAAAAATATGAAATATAATTTTTTAATTGTCACAAGTTGAACACTGAAAAGAATATATATTTGTGATTTTAAATTAAAAATATTGTTCATGTGTAACTATCATGTATCAAGGTGTCTCAAATCAGAATGTATTTTTCCTTGAACTGGTTTAATTTAGTTTTCAGAACCTTTTTTAAATAATGGACAGTCATATCCGCCAGAGGGCATTGTTTGTTTGTTTGTTTGTTTGTTTGTTTGTTTGTTTGTTTTTTCAGATTCTTGAATGTGATGATGTTATACTCCGAGATAAAGACAGTTTTCTTGGTTGTATTTGGCCATGAAACATCTAAAAGGTCAATACAAAAATGCTGAACCTGATCCTTTCTTTTATTGACTAGACTCAAGAACTCAGTGTATAACAACAAAATCTGCATTTTAACAATATTAATGAGTAAGAGCAATAACTTATTTACTAGAAATGTTTCAGTACCTGTAAATAACACAAAGATAATTATATACTAGGTTAATAGAAAGCACGAGGGAAGAACATTTTGTCCAATCATTAATTAACCATATTCTGCTGGTCCCAGAGTTACTATCACATTTGGTTTACTCCTGGTTCAGTTCTGATTCAGTCCTGGTTCAGTCCTGGTTTAGTCCTGGTTCAGTCCTGGTTTAGTCCTGGTTTAGTCCTGGTTCAGTCCTGGTTCAGTCCTGGTTCAGTTCTGGTTCAGTTCTGGTTCAGTCCTGGTTCAGTTCTGGTTCAGTTCTGGTACAGTTCTGGTTCAGTTCTGGTTCAGTTCTGGTTCAGTTCTGGTTCAGTTCTGGTCTAATCCAGTTTTTTAGTAGAGGGAATGGTCGGTTTTGGACACATCTGATCCCATGGGAGGCATTATACTTGCACATTCTGGGGTTAGTCCTGGTCCAGTCCTGGTTCAGTTCTGGTACAGTTCTGGTTCAGTCCTGGTTCAGTCCTGGTTCAGTCCTGGTTCAGTTCTGGTCCAGTCCTGGTTCAGTCCTGGTTCAGTCCTGGCTCAGTCCTGATTCAGTTTTAGTCCACATTCAGTCCTGGTCCAGTCTCAGTCTTGGCACAGTCTTGGTCCAGTGATAGTCCTGGTCTAGTCCTGGTTTAGTACTTAGCAGAGGAAATTGGCTGTTCAAACACTATTGTTCCCAGAGGAGGCATTATCTGTGCAATCTGGGGCTAGTCCTGGTTCAGCCCTGATTTAGCCCTGGTCCTGTCTTAGTCCTGGTCTTTTCCTAGTCCTGGTTCTGTCTTTGTTTTGGATCCAGGCTGTTCCCAGAGGAGGCGTTACTTTCACATTCCTCCACATTATACAACAGCCGTATCTGTGTCCTCATTTCCCCACTCCCTCCTCACAGAAAACATGACAAAAACCACCAGCGCTGCAGCTGCAGAGTCACTTTCACAAACGCATGAAAATACCAAACATGATCCTCACTGGTCTGTTACTGTTCAACAGAATATTCAAGGTCATATTACATTTATTTGACAAAAAGGGTTTAAACTTTGATGGTAAAATGTTGTCTACCCCAATCTGAGTAGACCTGTTACCAAAGAGACGTCTGGAAGAATAAAGTGGCCTTTTTATAAACACAATAAAACTAGTATTGAAACTATCACTATGCATTATAATCTTTCGCCCGTATTGATACTGGAAATATACATAAATATGTTTTAAATTTCAAGCATATCTGAGTCAAAAGCCTCTTTAAACATCAACCAATAACATTCACATAAACAGGTGGTGAAGTGTCTTGCTCAAGGACTGCACAGAATAGGTATGTCTGTATGTATGTAGGTCTGTATGTCTGTAAGGGTGTATGTATGTGTGTGTATGTGTGTATGTGTGTGTATGTATGTCTGTATGTATGTATGTCTGTAAGGGTGTCTGTAGGTCTAAGTGTGTGTGTATGATGTGTAGATGAGTAAACGCACATGTATTTATCTGTATAATGGTGTAATTTTGAATTTTGCTATTTTCTGTCATTTTTCCCACTGTGTATTGCTTTCAGTCACTGTATATTGTTGTAAATATTTGTATATTTTAATTTCACTGAGGCACTTGTGTGTGATTTTGCACTTTAAACATCAATAAACTTAAACAGAACTCACTTCTGCTTTAGTGTCTGAGTTCCTGGAGTTCACCTTTGCTGTTTGTGTCACAGGTGGTGCTTCATTTGAGTGGGGAGTGCTTGAAAATATTCTCAAAAACCAAATGAAAAAAGACATTTATTTTAATATAACCAAGTCTAATAAAAAAAAGATAATTATTTTAAAATATTGGTCAATAAACAGGCAATGTAAAGTAACATTTTTAGACTACAGAGTTTGACCAGTTAGATCAAAGTTTGCAAAGACACGTTAATGATTCAATTAAATATTGCAGCTGTTTTTAGAGAAGTGAACTGAAAACTGAGAAGTATTTAGAGCTGTAGAGATCAGATGTCCTCACGTCCTCTGGGTAATCTGCAGATGTGGTTGGATAAATACAGTCGGCGGGTTAATGGACCATGTCATTCATTTAAATTATCAGGGAAAACGTTAAGAGGTTTTTCATTTTGGAGATTTCACTGAAGGTGAAAAGGTCAAAATGAAGAGAATATTACAGTATTACAGTCGCCTTCTCCATTTGAGAGGGACACACTATTCTACAGTCTGAAAACCAGCACAAAGATGGTTAGTTTGACCTTAATTTAATGTTGTTAATATAATAACAAGTATTTTTAGTGGTATCTTTTAATATGAGGCACAGAGAGTTGCTTAATTTCAAAGTTGGGCTGCAACATTAGTCAGAATCAAATCAAAACCACAATTTGAATGGACACAGTTAGGAAACTTCACAGGCTGGAGTTTCTCAAGTATCGCAATTTCCTGTCCAAACAGCAAAATATCAGGTCTTATTCTGCATAAAAACTGCCAACGACATAGTTTTGATCTGCACAAACATGTCTTAAAATGTAGAAATTTGTGAATTTTTTTTTTTTTTTTAATGTTTCAAATTTAGTGTGAAATGCGAACAGAATCCTATTATTAAAACGTAAATTGCAAATCTAATCACAATCTGCCAATTCAATATTCATCCCAAACTGTTCAGCCCTATTCCAAAGGTGTCAGAACTGAAAAAGCTGACAGGTGGTGCACCCCATGAAGAAATACTTCATCCACAAAAGTGTTAAATCGATCCTTTATCAGATGAAACACAGGATTATGTTACAGTGAGGAACACCTGACCCGTCCTGTCTCAGAGCATGACCCGGACTATGCGAGCTCTAATCGGCTCTATCTTGCTGGAGTCGATCAGTTTGACGGCCTCTTGCGCTGTCAGGACCTTCTCGTGGGCCTCGTCAAAAAGCTCCTTCCCCACGGCCTGCACCACACGTTCTTTCCACGCTAGGAGTTTCGGACGGTCTTTGAACACATCTACGCCCGCTGCAAAGGGCTAGAGAGAAGAAACAAGAGTAAGAGGCGTTAAAGAGTCAACAAATGTTTGCTTCAATTTGAAAAGTCCTGGTTTGGTCCTAGTTTAGCCCTGGGGTTAGTACAAGTGCTGAGTTTGGACAGTTTTGAACACATATCCGCCTGCTGCAGATCGATGGGGACGGGAGACGAGAGGGAGGAGCTTTACAAAGTGACACAGGCTCAACGAGTAGATATTTATATGCTTCATTTTCAAAAGTCCAGGTTTAGTTCTGAACCAGGTCTGATCCAGGACCAAACTAAATCTAAACAAAGACTAACCCAAGTCTAATCGAAGCCTAACTCAGGACTAATCCAGGACAAAATCTGGTCTAACCCAAGAACCAGGTCTATAAACTGGTTTAAATAATCAGGTAAAACATTTGTAAATTTGTGATTTTTCATTCATGAAAACAAATAAAATTTTACAGTCTGAAAACGAGGACAAAGATGGTTAGTTTTTTATACAAAGCTGTTCAGTAGTTACTTGAAGAATATGGTTACATTGCACATCTTTATCCATTGGATCTAATTTAATTTGGTAAAATAATTCATTTAATTGGCGGCACGGTGGCTGAGTGGCAACACTCAGGCCTCACAGCGGGTTCGATCCCCGGGTCACCCGGGCCTTTCTGTGTGGAGTTTGCATGTTCCTCCCCGTGTCTGGATGGGTTTCCTCCGGGTGCTCCGGTTTCCCTCATCAACCTAAAACATGCAGCACCTGAACTAACATCAAGGACCATGTTGTCCACCCTCCTGTGGGCTCCACCTGCAGAGGGGTTCATAGGGGGGGTCAGGTGCTATGAGTATTGAGCAGCAAACTGCCCCCGCGAC
Source organism: Odontamblyopus rebecca (assembly GCA_030686955.1). Lineage (NCBI taxonomy): Eukaryota > Metazoa > Chordata > Actinopteri > Gobiiformes > Gobiidae > Odontamblyopus > Odontamblyopus rebecca. The sequence continues at coordinate 734,443 of CM060658.1, read as the reverse complement.
CCAGCTGAATTAAGTGGGAGAAGATGGATGGATGGAATTCATTTAATTTCTAGTGCTGTCCTTTAATATCAGGTACTGACAGTTGCTGCAATTTGCATGGACACAATTAGGAAAAAAAAGGCTGCAAGTCCCATCATCTGGACTAAACCAAGACCACAAAATTCTATCTCCAGGACTAAACTTGTTCAAACCCAGGAAAGAGTCTAAACCCGATCTCTGACCTGCATGATTTCAACGATGGCCACGAGATCAGCCATGGAGATCTGCTCCCCGGCGATAAAGGCTCTGTCCTGGATGAACACGTCCTCGATGAGCTTCAGAGAGGAGTCCAGCTCCTCGAGAGCTCCCTCCATCTTTTCCTTAGGAACATCAACCTTAAACACTGTGGGCAGCATCAGCTGAAAGACAAACACCAAAATCAACTTCATCTAACACCACCCAAAGTCGTCTGTGTTCATTTGACACAACTTCCCCATGATCCTTATGGGCACTTTTCTGATTCTAAACTGTGATGACGTCAAACTCACAAACGTTAAACCTGATGATTTTATTAGTGACTTCACACATTAATGATACACACTTCACACATTAATGATACACACTTCACACATTAATGATACACACTTCACACATTAATGATACACACTTCACACATTAATGATACACACTTCACACATTAATGATACACACTTCACACATTAATGATACACACTTCACACATTAATGATACACACTTCACACATTCACTTCTTGTATTACAACAAAAACGCATTTTAATAATACTCATTTTAGTTGGCTTCATCTGTATTAAATTATTTGCCAGTCGAGTGTTATGATGTAATCTGAAACCAGAAATAGATTCAATCTGAACAGGTCAGAATTCTCAGAAACTGCAGATTTGTTGACCTGGTTTATGGTTAAAATCTCTCATTATTGGGCTTATCCACACGGAACTGGAACAAAGTCCAATGTCGTCACTGTCAACATAAATCAAGAAAAGGGAAATGCTAAAGGGAAATGGTTTTTTCACAGCAGCTTCAGAAAGTGTCGCCTTTATTCATCCCTAAACATGTGACTGTTGTGAGTTGAAGTAAAATGTAGAATGTGCCCAGTGTGAGTCCAGTGAAATATACTTGATAAACTGGAATTAACTATGAGTCAGATCTGAACTGTGACACCAAAACCCTTTATCCTCATTCACTGCACTGTTCTTCATGACTTTTGGCCGACATCTAAGATCAGTCACTTTTATTACAACATCACCTTCCCAAAGGTCCTGGTAACGAACGAATGAAGCAATTCATAAAGAAGTACTGCAACTCATATGAAAGATAGACCCATATTTTCTGACTTAGTTTACACAAATGCATTAACACTGGATTTATTCATGCTTAAATCTGTCAGACTGCAGATTTGTTGACCAGGTTTATAATAATATTGAATTACTGCCGATCCTCAAGAAACAAAAACAGGCACAAAGTTCATTAGTTTTATATTAATCATTCAGAAACTACAGCATTTCCTTGAGTCTTGAAAATATGACCACACAGAAACATGTTTGTAGAACAGTAAAACTGCTTCATGCTGTCAGTACCTTAAGCCAAAAGACTTTGGAGCCGTGCATCCGGATGCCCATCGGCTGCCAGCACAGATACTCGTTCACTCGCGCCCTCTTCTGGAGGTCTGCAGGATACCAGTGATCCGCCGTTCTGAACTTCTCTGCCATGTACTGCATCATCGCAATGCTGAAGAAATGAGGAAATAAAGGAGCGTTAGGTGAGCAGAACCAGAGGAGCAGAACCTGAGGAGCAGAGCCAGAGGAACCAGAGGAGCGGAACCTGAGGGGCAGAACCAGAGGAGCAGAACCAGAGGAACCAGAGGAGCAGAACCTGAGGGGCAGAGCCAGAGGAACCAGAGGAGCAGAACCAGAGGGGCAGAACCAGAGGAACCAGAGGAGCAGAACCAGAGGAGCAGAACCTGAGGGGCAGAGCCAGAGGAACCAGAGGAGCAGAACCAGAGGAACCAGAGGAGCAGAACCTGAGGGGCAGAGCCAGAGGAACCAGAGGAGCAGAACCTGAGGGGCAGAGCCAGAGGAACCAGAGGAGCAGAACCAGAGGAACCAGAGGAGCAGAACCTGAGGGGCAGAGCCAGAGGAACCAGAGGAACCAGAGGAGCAGAACCAGAGGAGCAGAACCTGAGGAGCAGAACCTGAGGGGCAGGTACATTGTTGTTCATACATCAAACTGGTCAAAACTCAATATGACTTAAGATTTGTTGTCCAAGTCACTGCAACAGAGTCTTTAATCCAGAGGAGCAGAGGCAGAGGAACCAGTTTATTTACACTTATCAAACAGAGGACACTGAGTGAGCAGAAGTGCACTGAGGGAACAGGAAGAATGGGTCCAGAGGAGAACCAGAGGAGAGGAACCAGAGGAGAGGAACCAGAGGAACAGAACCAGAGGAGCAGAACCAGAGGAACCAGAGGAACAGAACCAGAGGAACCATAGGAACAGAACCAGAGGAGCCAGAGGAGCAGAACCAGAGGAACCAGAGGAGCAGAACCAGAGGAACCAGAGGAGCAGAACCAGAGGAACCAGAGGAGCAGAACCAGAGGAGCAGAACCAGAGGAACCAGAGGAGCAGAACCAGAGGAACCAGAGGAGCAGAACCAGAGGAGCAGAACCAGAGGAGCAGAGCCAGAGGAACCAGAGGAGCAGAACCAGAGGAACCTGAGGGGCAGAGCCAGAGGAACCTGAGGGGCAGAATCTGTGGGGCAGGTACATTGTTGTTCATACATCAAACTGGTCAAAACTCAATATGACTTAAGATTTGTTGTCCAAGTCACTGCAACAGAATCAAACAGAACTACAGACAGATGAGACGATGTGATGAACGAGTCTTTAATCCATAACGACGACCGAACCCTGAACCAGTTTATTTACACTTATCAAACAGTACGACACTGAGTGAGTGTGTAAAAGTGCACTGAGGGAACAGGAAGAATGGGTCAGAGGAGAATCAGGGGATGAAGAGAAGGTCAGAGGGTCAGAGGAGAGGGTCAGAGGGTCAGAGGGAGCAGAGGGTCAGAGGGAGCAGAGGAGAGGGTCAGAGGGTCAGAGGGAGCAGAGGAGAGGGTCAGAGGAGAGGGTCAGAGGGTCAGAGGGAGCAGAGGAGAGGGTCAGAGGGTCAGAGGGAGCAGAGGAGAGGGTCAGAGAAGAGGGTCAGAGGGTCAGAGGAGAGGGTCAGAGGGAGCAGAGGAGTGGGTCAGAGGGTCAGAGGGTCAGAGGGTCAGAGGATGCACCTCACCTCTCGCCCATGCTGAAATCTCCATCTTTCAGAGCTGGAACTTTGCGAATAGGATTGATTTTTCCGAACTCCTCTGTGAAGTGCTCTCCTGCAAACAGAATCACACCACAGTGTAGAGTTACTGCGACTAAAAGACCAACTACTATATTTTAGTCTCTGGCCTCAGTAAAGTCTACGGTGAACCAAGTGTGACAGTCATAACCAGACCGTCCGCTGTTATACAACTCATTATGAAGTCAAATTATTGGCCTAATAGTGCAGATAAAACAGGCACATTTCGTCATTTATAAGTTATGTAATGAAATGCCATTAGTAAACAGAAATCAACAAGAGACCACATCTGTAACTCATGTGGGCCTAATTTTAGAAAAAGATTTAAATATTTTTGTAAATATTATGCCATAACTTTTGGTAACATCTCTTTTTTGGGCATTTTAAGCGTAACTTTGATTTGTTTTTCAGCGCAGACTCACGCACTCGCCTCGCCCTTACCGTCCATCAGTGAAACCGTTCTGACCTCCACCGGAATATTGTTCTTTTTGGCGAACATGTAAACTGATCGACAAGGCTGCGAAAACATGTCCAAAAACAGCTCCATCGCCATTTTAACTCGAAAATTAATGAATTCAGGAGATGATTTTAATGGTTTATGAAGAGCGCGTCTGAACCGCAGGAGCCGAAGAACGCGTCTCCCACCAGACTCAACTTTTATTTACGCACAAAAGCGCACGCCCACAAACCCGCCCCTCCAAACCCTTTGGCCCAGAAAAGTGAACTTAAGACAGTGACAGTGCGAAATGAGTTAAGACAGTGACAGTGCGAAATGTGTGTCATTTCTAACACGGTCATTATGGTAAAGTTATGAGCAGTGTTAGTTAAAAAACAAACTTAATGTGCAAACCTGTCCCACACATCCAATACAAAAAACACAGATCAAGATTGAGTTAATTAAAAAGGCCAAAAGAAAAATGACTATACAGCACAGCAACTGAAATAATCATAACCATAATAAATATATACATTAGTAATAAGAGCCTAGTTTAAAATCTACTTAAAACTTGATTTAAGCATCATTCTGCATCTTTATCCAGCGGTGGCGCCAGAGACTTTTTCTCAGGAGACTGTGGAGGTGCTCAGGTCTATAGTGGTGCTCACATCTGACACACTTTATTATTTACACTCAAGTATAAGTGTTTAGGACCTGTTTGAATTGGCCTACGCGTCACAAGGAGTGGACTGAGTGTCAAGTACAAACATAAAAATTCAAGAAATGAACTGAAATGAAATATTTCACTCTCTGTATCATGAGTCTATGTGTGTGTTTGACTTTCTGAAAGGAGAGACAAAAATATAGAACTTTTTCATAATATTCTGATCATCTGAAACGGACTAGTACATGTCTGAGTATTATATAATTGTTAATACCATAATCAGTCACTAAAAGTAGCCTACCAAACATAATTTCCTTAATTTATAATGAATCCCTTGTGAATAAATCCACTGTTGAAGGTCAAAAAACACATTAAAAAAAGTACTACATTCACACATAAAAAAATAAAAGATCTTCTGAGTCCTTCGTTTTGTGTCACAAATGCAGTTTCTCCTTTTCTGGCACAAAGAAGAAAGACAAACATTAAAGGTTGTAAAATGCCACAGACTTACAGTGAGCCTTTCCCTATGGAGGTTACTTCTATTACTATTCACAAATGCATGATGTATTTTTGAGACATGCACAAAAAGCCCAACACTGCACATCCGCTAGGGGGCAGAGTTGTTATAGGCGTTAAGCACGAGCCTATGAACGTGGGTCTTTAAAATAAAATAACTGGAAAAACAAGAAGCATTTAACCATTTCTTAAGATCTATAAGTGCCATATCCTATTTCATAATGATATTTAAATGGTGCGCGGACGTGAGGCTTAACCCCAGGCACAGAAAGATGGTTATATACAAAATACAATATGTAAAAAATGAGTTTTCTAAAGACTCGGGCTGAATGCATGGTGGTGCCTTCTGAATATGTATGAGGAAAGAAAAAACAAACTCTTAAACACTTAAAGGTGCATTTTGTAACTTTTCAGATGGAGGGTCTTTCAAACGCTTTTCTCCAGGGAGATGTTATTGCTGAGAAAGCCCATGTCACTTCTAGGTAGTACACACAGTACAAAGGTAGTACATACTTGTCATTATATTAAATTACTTCAGTTGACTTCCATTCTCCCCTCTGAAGCTCATTACTGTCCATCTGTTGTACCTGTTACAGTCTTAAAGTTGAACTCCGGCACGTTTGAAGCTAAAGTCCATTTCTAGAGGAGGTCGAACTCTGTCAGAAGCCAAAAAACAGCACAGATCAGTGTTTCCTCAGTGGAGATCTCACTGTGGCAGTGAGTCTGTCAAGGCAACAAACTAGTGCAGTGATGGGGGCAAGTTCTGAACTTCCACGTAAAACACCAATTTGCTTCAGACTGAAGAAGCTTAACTCCACTTTAACCCATCTGACAACAGCCACGAGTCTAACAAACAAAACGATCGAACCCTAGAAAACAACTTTATGAGCAGCCTTAGCATTAACTTAGCATTAGCTTGTTGATTTCCCACTGCGCATGCGAAAGCCCAAAAGACTCGATCGCCGATGTCGTTTCTGACCCCATTTATTTACAAGTGAATTATATTTTTTGAAAACGCTAAAAAAAAACCATTCCCGAACCATTTTCTTTCAACAACTTTCAGTTTCTCTTCTTCTTCACTGTCAGTAGTCGATCTTCACTTGTTGCTTCTGGCCGCTCGCTGCCGCTGGATTCGGTGATCGAGTGTTTCGGGCTTTGGCCTGTGCAGTGGGAAATCGACAAAGGTAAGACTAAGGCTGCTTATAAAGTTGTTTTATAACGTTTCCAGACACTAATGAGTGAACCAGGCAGAACGAACCAAGAAGGTGATGGATCCTCGACCAAAAAGTTACATATTTCGTCTTTATGCTGCATTGTCCGGTTGTAGTACAATCTTAAATACTCTCTTTTAATCTCTCTATTTCTGCCTTTTCACAATATCTATCCATCGTTCACCATATAGACTGTAGCCTTCTAACGATGCTCTGAATCAGGGGATCTGAAACTTTTGTCTGGCGACCCCACAAAAGAGACTACAGTGATCCATTGTCCCAGGGCTTATAGCAAACCCATGTAACATATGGCTGCGGTGTAATCGCAATACTGCAATACTGCAATAATGCAATACCGCAATACTGCAATACTGCAATACCGCAATACTGCAATACTGCATGAGGGTTGAGGTGACCAAGGTAACATTTTACATTTTAAGAGGCTCCATGCCCACGCCTCGCAGAATTTTGCTGTTTATTCATGTTTACGTGGCTCTGACCAAATGGGTTCAAATACTGGGACCATAGGCAGGATAAAGAATGTACCGACCCACATAGAAGCGTTCAGTGGAGTTTGGGACTAAAGCTCCTGGATCGTAATAATACATCAATGTCCCAGAGTCTGGAGGAAGAGTGGGGAGGCACAGAAAACCACTTTGCCTGAAGTCCAGTGTGAAGTTTCCACAGTCAGAGCTGATTTGGACCATGTCACCTGCTGCTGTTGGTCCACTGTGTTTTCTGAAGGGAACGCAGCATCTACCAGGACATTTTAGAGCTTTTCATGCTTCCTTCTGCTGAAAGCTTTATGCAGGTGCTGATTTCATTTTCCAGCAGGACTTGGCATCTGCCGACAGCCAAAGCTCCTGGATCGTGGGGTGAGGAACACCTGATGCTCTGGATGTCTCCGTCCAGGTGAGGAGCTTTGTCTTTGCGTGTTTGATTCGTGGCCTGTGACGTTTGTGTGGTTTCAATGCAGAACTATGGAACCACAGTATTCACATCTGCTCCATGTGCACAGGACACCAGGCGCCTTTTTCTTGCCTCTGGCTGTTTTCGTTTGGTGACATGCAAATACAAAAGTCCCACGCCCTTGTTTGTTAACCAGAGCTACAAAACATGCTTCGGGCGAGGCTATGATGGGTTGCCAAAACTTTTGTGGGGTTGCTAAATGTTTTCTCTATTCAGTGGGAACTTAGCTGTAATTACACCAGGAAAACCACTACAGATGCAGTAATGTAGCAGCATTATCATAAGCGTCTTTGCGCTCGGTGTTATATAATAGATTTATGATATAGCAGCACCGCACAACATGTGAAAACTTTACGGTTTTATATTTTTCCATTGACCTTTAGACTCCTCCAACAAAACCAACACAACTGGCACTTTTTACTAATGTAACATGTACAAACTATAATACTTAGTCACTAAATAAATGTTTAGAATAGTTTCCCCCTGCCGTTTTATTGTGATCATTTGCAGTATGAGGTAAAGTTGGCAGTGAAAAGTCTGTTGTACATGTGACATCTGCTGTGGTGAGCTGCAGTGTCCAGAGTCACTGTGAGCTTCACACACCAGGCACTTTTTACCCTTTCATTGATCTGCCTTTCGGGGCCACCGTACTGACTACGGCCCCCGGCATTTGGTCATGACCCCTGTGTCCTGGTCCTGCATATTCACGTCTGTCAGCATTTCTAGATTCAGGATTCAAGATTGTTTATGTGTCATGTGCAGGTTCAGTGCAGTGAAACGCTGAGGATGAAAAGAACCGTTTGACTCGCTCAGATATTCAAGAAGCACAAACAGCTGCAATAAATAGAACTGTTAAAAAAGTGTTTGCAAATAAAAGGGAAATAAGTGAACAATATAGTAAAGATATAATGAAATATAATAAAATACAGATATAATACAAATGTAATAAAATACAACATCCAAAGGTGCAGGTGGGATTAAATAAGGTGCAGGAGAGTATTTCACAGGTGAGTTCTGTATTGCACATGGTGGTTTTGCACGTGTGGAGCAGGTTATTGCACAGAAACAGAAACAGTGACGTCCATGACACTTTCATATATAAGAGAATAATGCATCACAGACAGTTTAGTGCAGTGTTACTGAGAGTTCAGCAGTCTGACAGCCTGGGGATAGTGTTCAGCAGTCTGACAGCCTGGGGATAGTGTTCAGCAGTCTGACAGCCTGGGGATAGTGTTCAGCAGTCTGACAGCCTGGGGATAGTGTTCAGCAGTTTGACAGTGCAGGGATAAAGTTCAGCAGTCTGACAGCCTGAGGGTAGTAGCTCTTTAAGTCTTTTTGTGCTGGGAGGCTCCTGTATCGTCTGCCAGAGGGCAGCAGACGGAAAAGTCCTTCTGCTGGATGAGTGTGGCCTTAGTGATGCTGAAAAACAAAAGCTAAAGCGTGAAAAACAAGAGCTAAAGCGTGAAAAACAAAAGCTAAAGCATGAAAAACAAAAGCTAAAGCATGAAAAACAACAGCTAAAGCAAGAAAAACAAGAGCTAAAGCATGAAAAACAACAGCTAAAGCATGAAAAACAAAAGCTAAAGCATGAAAAACAACAGCTAAAGCATGAAAAACAACAGCTAAAGCATGAAAAACAACAGCTAAAGCATGAAAAACAAAAGCTAAAGCATGAAAAACAAAAGCTAAAGCATGAAAAACAACAGCTAAAGCATGAAAAACAAAAGCTAAAGCATGAAAAACAACAGCTAAAGCATGAAAAACAACAGCTAAAGCATGAAAAACAAAAGCTAAAGCATGAAAAACAAAAGCTAAAGCATGAAAAACAACAGCTAAAGCATGAAAAACAAAAGCTAAAGCATGAAAAAGAAGAGCTAAAGCATGACCTTGAATCCATCCCATCTCATTTGTTTACAAAGGAAATCATTTGAATGTGTCGTGGTTATATACCTAGGTGTAAAGTTATAGATTAAGTTCACACTAAGAAGGATTGAAAGGGATTTTTCAGCATCTGTAAGTATTTATTTTATTCTGATTATTCTGAATATTTAAATCATTACAAACCAAATGCCTACATTATGATTGTTATATTTATGGCTCTTTGCAGGTAAAAATGCTAATTCACTTGTTATTTTTCCTGCTCTATGGTAAGAGACAGCATATATTATATTTTAACATTTCCAGTACATGACATAATAAATATTTTTTATTATCTTCAGAATTTAGGGTGGTCTTTAGTTTCCATGAGGTTTATAGGCTGTACTATTTTATCAACATGGAGCTGGACTGGTACGGCGCCCAGCAGTACTGCAGAAAGCACTACACTGATCTGGCCACTATTTCATCGATGGAGGATTTAAGTCGGTTGGTGGTCCCCAGTACTTACACCAGAGACACGTGGATCGGACTGGCCGATGTCCCTGCTTCATGGAAAGGTTTTATGAGTAATGACTCCAACTCATGGATGTGGTCTGCCACAGGGACGACCAACCCTGGAGGGTATCAGAACTGGGCTCCTTCTGAACCTAACAACAACGGGGCTCACAGTTATTGTGTCTGTAGCAGTTATGGACTGTGGGCGGATGTTTCATGCGAAGAGTCTTTACAGTTTGTGTGTTTTACAGGTAATACTTAATTTCAACAGTACATCACTGTAAAAATGACATAAGAGAGAGACTATAACTCCAAATGTATCTTACTATCATGTTAATAACCATCACATCTGTTTGAACCGGGATTTAAACACTAAACACTGTCAAAGAGAGGCCTGTCTTCAAAAAAGGCAAAAGGAAGAATTCAATTTGTCAACTGGATGAAGTTTATTTAGTTGAATATGTTTCGCAGCTCATCTAAGCTGCTTCTTCAGTTCTGGTCAGACGCTGGAGGCAATGCCTCAAATCTGGATATCAGGAATTTCTCTGAAACTAATGCCCTACTTGTTTACAGTTTCTGTTGTTAGCTCGGACTATTGAAATTACCTAGAGCGTGTCGTCATATTAGCATAATCGGCTATTGTTTTCTTAATTTGTTTTGCTTTAGGTTTGAGGATGGAGTTATTAACAGACAAATGGTGTCTGAGTCCTCCATTTCTGTTTAAAGAAGGGTTTTCTTTTTTTTTTTCTTTTTGTTTTGACAATGATGACCTCTTTAACTTCCCTCTCAAACCAGTTACTTCTCTGGTCAATATCTGTTCCTCACTAATAATAATAATAATAATACATTTTATTTATGTAGCGCTTTTCACGATACTCAAAGAGGCTTCACAAATATAATGATACAAGGAACACAACATAACATTGCAAATACAACATTAAGTTAATAAAATTAAACGTTCAGAGAGAACATGTTAAAATTACAAATTAAAAGCAGCTTTAAACAGGTGGGTCTTGAGGTTGTTTTTGAAAGTTGGGAGATGGGTGCAGTCTCTGAGTTGTTGTGGTAGTGAGTTCCAGAGGGTGGGGGCAGCGATGGAGAAGGCTCTGTCTCCCCAGGTTCGGAGCTTGGTCCTGCAGGGGAGGGACAGGAGGTTTGCATCGGAGGAGCGGAGGGAGCGGGATGGGGTGTGGCGGTGGAGCAGGTCTGTGAGGTAGGAGGGGGCCAGATTATCGAGGGCTTTGAAGGTGATGAGGAGGACTTTGAACTGTATGTGCTGAGGGATGGGGAGCCAGTGGAGGTTCTGGAGGACGGGAGTGATGTGTTCACGGGAGCGGGTGTGTGTGTGTGTGTGTGTGTGTGTGTGTGTGTGTGTGTGTGTGTGTGAGGAGACGGGCAGCAGAGTTTTGAATGTATTGTAGCTTATTGAGTGTTTTGGAGGATGTACCATAGAGAATGCTATTGCAGTAATCTAATCTTGAAGTGATGAAGGCATGAATCAGGGTTTCGGCAGCAGAGAAGGAAAGTGATGAGCGGAGACGGGCGATGTTTTTGAGGTGGAAAAATGCAGTCTGGGTTATTTGGTTGACATGCTGTTCAAAAGAGAGATTGGAGTCAAAAAGAAAACCAAGGTTGCGGATAACAGGTGATGGAGTCAGAGTGTTATTGTCAAAGGTCAACTGAAAATTTTGAAAGGATTTGGAGATGTTTTTGGGACCAATTATGATAATGTCAGTTTTATTACTGTTGAGTTTGAGAAAGTTTTGTTGTAACCAGGTGTTGATTTCAAATAAACAGTGGGTGAGTGTGGAGTGAGTTGTGGAGTTGATGGATTTTGTGGAAATGTACAATTGTATGTCGTCAGCGTAGCAGTGGAACTGGAGACCATGACGGCGAATGATGTTGCCAAGGGGAATGAGGTAGAGGATGAACAAGAGAGGACCAAGCACCGACCCTTGGGGAACACCTTGCAGCAGGGGAGAAGTGGAGGATGAACAGTTGTTGACTTTGATGAACTGCTGTCGGTTGGAGAGGTAGGATTGAAACCAGGAGAGAGCAGAGCCTGTGATATTAAAGGAGGTTTTGAGACGGGTGAGAAGGATGGAGTGACTGATGGTGTCGAATGCTGCAGTGAGATCCAGGAGAATGAGGATGGAGATGTTACCAGAGTCCGAGGAGAGGAGCAGATCGTTTGTTATTTTAACCAGGGCAGTTTCAGTACTGTGTTGTTGGCGGAAACCGGATTGAAAAGGTTCATAAAGGCTATTGAAGTTTAAGTGGGTTTTTAATTGAGCAGCAACGACACGTTCCAGAACTTTGGACAGAAATGGCAAGTTGGAAATGGGACGAAAATTTGCAAGATTTTAAGGATCCAGACCAGGTTTTTTGAGTATTGGAGTGACTGCTGCCAGCTTGAGAGACTCAGGCACAGAACCGGAGGAAAGTGATGAGTTGATTATTGTTGTAATGAGAGGGGAGATGGTCGACTGGCACCCCTTTAATGAAAACAGAGGGAATAGGGTCCAGGGTACAGGTGGAAGTTTTGATGCTTGACAAAAGCTTGTTGAGTTCAACAGAAGATATGAGGGAGAAATGAGAGAGTTGTGGAGTGGAATGAGGGGGTGGAGAATCAGGTGTGGGGTCAGTAACAGGGGGGAGAGAGTTGTAAATGGTGTCAATTTTTTCTTGAAAGTGAGATAGGAATAGGTTGCATTTATCAACAGTAAATGAGGAGGAGGAGTTGTCATTGGGCTTCAATAGTTTGTTTGTTTGTTTGATTTTTGGAACCGGAATGAATTATGTTGGAATAATGGTTAGATCTGGCAGCATTTAGGGCATTTTTGTATAAATGAATATGGTCTATGTACATCTGATGATGCACAGTTAAGCTGGTTTTTGTATAGAGCCTCTCAAGCTGGCGTTTGCGGGTTTTCATGGGGCGGAGCTCTGGAGTGAACCAGGGAGCTGTGTGGGTAAAAGAGATGTTCTTTGTTTTTGTGGGTGCAAGTTGCTCAAGACAGGAAGAGAGTGTGTGATTGTAGAAGTTGACATAGTGACAGGGATTATTGGACAAAGGGGGAGGGATAAGAGACAAATTGGCTGCCAAAGAATTTGAGAGAGCAGAATTTGTAACAGATTTGAGATTACGGAAAGATATTGTGCGCTTGGATTTAGGAGCAGGGAGAGGGATGTCAATGACAAGATGCAAGGCCAGGTGGTCAGATATATGAAGATTTTGGCTAGAAAGATTGTGAACAGAGAGACCAGTGGTGCAAACCAAATCAAGTATGTGACCATGGCTGTGGGTGGGGAAATTGACATGTTGGATAATGTTGAAACACTGTAGTAAGTCCAAAAAATCAGATGCAGGTTTAGAGTTGGGGTCATCTATGTGAAAGTTGAAGTCCCCTAGAAGCAGGATAGAAGGTGAAATAGCAGAGAGCTGGGTCATAAAGTCAGTAAAATCAGAAGAAAAAGATGGGTTTGGTTTGGGAGGGCGATAAATGACTGCGGTGACAAGAGGAGTGGGACCAGACAATTTAAAAACTGTATGTTCAAAAGACTGCATTTTTGGGATCAAGATAGCTGTGGTTTTAATGTTCTTCTTGTAGATAACTGCAGTTCCACCTCCCCGCCCATCAGAGCGAGCATTTTCAATGTAAGTGTAGCCAGGAGGAGTAGTTTGATTCAGTGAAAAATAGTCCAGGGGTCTGTGCCAAGTTTCCGTTAAACAAAGAAAATCAAGTTTATTATCCGTGATAAAGTCATTGATAATTCCAGCCTTGCTGTTGAGAAAGCGAGTGTTGAGGACAAGTGTCCTGTGGCTTTAAGGTGGAGAGGTGAGGGGTACAACCGACTGAGGTCCACTCTGGCTTCCTCTTATGGCTGTTTCATTTCTCCAGTGTAACGTAACGTAATGTGAACACGTCTTCAAAGAAAGTTGCTGGGTAATATTGACTCTGTGCAGCAGCAGGAGGTCGGTCCCTCAGGTCCCTCAGGTCACGTTGACACTGAAACGAATCACTATCACCGTATCACTGTATCGAAAACGATTTGCCGCCTGAAACGCTGGTCACATGACTAGGCTGGCGTCACGTCATTACGACGTCACGTCACGTGGGCGGTAAAAACAAGGAAGCAAAGCAAGTGTGAAAACAGTCTTTTCGTGGACCAACGCTGTTTTGCGTTTGTGTTACGGTCCGGTCTAGGGGGCAGACCCGCACAGAAGGAAAGCCCGAATAAGCAGGAAAAATAAACGGACGACAGGAGCACCAGACTCTTCAAGAAGGGCCCTGAGAGACCCGCGACTGACTCACTATACTGCCACCTTCAGGCGCACCCGGGAATGAAAGAGTCCCTCCAAGTCAAACAAAAACTAAATAAATCCTGACGATTTAATGCATTTTTTTCAGTAAGGGAGCTAATATCAATACAAATACAAATATCCAAATTACCAAATAACATAAAATGTCCTCGTATAAGTCAGGGCTTGTACAGTTGTGTGTCTGCGCATTCATGAGTAACGCGCCATTGCACTGGGCCATGCTACAGGTTATGGAAAACTCGTACACTGGGCCACATGAGTGTTGGTCTCATGATAAAAAAAATTAGCACAGTTAAAATAGTTAATAACGCAATATTTTTGGCCGTTTTTTTTAGATGGAAAAAACTTTAAAGCTTTAAATGCATTCCTTAAAAAAACAATACAGACTTATGTGCCGTATTTATGAAGATGATCATAAAAAGCATCCACATTTTTCAGTTTATGTAAACTACCAGCCAAAGGTTTGGACACCTTTATTTCCAGGATTATTTACACTGTAGATTCTCAATGAAGGTGTAGTTAACAAAAATTAACCTCAAAATAACTCAAACCTTGTTATAGATTTAGAAAAATAGTCCATCTTTGCTTTGATCACTGCTTTACACAGTCACCTGCCTCATCCTGACCAGGCAGAGCTGCTCCTGAAGTCAGACCCAGATGTATTTTTATTACATATATTATGTATGTATTATTATAACAGTCAGAAGAGAATAATCTAATAATACAGTAAAGATAAAAACTGTGAATATTATGGACAAAAGATAAATATCAACAGCTGATCTAAATAGTCTATTATAGTCTCCTAGTTTAATCAAAATGGCTTCTGGATGAAAATCAAAATGTCTTGATTGCAAAAATAATGTTTAGATAACCACCACTGAAACATTACATAAAACTATATGGTTATTTTACATTTTCTATGAACTTTTCAGGGTCACCAGGAGGCTCCAAAAGTTACACCTTTGTCAGCACTTTAATGACCTGGAAGAACGCGCAGAACCACTGCAGGCAGCACTACACAGACCTGGCCATGATGGAAAAGGAGACTGAAAACTCCGCCGTGTCTTCCACCGCATCAGGCAGTAGAGTGTGGATCGGCCTGAGCAGAGTTCCCTTCAGGTGGTCTGACGGCAGCACCAGCACATTCACCAGCTGGGCTTTGGGTCAACCCGATAACTATGAAACAAACCAACACTGTGTTAAAGTCGACCGAAACCTGAAATGGCACGACGCCTATTGTACTGGTGTTGTTACCTTTGCATTCCACTGTGAAAATCGTGGGTGTCTGACTTATTTGCTTCATTTACAACAAATAATAAGCACTACTCTCTAACTTTGACTGTTTCTTCGACAGCTGTGGAGAGGAAACATATACATTTATTTAAGGTAAAACTCCAGGCTGCTGTTGACTTTTCAGCCATTTCCAACGCCACATTGAAGCAGGTATGTCACACATCTCCATATTTATTCTCTCAACAATTCATGTCTCTTTTCATTCATCCTTTTTTCAGATCCAGGAACAGTTTCTGCACATGGGGCTCACAGATTTCAGTCTTAAATGGGCTCATTTTAAAAGGAGTCTTGTTTAAAATGGTCAGAGAGTTTCTTATATGTATGAATTCCTTTTTCTTGTGCATTTGTTCCCTCAGGACACATACTGTACATGTTTCCTTGTAGGTTGCACATCTCAAAAGTGCAACAAATCAAAAATGTCAATATAAACTGAGTTGTAGGGTTATGGTTTAGGTTTTGGCTTTGGGTCAGAAGTATTTTAGGATATTTTTTCCTAAACTTTTGAGCTTCTCCAGGCCAAACAAGTGAATGGTATAAGATTTGAACGGCCGTCTCTCGTAGGTTTCAGTGTTTTTGCAGCGTCTGTCCCATGTGTCCACAGCAAAAGCGTCTCTAGATCCTTTTCTCAAACTATTCTCAGTCCCCTGTTAATATTAAGGCTTTACCGAGATATAATTTGCTTACGAACCAAAGTGGGGCTATGAGTTTGGTCCAGGTCGTCTTTATTTTTACACTATCACAGATGTAAATGGCTTCAGAGGTTGGCAAAGACCAAATGATTATTGAAGTTCTGGAAATGTTTTAAATGACTTATCATAAAACAAACTCATTTCTAATTCAGTAGTAAACACAAAGTAGTAAACACCTTATCCAGCAATTAGTTCAGTTTAGTTTCTTGAGCGTGCGGTGCAAAATGAGTTTAAACACTAACACATACTAAACATTATAACACTTTTCTAAACCTGTCATTCCTGGAAGGGTCTAGAGGACATTTTTCAATATTTTGTTGATCTCTTGTGTGTATTGTGCTGCTTTTCACATTTCATTCATGTGGAAACAGTTGGTTTTTCTTTGTTTTGTTTCTGTAAACTTTGTAAAAAGCTCTAATTATATTGTTCTAGTCTTAAGCTGTGGAGTGAGGCCATATTTGTACAGCATAATTCGTACACAAAGTAATTCAAAGTGCTTTGCAGAATAAGAAATACAAACAAATCAAAACATAAATAATCATCATAAAATTTAAAAATAGAGACATTAAATTAGAGAGAAGAGTGCGGCAGGACAAATGAAAACCTTTCAGTCAAACGCAGCTGAACGGTTTTGAGTCTGGATTTAAACAGCGTCAGAGTCGAGTGTCTCACATGTTCAGGGAGACAGGAGCAGGAATTGTGCTCTTTTCTTTTCAGAGTAATTTGTGTGAAAATGTTTTTGACGCCCTGAGTTCCCGCTCCCTTTGCTCTCCCACTGCTATAATATTAAAATCTTCATGCATTTTGTTAATGAAACTACACCAAACTGCACCTGGTTTGTGAAGTTGTAGTGACTTTTTTATATCAGACTTTTACATTTTTCAGTTAACCACATGCAGGAGCAAGTGTGACGAGGGTTTGTGGAGTGAGATTTGGATAGAAGCGTTCTGCGTAAGGAGGGTTTGAATAGATCACTAAATTACTCAAACATACATGACATTTAAAAGCTCTTGTCATGTCTTTGATGAAAGAAAAGTGGAACATGGTAGAAAGCTCCAAAAAGTCTGTTCAGCATAACACCCCCTCTTTAATGTGTATCTGGTTTCTCCTTTTAGTTCATCTGTTGTTTACATGTTTTTAATTTGTTCAGTTTGGTTTATTTTATTTCTACTTCACAGAAACACATCAGATTCTCCTCTGGCACTTGCTGATGCTCTCGTATCTGTTTTATGAACTTGGCATTTATCTGTATATTATTTATTCTTTATTTCGTACAGAAATATTATTCTGTCCATAGTTAAAAGAAACACTGGATACAAAAACAAAGCAGTGACAGGACCCACATTAGTCCATTAGCTTCATTTAAAAATATAATATGTTTTACTGAGTAACACAGAGAACTTTTTGATTCAAGACCACGAATTTATTCTTACTCAGTCGTACTAAAAAAATTCTGCTCAAATCGACACATTTTGGGATACGGTAAAGCCGCATGTGAAGGTCATGTCTTTTTGTATAAACTGAAACATGATTGACGGTGTGTAAAATAAAAGATATAAACACAATTATATATGTTCTCATTTTCACCGTATAAAGCACAAATGATAATCCACATTTAGTCTTTATGTGGGCTAATGTTATGTTACTCACACAGATTACAGACTAAGAATTGAGAAACATGTAGATTTCTGTGAAATTAACAATGAAAATCAAACTCGTATTTATCTCGGGCAAAATAATTTATAGATTTTGTTCCAAATGATCCAACAGTTTTCGAGAGGAGATCTTCTGCATGTGAGAAACATAAATTAACCTCCCAAATTAGGCTGGAGGTTTTTCAGGCTTTGTGGACTGATCCCAGACCCTCAGGCAGAAAGTAGAAGCAGCTCCTCAGGCAAACTCCAAACAGCTTCAGGGCTCAGTCTGAACTCAGCACCTGTGAGCCACATCTGGGATGGACGTGTTGTAAAGCGAATAAAAAACATTTCCCTATGGAGGAATGACCAGTCTGTGGTGCCTCTGACTTCTGCCTGTCGTGTCACAACTCATCACAGGAACCAACTAAATGCACATAAAGTGACTTCTGTATCTGATCAACAAAACAAAGATGTATGATTTAAGTGTAATTATGCCTTCAATTTGATTAAAACATGTTTACAAGATTATTGCAAAAAAAAAAAGAGCCAGAAACAGCGTGCTGAGTGGAATGCATTACATGTTCCATGTTTCACAGTATTATTGAGGTTTATTTAACACAGACCTGGACATTTTGCAGCTCAGGGGATGTGGGCCATTGGACTGCTTTTCTCTGCCCTCCTGCAAATGTTTAAATCATTATAATTAGAGCGTAGCAATAAGTTACACTAACTTGTATTATACAGAAATGTGCTCATTTGCATCAGTGACCATAAGCCCAAAGTCCATCTCTGCACTAGACCCGATCCCTGAACCTGACCCCAGGTGCAGATCAGGGGAGAAGATAATGGTAAAGTATTAAAGACTCAGCCAATCTTTTTATAACTTCAGTTATTTATTTTCTTCACAAAAAAGGTATTTTCTTCAATGGTAAAGAAAACCAGAATGAATGGAGAACAGTGTAAAACAGGAACAAATGTTTCATTAGGTTTTTTGGATTGTCACAAATTTACAGGGAATAATTTTAGTTATATTACATTGGTCCTTCATTTTTTTAAATAGATGATAAAAATCTATTTTAATGATTTACTCATTGTCTCAGCTCAAGATACATTTAAGAGTCAAAATGAAAATCATGATATGTAACAATAGAATAGATGGTGGAAACCTAAAACAGTGAGGTATGTAAGAGTTCATTGTTGCCCGGGTTCAGTACTTTATCCCCCTGTATAAAAATACAGAGATTCATTCTGGATTTAGCAGGTTTGCTGCGCTGGATCATGAACTGACGGACTGTGAATGTGAGAATGTGCTTAAAGTGCATATGACAAGTTGGGCACCTATTTAACCATAACATACTTTTGTCATTATATTTATTTATTTATTAAAAATCTGACCTTTCTTTATTATTTTTTTGACAGAGAATCCATCTACCAACCATAGATAATCCATATGGCATTAGTTTGTCGTAAGAGTCTAGACGCCAAAGGAAATTTGGCCCTGGGTTTTTCATAGGTAAGTCTGAGACTGCAGTGCTTTGTCTCACCTCCTTCAACCCTAACAAGTCCAAACGGTTCAGTTGTGCAGATGTGAGCGCATCCCTAAGGCGACTTCACAGAGTTCACAAGCTCACGTTATAATTTAAAGCCATATTCTTGAAGAACCGCCTGTATTTCCCTGTGTTTCAGTCCAATAAGATGAAAAAAGTGCAGTAATTCAGGCAACTCCCCTTGTGCACTAACCTGATCGATAAATTTATATTATCCAAAATCCTGATTAGAGAAGTGAGAAACTTGCCCATAATTACATGAAACTACGTCATACTTACAGGACAGGCAGCCTAGAAGGATTCTGTGTCAAAACTCAACTCCTGTATTTTTGTAGGTGTACAAAGAAATAATTAGAAAAACATGAAACCCAATAAATGTGCTCAGAATCCTTCCTGTGTTATTCCAAATCAGATGGATTATGTTTACAATAAAACATGGCTCATGTGGGCGGCACTGAAACAGAAAAGGATCTCGGTCTGTGGATTTTTTTTCAGCTGCAGAAAACAAAGCACCTAAAGCAACTGTGTTACTGACTTAAAAGGTATTATTACACTCATAACTGCACTTCCCACAGGCTTCACCTGCATAGAAAGGAAACATATCAGTTTTTCTCAGCATATGGACAGGCCATGGCTCATGTGAGAGCTCAGAACCTCCACAATTCACTCATTCATTACATTTTAAACTGACCTTTTACCCTTCTGTCAGACGGGGTAAGTTAACCATTAGTGAATTTTAAGCAAATATAAAATAGAAATGCTTGACTTTGACTGACTTAAAACTAAGGTGCACTTACAAACTAAGGTGGTTATGCCGAGAACATTAAGTGTGTATTGTCTTAATATTTGAAATTAGCTGTTCATAAGAAGCTCATGACAGTTCCTCTCTTGCCCACTTGATGAAGCTGCAGAGCGTTGAATACAATCCCAATCCTGAAAAAAGTGGAGAAAACAGAAAAAAATGAATTAGACTTTTGTATCCTGATGTTCTACAGGAAGCAGGAACATACATTTTAGCAAATTTGAACTAGGGATGTAAAGATTATTTGGTTAATCGATAACTGTGATTAGTCTGGTCACAATAGAATCACCTAAACCTGTAAAAAAGCAAGATGTGTTTTTTATGTCACATTAAACTGCATATGACAGGTCAGATGACAAAATTACACTAAATTGTAGTTAATGCAATTAAAGTGAGACAGTAAATAATAATATTGTTTATTGTGATAAAGAATAGAGAAGAATCGTTTGTGGGACATTTTATATAATCGTGATAATCGCCCAACAAATATAATTGCCATTTTATCACCAGAAAAAAGCTACTTGTCCTTTGTTTTCTTCTAGATTATTGTTGTTTAACTAACAATTCGACAACATAATATTAAAAGTATCATTAATCATATGCATAACATTTTTAAACTGCCAGCAACTTTAATAATTATCCTGATATAATTGTTCATCAGAATTATTTTAACCATGATAATCGCGATACCAAATTTCAGTATTGTACCAAGCCTAATTGTGTTGTGAATTTTGTGTATTGATGAGATAAGTAGAGGATTCCTTTAAAGAATTAAGCTCTACTTCATTTATTTATTTATTTTTTGTTTTGTGTTTCAACCTTCTTGTTCACAAACTATGATAAATATAACCACAAGTACAATCCCACTGTCATAATTCCAAAAAAATACTGGCAATTCTAGTAAGTGTAAATAACCGTAACATCATGTTTCTTCTCACGTTCATTGTAACAGCGGTGTCCCTGCTGTTAACCAACATTTTGAACTGTATAACTGGCAGATTGTATTTTCTGAAGGTTCACCTGTCTTCAGTGAGGTTGAGTTCGCTGGTGAGGAAGCTGAAGATCTTGGCGCTGTGTTTCGCGTTCTTCTCTGCGGAGTCTGTGGCTCCAACGGCCGACACAGAGAGGATGACCCCGGGAGCGCAGGATCCCTTTATCATCAAGGGGAGATCGGGATGCACCACCACATGCATACGCTGAGGGGCAGAGGCTGTGTCAACGTCAAATCACATTTTAAAATCTCTATAGTTTAAAACTGAGCTGGAGAACACGTCCAAATTCAATGGTGGAATTTGCTGTTGACTGTCAGACTGCAGATCTGTTTACTATTTAGACTTAGACTTTATTGTCCACAAGGGGAAATTCTTTTCCACAGCACTGTACTAGTTCAGACAGACATACAAAAACAACACGATAAACACTAAACTAGACAAAAACAATCAAATGCACTCAGCGGGGTGTCTTGTTAAGATAAGCAATGACTGAAGGGATCAAGCTTCAAAGCCTCCTGCACTGCAGCGCCTGTGTCCCGAGGGCAGAGGGCGAGCAGTTCGACTAGTTCGAGCAGTTCGAGTAGTTTGAGTTCAGTGTCTTCTCTGTCAGCATTATTGACAGATAATAAAAGACTGGAAGGTTTGTACAGCTCCTTTTTACATGTAATTACAATATACACATATTATGTAAGGGTAATTTTTAAGATGACCCCAGGAAGAAGGGCAGCTAAAGGGCATCTTAATAAAAGTATAAACTTCATCCACCGCATTGTTGGTTGTAGAGCAGCAGAACTATTCAGCTTGAAGCCCAGGGGCCAAATCAAGACCTCCACACAGTCTTATCAGTGCTGGTTTGGCAATTTGGCATTATAATGTTATCAGTAGAGGTGAACGGAATTAAGAGGAGAATGAATAATACTGGGAAAGAACGTTATATAGGAAAAATGTCTGAAAAGCGAGTTAAACAGGATGAAACCTGAGACAATATTTATTTAAATTCCTAAGATTGTATGCAACACCCTGACTGCAAACACTTAGGGCAGGAAAGAAATGTTTTTTCTTCTCTCTACTAACTATTGTCCATCAGAAACTGCAGCCTATTGGCGGATTTCAGATATCACAACATTCTATAGGCCAATAATATTTAATATAGATGGAGATTTATTTATAACATACTGAGTAACAAGGCAGTAGTAGTAGCGTGACAGTTTGCACTTGCATAATATTAACAAGAAACAGAATTTGTGCATTGGCGCATTGGCATTTTCACAGCATTGCTTAAAATGTATGAGAAATAAAACCGTTTCATTTGTCTTACGTCCTCTGGTTTTTCTAAAGTGGCTGCAGTCACCGACACAAACTTCTTCAGAAAATCCTCGGAAAAGCTGCTCGCAGGAAGGTTAGTCTGGAGGTCAAGGAAAGGCATGGTGAAAAAAGAAATTCCTACAACGTGTATGCGCTATTTGCAGTTAGCAGTTTGCAGTTATATAGCGGCACCGCGAGACATGTGAAAACTGTTTCCGGTTTCTTATTTCTCTATAAACCTTTAGACTTCTCCAACAAAACCAAAACAACTGCCACTTTTTACTAATGTAACGTGTACAAAATATAATAATTACAGTTCCTAAATAAATGTACATAAACAATTACCCCCTGCCGCTTTGAAAAAAATATGGCCCTTTAACATTTTGATTATTTTGAAACTATTACCGGAATTTTAAAACGTAAAATCTTGGAAACGTTTTAAATATAAAAGTTTATTGTGAGATAAACTGTAATCATCATAACTCTCTGTAATTATAAATAAATGTTCTGTTTTGGTTAGTTTTTACGGACATTATCAAATTTTCGCTTATGTTAGCATCAAGTTAACGTTAATGTTAGTACCAACGTCTCGCGATATTTCGTTCTTCAAAGCATAATTTTACATCCGTAGTCTCGCGATATTTGCCTTAGCCAACCGGCCACATTACAAGGTCAGCTGCACATGTGTCGTGTGTACTTAATAAAGCACTTTCCAGAAAACTCCACGGACATTTTCTACGCATTTTCATCAACTTTTGTTGGATAATTTGTAACCGATTTGAACATGGCGAGAGGCAGCCGTAGCCGTTCTTCTGCACCTGCTCCTGCCAGGTAAGGTTATTCTCCTAACGTGGGTGCACGTAGTAGTAAAGTGGAAACAAGTAACAATGCAACTAATAAGCCTCTAATCGTGTTTTGAAGGGCAATATATGCTCTCTTTTAACTACATTAAGGTCTGTTGACACATATGTATTTCATTTTCTTCACAGTAAAACTATTTGAACCCAAAACTCAGGTGACCAGTAGTTGCGTCATAAATAATTGATGGGGCTTTGCAAGGTCACTGGCCAAAAGGAAATTGTTTATTTTTTCTTTACATTGCAATGCACAGGTTTTGTTTTTATTTTATTATTATTTTATGTTATTATTATTATGTTATTATAGTAGTGGGAATATTGGTTCTATAAAACCTACAAGTACCAACTTATATAAAGGTAACAAACTATTCATAGAATAAACACTTAAAACCTGTACAGTTCATCAACTTCTTATTCCACTGCACACATTAAATATTGGCTATTACTGACTAGGCCTGTGAGTCTAATATACCACATAAAAATCCATTATTATCTATATAAAATAAGCCTTTTTGCCTTTGTGACACCCAAATATATAAATATGTATAAACCCTGTCAACAGCTCTGTTTACTTTGTGTAAATAATTTATTCCTTCAAATGAGGTTTTCCAGTATCAAAAAGCTGTTAGTGTAATTAGTTAAAAAAAAAAAATCTGTATCTATAAAACTTTATTAATCTGTACCTAACCTCTCGTCCTTCTCTCAGCCCTCCTCCATCTTACCACACACCCGCTCCCTCTCACCCACCTCCCTCCTCTCTGGCTCCAGCTCCAGCTCCGTCTCAGGGCCCAGGACTTATGGCCCAGATGGCGACCACTGCGGCTGGGGTGGCAGTGGGATCTGCTGTGGGGCATGTGATGGGGAGTGCCATCACTGGAGCCTTCAGTGGAGGCAGCAGCAGCAGCAGCAGCAGCTCAGAGCCACCCCGACCAACATACCAGGTATAATACAGCGTCAGAGACGACCAGCAAGAATCATTCAATTTGATATTTGATGTGTGTGTGTATCGGATGTTCCAGACTAAAGTGGTTGAAATTGCATACAACAGGGCTGAACGTTTTGCAAAAAAATAAAAAGACTAGTAGATTTTACAATTAACCATTGAATCTCTTGGAAATTTTTTGAAAAGTTTTTAAATATTTAAAGTTTATTATCAGTTCAGCTGTAATGTTCATAAATTCCTTGTTTCCCAGTTTTGTTTTTGTCAATTTAGCATTAATGTTAGCACCAACATCTGTCAATTTCTCTCACTCCAAAGGAAAATAATTTTATTTGAAAAATTATGTGAATTTTCTGTCTGGCAGTGGGATTAGATTTGCGATGTATGTTTTAATAATAAGATTTTGTTCAAAGTGAACAGAAGAAGTCACCATATATTTGCGTTGTTGGTCTTGTAGGAGCCGCCACGGTCGGCTCCTGCTCAGCCTGGGCCCTGTCACTTCGAGGTGAAGCAGTTTTTGGACTGTGCCACAACTCAGAGTGACCTGAATCTGTGTGAAGGCTTCAGCGAGGCACTCAAACAGTGCAAGATCTCTCACGGTGAGTAAAGCTGTAAGATTACCTGCAAATGGAATCAAAATAGATAAATGTTATCTGCCTAGATCTAATCCAATCTAATCCAATCCTAATCCAATCTCCTTTTTCTTTTTGCCAATGAAAACAAATCTATTAATGCTTAAAAAAAAGAGTATTTGTAAATTCATACTTTCCTCTTTGTGTAGGTGTGACTTCGCTGGTTTGACGCTCACGTCATTGGACAATCATCTGTCTCCACTGAAGCTCATTATTGTTCCTCACACTTTACTGTAGGCAGATCAGAGCTGGTCCTTAGTCACATGTTCTGTGGATCAGGATCAGGAACCTGCAGGCTGCTGCTTAGAGAGTTTGGGTTTGAAGACTGTGAAATGTATTTTCTTAATGTAACAAATAAATTAACTTATTAATTCATTTATAATCAGAGTTTTTCTTGACATTTTTAGTCAATGTCAAAATCAATTTTGCAGAATAATTTGAGTATTGTGTGTTGTTTTTCCATTGTCAAAGATACACTGTAAGAAGTGTTAAAAACCACAGTATTCTTTATCTGATCCTTCAATTTTACAGCCACAGTGAGGCTATAGGTACCTTTATGTTCCTGTTTTTTGATTTTCATATCTACTGATTTATTTTACACATCTATTGTTTAACCACCTTTACCTGTACTCAGATGCTAATGTAAAGCGTTATCTCCCTGGGGGCCAAATGGCCAGACTGACCGAAATGTAAATTGTACTTGAGGAAGGGATTGGGCCTCAGATGGTATTTAAGTGTTGTTATCCCATTGTTATGGACCCCAGGAAAAATAGTCTTTATCTTTGTAAAGACGAATGGGGATTCAATAAAAAATACAGAAATTGTTGGTCTCACTGCTGGTGGCAGAAACTCTGTCAGTAGTAAAGCCGTTTGTTTACCTGTGCAAACATAATAAACCAACATTCTTGTATGTTTTGGTGCTACTTTACGAATAATTTACACAATAATATCAAAGTCTATGTATCTGTAAATATAATTATAATAGAAAATGATTACAGTTGCACAATGTAAGAATGTGTGTGTTTTTTTTATGCAATTGAAACACTTGTAGTTGCATAAATGTAGTAGTAGTAGTAGTAGTAGTAGTAGTAGTAGTAGTAGTAGTAGTAGTAGTAGTGTTGTGGAAAATTCTGTATATTTTGGAGAAAAATCATCAATTTGTTTCTTGTTACAGCAGATGCAGTAACCTCCCTTGAGCATCTGAGCTCTGAGTTTTTAAACATAAATACAAAGCAACACACATGTCAAAGCACAGTGACTTTTGTTTTACAGCTGTGAGTTATCAGCTTTTACACTTCCTGGAGCTTGGAGATGGTGTCTGCAGGGTCTTTTAAACATGTTAATGATAAAATAAAATATGATAAGTATGTTTTCTTCACAATTTAAATTTCCGTCACAGTAGGTAAAGATGGAGAAATTACACATTTAATGATTCAGTTAAATTCATAATAAGCCTCTTGTAATTTATCAATTGTTTGATTAATTCCTCAGACAGCAGATAAGAGAAAAAAGCTCCTCTTCAACTTCAGACAGGATAGCCAAGAGGGTGACAGAAAGATATTCTTTAGACAATGTTATTCAATTAGCAATTTCCTGAGCATGATTTGTAAAAATAGAAATAAAATATGGAACCAAGAGTGAGACCAAGATAAGGAAAAGGAGAAGTCTTCACTCTCTTCAGCTGCTGTGGGCTGTTTTAGACACTATGGAGGGGGAAGAAGGGAGCAAATTATTTCATATAAACGGAGAATAGTACACACTCACCTCAATATCATTCTGCATAAAATGTGTAAACACGGCACTGGACATTGTGATAATTGTCACTTAAAGACTGGAGACTGAAAGTTACTCAAATGAGAGCGAAAAGCGGTTTCATAATATACATCAGCAATAACAAGGATTAAATTAATTTATAAAACTCTTTTGGAATGGAGTTGGAAGCAGATCTGTAAGTCTATCTTTAATTTTTCTCCTGGAAACTGGATCACAGGATATTTTTTCAGTGTGTTTTTTGTTTGACACTAGATGGCGCTAACAAAACTTCTTGGACTTGAATCACCGTTAAACTCCGTAGAAGAAGAACTTTCAACTTCCGCTTTCAGAAACAACAACAAAGTGCCAAGTCCGTAAAGTTTCCTCTTCTTTTTTATGCTACAGACGGTTAATGTAACCCCGATGCTCGCGTAATTGTAACAGTTTTTATTCTCGCGTATTGTGAACACTTTAAAGTTAAAAAAGTCCAGGTTTTGTTGTTCACGATGCCTGCGGTGGCAGATTTGCACTCCCAGATCGCCTCTGTCATGGAGGTCCTCGCAAACGCCGCGGTGGCTGAAATCTGTAAAGCGGTGGAGGACGGATACGCCGTGGTTAACCTGGAAATGTCCCGGAGCCTGAAGGAAAACGAATGTCTGCGGCGGAGGGTTAAATTGCTGGAGCTCCAAGTGTCCCGGTACCGAGCGGAGCAGCGGCTGAAGGCGCCAGACGGGTCCGGGGCAGGGCGACTTTTCCCCGGCGTGAGGCTCCTGCAGCACCGCCACGGCAGGGACACTCCGCCTGGTACGGGTATAATGGACTTAAATCCTGTAAAATGCTAAATAGTGGGATCATAATTCATTCTGCATAGTATTTTAATTTGATAGACACCTAAACTGCATACCTTTCTTTCGTTCTTCCTCCATTTGTTAGTAAAGTAGAAATCAAATCAGTTCTCAGTACAGTCCCAAGACTTCACGTATTTCAGTCCATGCACGCACAGATCTTTTATCCCAAATAATCGACGATAAAAGGCTTGCAGTTTTTTGTTTTTGTTTTTTATTGTATTTTATTGTATATTTTATTTGTTTGTATTTTATTTTTTTTATCAGTATCACTTGCCATGTTACCCAGACTAATGTCTATATAATTCCCCCTTGTGGTTTTCCTCCAGGTCCCAGTTTCCAGAGCAGGCCCAGGTTTTTAAACAGACTTCAGCAAAAGTCTCCTGCCACAGATTTGGACCAGGACCCAAATCAGGAGGTCGTCACCAGTTCCAAAATAGAGGTATAAACAGAAACACGAGTTCTTACTGAATAGATTTGAGGATCATTCATAACTTCATGTAGTATTCTTAAACTATGCAATTTTCTCTTTTTGTTTTAATTCTTTTGAGATGTCTGTAAGTACAGCATTAATTACTAAATGCTAGCTAATGCATATGTATTATATTCTTATTTTAAGCTAATTTTAACAACTTTTATACACCTAAGCCTTTGTATTTTACACAGCGTAACTCAAAGCAATCTTTCTGTATGTATGGGAGGGAGTACTTTTGCTAAAACTTTTATTAAGGTTAATGTTTTTGAGCATTTTCACTGTATGAAACACAAAAAGAAAAAGATATTCCTTCCTGTAATACATGTGCTGTATTACATAAATAGGCCTACATCTTCCAAACAAACAAGGAACACAACTTAGTTTTGTAAATTATACTGTACCATCAGATAAGTTATCACAGTAAATTGAAATATCAATATTTTCTCACACTTTTCTATGCAAGTTTTTAGTTTTTAGATTTCTTTTTCTGCTTTTAATGGCATTTTCTTTCTAATTATATATCTTTGTTCAGTCTAGAGAGCCAGAAGAGAACAGCGATCTTATCATTGTCAAAGTTGAGGGCAGCGCTTCAGTTGAAGACACCAATAACAACAAGGACAGTTCCACCTCTTTGGACAAAACATCTGAGCAACAGGCCCAGTCCAGCCACACAGAGGTCAGTGGATCACAAAACCTCACCAAGAATTCACACAGGAATATCCCTCTTTCTAACTGTGATAAAACAAAAATATATGACATAAATGCTACCAAAATGCCCAATTTGTCTACCACTTCTACAAATGAAACAGTTGGAACATTTTGCAGCAATACGACTTCTTTCAGTTCTACAACCGACCAGCAGCTGCCAAACTTAGGATCAAATATTTTATTACAATCAAATTCTTGCAATCAAAACATCACAAATTCCAGCCAAAACAACGTAAACGGACAAACACCTTCTCAAGACAGACTTCGGATCAAACCGTTCGCATGTTCAAAATGTCCAAAAAGGTTTTTCCTTGAGCTGGAATTGACCAACCACCTAAACAACCATTCGAGGCAAAAGTTCACCTGTGGACTGTGTGGAAAAGGATTCGTCTGTAGAAGTCAACTGGAAATCCACAAAAACGTCCACACGGGAGCAAGGCCGTTCAGCTGCTCTATGTGCAACAGCTGGTTTTCACATCCCAGTAATCTGCAGCGGCACATGAAGAGAATCCACCTGCAAAGTCAAACTCATCAAGGTGGAAGCAGTTAAAAAGAACATTTGTTGTGCTTCATCGTGGAGGAAGAACATCAGACTTAGGCTGCAGTCACACTGCTCTGATAATGATTTCAACCTGTTGAATCTTGATAGACTTGGTTTAGTTCTGTTCTAGTCTTGGTTTAGTCCTGGTTTAGTCCAGTTTTGGTTCTGTCAGCAGTGATTTCCAAGCCTGCATTTCTCCAAAGAGTTCTAAAAATTACATAAAATTATAAGGATTTTAAATTAATGGTTGGAATGTTAATTGCCTCTAGAAGGTATTTTATAATGATTATTGATGATTAATGATTATTATCTTATTATTATCTTTCTTTGCTTTTATTTTCACTTATACCTTGTTACTGGAAGGTACTAGTCTGATACTAAGAAAAAAATGGGTAACAAAAACTGGTATTGGGAAAAAAATCCTTTTTGTGCTTTGTGTGTCTGTTTGCTGAAAGAAAAAGGTTGGTGTGTTATAGCACAGTAATGAAACAGTAGTAAATAACAGCACAGAAGCTGAGTTCTGAGTGTTTACATGTTTCTCCCCGTGTGTGGGTGGGTTTCCTCCGGACACTTCAGTTTTCCCGCATCCAAAACATGCCCCACAGATAAAATCCTCCAGCTAAGGGAATCCTGACCAAGACTAGCGACAAGCTCATGGAGATGGGTCCCCAGGCGCAACACTCCTGACAGTTTGTCTCAATGACAGTGAATGATGAGTACAAATGTCCCTCCTGGGACGATGAAGTGTACCTTAACTTAGTATTGAAACTACTGTACTGTATTATTTAGACTTTCCAAAGTAATAATTACAGATGGAAGTGGCCGGGGAACATCTGCCACTCTGTCTAGTTTATTTCATGGTCATATAAGCCCAACCCAATATGAAGTCTCTGAATGATCAGGAAACGGTCCCAGTTTTCTGTTGTTTCCATCTTATCATGAAGCTGACGCTGCGCTGTAAAATACACGAGTGATTTATTTATCAGTTATTACATCCTTGTATCCATTAGTGACATAAACCACAGCTTATATACGTTTTACTGCTTTTTGTGGACAGTATAACCAATTCTTCAGCACATTTAAGTCTCCTCAGCATTTTTAGTTTCATCATGATGATTATTTGTTAGTGCGAATAAACTGAACACAAAACTACACAATAACAGAAATGTCGGTTTTTGCCCTTGTGAAAAATTTCACTGTAAATGTTATTTATATTTTTTATCTGCTCTTTTTGCAGAAAGTTTGCCGGGTGCTTACATTACAGACTCAGGTTCAGTTTGTGTTTTGGCATGGGATTAATAATAAAATAGTGCTACATTTTGTTGGTCATGTTTGTCATGTTTTTTATGTAGTATTTATTTATTGATTTGTTATAGAATTTACCATGTAAAACAAAATGCACATGTCAAGTTAGACTCATTTCACTGAAGTTATCATGATTTTATTAAGAACATTTTACTGACTTTGCCCATTTGGATCTGATTTTTAGTTTGGTTATTTCATAGAAAAACATTAAACGCACAGAGTCGTATAAACCTCTGTCCTTTTTCTGAAATCATTATAAATGTTATTTTGGTCTTAGAGGTTTATTGTTGAAAATAAAATGCTTTATTTTTTCAGAGCCAAGAATCTCAGGAAAATTCAAGCGGGATTTGGAAGTCTGAGGAGCAGGTGGTGAAACTCGGAGGTATCTATGTTTATTAATTTACTGAACATTTAATTGAAATATAAACTTGTAAAACTATTACAAGAACTTCATGCATTTCAGAACATGTTTGTGGAGGTCGAAACTTCAGGGTTAGCAGCTTTTACACACAATTCTCTGGCATATTACCTAAATAAAAAGTGCTTTGTGTTGCATTTTTTGTATGAAAAGAGCTCTGTAAATAAAGTTTGATTGATTATCTTTAGACCATATTCGATGCATAAACTAATTCAAAGTGCCGATTAAAGGTATTCTGTAACTTATTCAAGGACACATGTTCATACTGCTTAGAAAAACATGCATTGTTAATGTAGGGCTTGCCTCTCCACAGCTGTCACCTGTTTGTCTCTATGGAGATGGACAAGTTAAATGCTTTACTCTGGAATATTGTAGAGAAAGAAATAACCTCTCCAGAGGAACACCAGGAAAATTATATAGTGCACCTCTTTAAATCACAATCTAAAATAAAAATATCACTGTATAATACATTTTAATAACAGTTCATTTTGTCTCCTCTTTCTCAGACAAGAATTCACCGTCCAATGAAGAACCACATCTTTATCCCATCCCCAAACCTGTGTGGCAAAATAATAATGCAAAGTCTGAACAACTCCTAAATTCTGACCCCCAAAATAAAAACGTTTCATCAAGACGACATTCAACTACCTCCTCTAACTCCCAAGAAGTTTATCCATCTGCTGACCTCATTTCACACTTGAGGCGTGAGGATTTCCTACCTGCTGCTTTGTCCGTAGAAAACCACCCTGAAGAAACTGGAGAGGTTTTAGCATTTAATGTAACTCAAAATGCAAGTTCACTGTTTATGCAGCCAGACGAACCAGCAAACATCCAGAACCGGCAAATTACGGGCCCGATATTTAACGAGTCTCCAGATCTACCTCATTTGTGTTCATTTTGTCCGCACCAGTTCGCTCAAAAAAAGGAGCTTATCTGGCATGAAAGAATCCACCGAGCGAAAAAACCCTACCAGTGCGATCAGTGTGGGAAGATTTCTGTCAGTTTTTGTCACTTGAAGAGGCATAAACTGGTGCACACAGGAGAACGGCCGTACCCCTGCGCTCACTGTGGGAAGAAATTCACAACATTTAACAACCTTAAAGTCCATCAGAGTGTTCACACTGGAGAGAGAAAGTTTAGATGTGAAACCTGTGGAAAGACTTATGCATTTCACAGTAATTTAATAAGACACCAGGCAGTACATACAAAGGTATTGAGATGTGCAGAGCAGAGTGGTTTTCCTGTCTCCTCTTCTCAGTAAGAAACTTGTGGCTTATAGACCAGGAGGGTAATCCTGATACTGTCAACATAGAACATAAAAACCTGCTTTAGCTGGACCTACAGCAGGTGATCTGTACAAGGCTCTCAAATAACATCACAGTCACAAGCAGTAGTTACTCTCAATTCTTTTTTATTTAAAAAAAAAAAGAAACACCTAAATATGACACCAAAAATATGTTTAAATGTGTTTTTCTTAAGTTTTCTATGTTGCAATGCGTGCTTTGGTAACTAATGAATATTCGTTCATAGACATATATCGCAGTCCCCCCAGCATGATGTCATGGCAAAGTGTCAATGGTTAAATAAAAAAAATGTAGAATTTGGTTGAATTAGGTCATAATACACACTATTCTCACACTATTAACTCTTCAAATAACTTATATTAAACCTGATTTCACACTTTTTTCCACTTGATCACTGTCAGTATTATTTTGCAGTGGGGTTCCCAGGTTAGCTGCATGACCTAAAATATTTGGGAACCCCTAATTGTGAATCCAATCTAAACCTTTGCTTTAATCATAGGCTCTAGATGATTTTAATGCATTGCTGTAGTGGTTTAAACATTGTGAATAAATAGTTTAAATGATGAAAACTATAGATTTTCCCTCACCCTTTGCTGTTTTTTCGTGTGTGACTCATGCTTTGCTGTGAAGTGGGTTGTTTGAATCGATCCCTGGCGAAGTGATGCTGATCGATCACACGCCGATCAACACGCTGACGTCATCACCTGGCGACACTCACCATCTTTTTGCAGGCATATCCGCTCCGCTTTCTATCTACAACAAAACGCACTGACAGCGAGTTTAGGCACAATCCCAGACTTTTGCGTCCCTTATGTCAGCGCTTTAAACTCTTTCTGCGGGTAAACTTGCCCCGACCACCCGCTGTGTGCACAATCAGCGCGCAAAAACAAAAAAACTCGCTCGAAAGGGGCTATGATGGCGGCGGACTGTGTTGGTTTCCAGGCTCAGATCGCATCCATCGTGGAGATTTTAGCAAATTCTGCCGTGGCCGAGATCTGTAAGCTGGTGGAGGACGGATATGCGGCGCTCCGGTCCCAGATGGAGCAGGAGCGGGAGGAAAGCGAGAAGGAAAACGATGCTCTGCGACAAAAACTGCGCCAAATGGACGCGAAAATGCGCAGCTACGAGCGCAAGATGAAGAGACGGAGCAACAACCAGCGAGAAGAAGCGAGCATGCACACTGTTCATCTGATTCCGCAAGAAGGTACGATTATATTAAGACTATTATAAGCTTGCGAGGCCTTTTGCGTCTATTGCATTTGCATTTCTGGACGAAAACAGTCATTTCCAATGAGATCTCATCACAGATTAGCGTTAGTCTGCAATAATGTCGGCCAAGTGGGCGTAGTCTGATATCAGACTAATTGACTAATTGTTTAGCATCACCAGTCTAGGCTTTGCTCATCCCGGATCTACCAAATACCAAGTTCATTATTAACTGTGATGCGCTCTTTTGCCTTCTGGACGTTGTAGAAACTGTCATAACAATGTAATGTGCTCTTCCTGCTGGTGCAACAAGTTTAGGGTGACCAGATTTTCAAAATAAAAAACGAGGACATCCCTGTTTTTTGGTGGTTGGTAATAATAAAATTGTGAAACGAGTGCGTAATTAAGGAAAACTGTCCTGCAGAGACCATTCATCACTAACATGAGTCAGTGTAGTCACATTTACTTTGTGTTTTGGTCATTTTTAAGCAGCTTTTCTGCATTTTACCTAAACAAATGATAATGTGTGCCTCCCTTTACTGTCGACAGAGATCAGATTGGTCAAAACTAGGGACCTCTGGGACATTTTTTGTATAAAACTGGGACAGATCACTGGTTTTGGATAAATCCGCTGGGACAGGGGACACAGGGCTCAAAACTGGGACTGTCCCGGGTAAACAGGGACGTCTGGTCACTCTAAACAATTATATCTGATTGATTTTTATCCCTGTGCCATAAAATCTTATCTGCTTCTGATTATTTGTATATTAAACAATACTGAAAATACTTGCTGAAATCAGTGTAATGTTGTATGATCTGACCAAAATATAATATGTTCCATTCCTAGTGTCCGAAGGCTTGATTGTGCCTGTCGCTCTTGGAGAAGAGGACAAGTCGATTCAACACAGTTCAGTGGTAAATATTTTAAGACACAGTATGTAACTTTTGTACTTTTTACTCCTTACTCTGAGTGGGCTCACATCTCCACAAACCTGAGTCGTATTTGGCCTGGAGAAAGGCCTCATTTGCTTTATTCTGTGGAAATGTTATTCTGTTGGCGATAATATTCCACAGTCTGGCATAAAAAATAATCTATCTTCATTGGGAAAGGAGGGTTTTAACTTTCTATTTCCATGGCATCGTTTAAGTGACGTACTAAGACCAGAAAGTTACACAGCTGACTGTATTTTAACCTCCTTTTAAAATGTTTAGTATGTTAAATGTACAGTGTGTAACTTTCCACCACTTGCTTATCTCTATGGAAATATTAACATGGTGCCTTAAGAATTTCCCCTTGGGTATGAATTAAAATAATTCTGATTCTAATCCTAAATGTTTCCCAGCAAGGTCTTAAACGTATCTGATTTTTTCTACATTTTTTCACTTATCAAAGCTTTATCTTTATTTATATAACATATTTACAGCAACTTATGGCGCCCAAAGTGCTTCACAGTAGAAGATAATGATAGAAAAATAACATCATGCTTATGGGTTCAGTGTAATAAAGTTTAGTTCTAACTTAAAGCAGGACTCATGTGTTTTTTGTGAGTCAGTAGCTTCTACTAGAAGAAAGGTTTTGGGGCAAGTTGAAAAAAACATTACCACTTCAAGGGAAATTCTGTTCTGCAAAACATCCACAAGGTCTTTGACAGTAGGTTCGTAGATTAAAAGCTGATTGTTAATCAAATCAAACTGCTGTGTCTTCTGTCTCAGGGCAAGTTTATCTGAATTTACTTCATTTTACTGGTTTCTTTCTGGATGTGTCGTTATTGTTTCATACTTGGAGAAATGGCTCTTGTGGCTCTTATGCAGAACACTGGTGAATGTCTGTGCAGGGACACAAGCCTCTGTCAATCTGTTGTGTAAAATCTTAATTACATTGACGATCCTGAAGGGTAAAGATCAGCCTGGAGAGGAACGAGGCCTCGTGTAGCACCAAAAGTACCAAAACATTTCCTACTTCAGTTCCAGTACCGTAACAATGATGAAGTCGGTGCTTCTCCGAGTTCAAACTAGAATCTCTTCATATGTAATATTATTGTGGATACTGTGTCTATGTCTGTGTCTTTGTCTTAACTGTTTGTATTTATGTGTTTTTGACACTGTAAAAACAAAATTCCACTTGGGGAATTTGGACTCTGTTACTACATTATGCACTTTTTTAGCTAATGCCTAATTCCAGTTTTTTTTACCTTTTCTTATGTTTTTTTCATTGGCAGCTTCCCGTAAAACAAGAAATATCGGATAAAGAGGAGTGTAATCTGGATCTGAAAGTGGAGCTGAACATCAGCGCAGAGTGTGGTGAGTCCAATGGTGAGATGACATTTTTTACAAATGAATGAGATGATAAGAGAATCAAATTATGACATATGGGGTCATAGATTATAGCTTTATTCCATTAGAAAAATGATACATGGGCCCGATCTTGCCCCCGATCATTAGCCTAATGCTAGCACTAGCATTAAAGAGGGGGCGTGTCCAGGTCAGGCTGTGCTTCGCTGTACAAGTACATATACGTCCCACTTTGTGCTAGAGCTAAGATCGGAGGGAGATCGGGCACCGTGTCGTTTTTAATCATAGTGTTACTTTTTCAGCTCTGGAGTCGAATGAAGAAACCTCTGCAGCGCCTGAAAACAGCATCAGTCCCCCCACTTCTCAGACTGTGCCCTCTTCCACCGATGCCACCATAGACCTGACGTGCCGACCCAGAGCTAAGCGCAAATCCACCAAACCTGTGGCTAACTCTGCTAACATCACCCCGTCTGCAGAAAGCCCTATTAAACCAGAAATTCAAGTCATTGACGATGGAGAGGACGACCAAGCATCTCAACTTCCTGCTAATTTAAGTGAAGAAACCAGCCCTGAGCGTTTGAACAATTTGGGAATGGATTTGGCCTGGATGCAGGAGCGCGTGACGCATCTGGGAGCTGCATACGCCGTCGCTCAACTCGGATTGGGCAATTCCGAATCGGGCCACGCCTCTTTCCAATCGCAAGCGAGCGGCGATAGCTTGGAAGGCCCTCCTACAATGATTTTCCCGTCTTCTGCGCACGAAATGGCTGCGTTTGCCGCCACTTTTGACTTGTCCGCAGTCGTAGCAAGTTCACAGAACCCGCCCACATTAACACAACCTGCTCCTCCGCAGGCCACGCCCACGGCCGCCTCCACCAATCAGAGGCGATCTTATAAGGGGTCAAAAGAGCCGGCCGCCTGTAATATTTGCGGTAGAGTTTTTCCCAGCGCGGCAACGTTGGAGTTACATCAACGCACTCATTCAGGAGAGCGACCGTACACCTGTCCGCACTGCGGGAAAGGATTCGCACAACCAAATAACCTACGAGTCCATTTGCTAATCCACACGGGCGAGAGGAGGTACAGGTGCACGCTGTGCGGCAAGAGTTTTATTTCCTCCAGTCACTTAAAGAGACATCGCACGGTCCACACGCAGGAGAAGCCGTACAGCTGCTCCAGATGTGGACAGTCCTTCAGCCAGATGTGCAGCGTGAGGAGGCACCGGCAGCAGTCTCAGTGCGGACTCTAGACTGGCAGAAAGCAGCAAAATACATATGTGCCCGAGTTAAAATGACTTTAGCCCAGAATTTCAGTTGTTTCGACCAGTGATGTGAGAATATTTAATGATGGGGCGGCACTTGGAAGTAATATTATTTTTTCCAGTCCAATAACTTATTTGTTAACAGTTTAAAGTTGGATGTAGGATTATCAAATATGGAAAAACTTTGAAGATGAAATTACTTTTTAATAACCTCAGAGTTTTATGATGTATTTTCAAATTTTAATGTCTATTTTTAATTTTATTGCGTTAAAATTTAGCTTTTAAACTCCTATTTTTTAATCTGTTGGGAAAATGTAGTTTTTATTACCATTATCTTGCAAATTGAGCTTAAAACTAAAGTATAATAAATTCAATTCAAATCTAAACTTAAACCAACAATCCCAATAATTCTGTCAACTCAAGTCATTTTAACTCCTGTACATTTTCTGAAATGGTTGAAAATGACAATGAAAATTCCCATTGCCAGTGAAGGCTCCAGTGCATTGATGTAAGCATGAACTCTGTGCTGTTCTGTGTTCTGTGTCTTTAGTATCACAGTGTTATATTTGCATTACGTGGTTCGTCTCAGTCTTGCCAATCTAAGCCTTCAATCAGAACAAGTCATGTTGGCGACATTTTAAGGACTTTATACATTTCCAAAGATATGTTTTGTGTTCAGTTCATTCCGATGCCAATAGTCCTGATATTTCACCTGAACACGACTCCACACAGAAGTAACGTGTGAGGGGTGTAGAGGCTTCTAGGCTGTGGCTTGATTCTTGGTTTTGTATTGATATATTCTTGACCAGCCCAGGTTTTTTGGTACAGCGGAGGTGATTGGTTAATTTTAGAGCCAGGAGGTCTTTGGTTTAGTTCCCAGACTGTGCACTTTATATTTGGAGTTTCTGTGTTCTTCCGTCACCATTTCCCCTCATCGCATCCACCTAAATCATGCACTGTAGTTTCTCTCTTTTCTGAGAGTCAGTGCAATAATCCCAGACGATTCTGCACACTGATGAACATTTCTGGAGGCCGTTTTTGTCTCTAGTCCCTTATGTTACTGTGGTGGTCAGTGTGGAGGGGCCATGGTTTTGTTACTCATTATACTGGTGTATGTAAAACAGGAACAGGCTCCTTACTAAAAACATCAGTATCTTCACATCCAGTGTGTCCGTCTGCTGCAGACACACTGCCAGAGTCAGAAAGCTTTTATTGTCATACGAGTGAACAGGTTCATAACATAAGGAAAGTGCTGTGGTGCTTGTGCTTGGAGCGAAACATAAGACAAACACTAAACATGCAATAAATAAAATAAAGTAGCAAACAATAAACTCTAATGTAACACAAATACAGAATACTGTGAGAATAAGCAGGGCCAGGCCTGGTTAATACTTAAACTACTACAGAAAGAAACCCTCAGTGGGGCAGCAGCGACTTTAGTGCTGTTATTGGGTCCTTGAGCAAGACACTTTCCCACATGTCTTCAGTTTCCAGGCACAGTGTGTGAATGAGTGAAGTCGTGGCTGGAGTCATGTTTACAGGATGTACAGTTGTGCTCAGAAGTCCACAGACCCTGGCAGAATTTGATTGATTTCTTGTTCATGTTTCAGAGAATATGAATAACACAAAAACTTTTCTTTCACTCATGGTGTTTGGGTGAAGCTGTTTTATTATCAAACACCTGAGTTTCCTCTTTTTAAATCAGAATGAAACAGAAACTACACAAATGACCCAGTGAAGCTGGAGTCTTTTGTGATAGTTGTGGATGTGTTATTTCCTCTGATGGTAAAACTGCTCATTCTTCTGGGCAAACGGCTCCAGTTCCTGTAAATTCTTGGGCTCTGGTCTGAACTGCAGCTTGAATCTGCCCAGAGGCTCAGTGATACTGAGGTCAGAAGAGACGAACACTCCAGAACCTTCACTTTATTCTGCTGGAGCCACAGCTCCACTTTGTGTTTGGATCATTATCATGTTGAATATCCAAGTCCCATGTGCAGCTTCTGGACCAACAAATCACTTCCTCCAGGGTCTGTAAACTTATGAGCCCAACTGTATCTGATATATGTTAATTAACACTGTTCTGACAGAATAAACTCATCGTAATGAATGGATCCAGGGACATTCTTGTTAGTTCTGAGGTGAACGTGCTTTCCACCCATAAAACTCACTAACCTTGTGTCTTGTGTCTTGTGTCTTGGGCCTACACAGCCTGAGATCCTTGTTCTGATCAGATTAAATTGGCTCGACTGCTTTTTGTTACGTTGCTCCTGTGTGGAGACAGTGCCTGAAGCTTTGAAATGCAGTTCCTTGTGGTGCTATAAAAGTGAATTAAGACTTAATTGTATAAGGCCTGATTTGTATAACTGGTTCACAAACTAAAACCAATCATACTGTTATATTTGCCTTACCGTACTGAGCTCTGAAGTTTGTTCACTTAAACACTATAGTTTTTTCAACTGTTTACAGTCGCGTCCACTAAAGCATCTCAACACTATTTATTTAAAGGAATCAAATGTACTGTTTGCATTTTATTTTCCTTAACCATGACCCAACTGTGTCCCCAGATACCAGGATTATATGTTCAAATCTGTTTTTTAATAGAAACAAGTCTAATTTTTATTTTATTTAACCTTTATTTAACCAGGAAAGTCCCACTGAGATGGAAGCAGAAGCAGAATCCCCTTATAAATCAGCATAACCCAGTGAGTGACCCAGTAATACTGATCTATTTGATTTAATTACAAAAAACATGACGGCCAAATAGTTATAATATACATCGTTTTGGTTGTCAAGATTATTACACTATCAGAAAGTAGAATTTGGGTTGCCAGGTTTAAATCCAGTTGGTTTAAACCTAAAGTGCCGCTCTCTGATCTGAACTGACACTATCTAAACCCCGGCACCTGCAGACAGTCATAGCTCAGGGCTAGTGCAGCGTCTGCAGCTCAGTGAGGGAATTTTGGAGGTTCTGAGGTTTCACATGAGCCACGGTCGGTTCATGTACTGAGAAAAACATGTATGTGTCCGTCTGTCTGCAGGCTTAAGGCCGCCGCACTACAGGAGAATTTGTCCGATTTTGGCTGCGATTTCTTCTCCCCGAGTTCAGGAGGCGAGACCCGAGTTTTTGTCTCCGTGTGCGACTCTGAATCCGCTGCTCCTCATGTGTCAGATCAGAAGCACAAACATCAACGACGCGACGGAAACAGACGATAAAACAGAGTCAGGGGCCGAGGAGCGACGGACACAGAGATGCAACATAGAAACTCAGGATAGAGCGAAAATAAAGAATTTATTACTCCCATAAAGTGGTAAATTTAAAGTGCAGCGTCTCACCCACATTATTGATTGAAATCCAAGGCAAATAATGACTCCAGTCCACAAAACTGCACTATTAATCCAGTTTGAGGCTTTCACGGTAAAAACACAGTGTTTCCTCACACGTGTTTGTTTACATCCACACAGCGCACGGATTGAGGTGAAGCTGCAGATCAGCGACAGTGACTCTACTTCCTGGGGACTTTATCGCCTTTTATGCTTTAAATATCGTGTATCTGAAGTATTTGCACCACATTTCACAAATAATATTCACACAGTTTGACTAGTGTGTAAACCTGAAGTTCAGAGTCTGATCTTTAACACTTCAGAGTCTCAGAGCGACTGGTTTTACTGCAGACAGGAAACAGGAGACGCTCTGTTTTCCGCACACAGATCCTGCAGCATCTTTGCCATCGGAGATTTTTAGTCTCATAAGTTTCTCCTCGTTTTTGTGCTTTTTGCGCTTTTTGTCGCACGTTTAAAAATCGTTCAAGCCCGAAAATTCCTGTAGTGTGTAGCGGCCTTAAGTTACTGGCAGCCACGTTTTTACATTCAGCACAGGCTAGTTTTATTTTTGAAATAATTTTGAGTGAATATTTATATATTAATCAATTCTCTGCCAATTAAGTAACAAACAATAAGTTCTTTGGTCATATATTTGCTCATTTGAATATTTATCTTCTTTATTTTATGCGTTTTAATATTTCAACACATTTTATTTTTTATTTTTTACAAATTGGGGGCAATATCAGTTCTCAGCCAGTTAATTTAAAAAGCAGCACTTATATTAGCTTTGCCTGAAATGTTCCAGGTTATGGCATTCAACTTTATTCTATTGCATCTGTTTTTATGACTAAGTTACCTCTCCATGGTTCTGACCTGTAACTCAGATGTGTTTTATTTCGTACAGTTGTGGGCAGAGTAAAAACGTCCCCGTGGAGTCGAGCAGGTCACAGTTCCTCCAAACTGCACTGTGCCCCTTTAAGCACCTTTGACTCACTTGGATTTTGCTCAGTTTATCAACAGAAAAAAGTCGGTTAACGTCGTAATCGTCCTGCGTCACTTTTCACATCCGAATGCATCGTTTAAGTACATTGAAGTTCATTGTTTCATTTGTGTTTAAAAATGTAAAAAATGTACAAATAATATTTTGTGTGGTGTCTTGTTTTGGATGTTGACCTCTTGAGCTGCTCATAAAACAAATGCCTTTTGAAATGTCTGTGTGAGAAGTTGGACAATAATCATTAAATGTACAAAATGTTTCCACTGAACTTGGTTTTTGGCTTTTGATGATGTTGCATTAGTGTTTTATGGAGCGTTTTCACTTCACTGAAACTTTCATACAGGTAAATGGGGGAAGTTCTAACACTGCACTGCTGCTGCTGGAGATTTAACGTGCAGTTTGAGAATGGGGCTGTTATTATGTGCAAAAGCTCCAGAACCACAGCTTTATTATTTAACAACAAAACAGGAAGAAAAACAGGATCAGAACTGAAAACAGGCCTGAAACTCACACTACATTTAAATAAACTAAACCAGGACTAAACCAGGACTAAACCAGGGCTAAACCAGGACTAAACCAGGACTAAACCAGGTCCAAACAAGGTAAAAATCAGGACTAAATCTGAACTAAACCAAGTTTTAAATCAGAATTAAACCAGGTCTAAACAAGACTAAAGCAGAATCCAAACCTAAACTAAACCAGGGTCTTCCTCAGGGTTTAAAGAGTTTTGCTCTTTCCCCGAAAAGAAAATATAAGAAAATATGTCCCAATTTCCTTTTCAATAAATCAAGAGAAAGGCGTTTCAGGATTTTTATTTCAAACATTTGGCTCAAAAACATTTTGACACTTTTTTTGACAGATTTCAAAACTCCATCAGTTTCTCAGTTGTTTCTTATGTTTATGTTTTGGAATCTGTTAAAATCTCGACTACAAACGAATCCCACATGTTTGAGGAAGAACATTTGGTTTTGATAATGAAAAGAAAAAAAGTTGTTTTTTTTAATTCCGCGTCACTCGTGACGGCCACAGAACGGACGCACCACCAACACAACACACAAGTTTTACATTCTGACAGTTTGAACCTGTAAAAAATCCAATATAAAATGTGAACAGTGTTTTCACACTAATGTGTAAAACATCTGAGCAAAGAGAAGTTTTAAATGTGTCGTCTTAAAATAAATTATTGCAAAACACGTCACAGTTTGGTAAGATTAAAACGGCCGTTTGTCCACCACAGTCACCGGAGCCTGTTCAGGATCAGGATTAGTTCAGGTGGATCTGGGTTTAAATCTGAACCAAACACAGACTAACACTAGACTTAAAGGTGCATTATGTAACATTTCTCGTCTCCATTGTTAAAACAGCACCTGTTGGGTTTAATGCCGTACTCCGGAACATTCTGCTCAAAGTAATAACATTTCCAGGGGGACACGCAGGCGGCAGATGCTTCCAGAACTAAACTACGTCAAAAAACAGGGTCTGAACTGAGATTCAAAACAGGGACGAAAGCTGAACTGAAGCAGGTTTAAACTGTGACTGATTCTGCGCTGTGCAGTGTCCCAGAGTGAGTACAGACGATATTAGTGGAGGACAGTGTAAACATGTGTTTCTTATATAGTGAATATACAAATATGTCACTCAAAGTCCACAGGAGGAGGTTTGGGGAGTTAGTTTTCTTCTGTCACAGCCTGTGTGGAGATGGTGTCCTGACGGAGAGGCTGAAAAAAGAACAGAAAAACATTGAAATAATGGGTCAGGGATTTAAATCTGTACCTGGATTTAAATCATGAGTCGGGAAAATGTTTTAGTTTAAACTTTCACATAGTCCTTCCTGCCACTGTGATTTTGCAGAATCCCCTGTATTAGTTTTACCCAAAGAAGTGTTAAAAGCTTCTGCATAATTTTACTTATAAAGTTGTTTTCTAACGTTTCCAGACACTAATGAGTGAACCAGAGCGTTTGGTTTGTTAGACTCGTGGCTGTTGTCAGATGGGTTAAAGTGGAGTTAAACTTCTTCAGTCTGAAGCAAATTGGTGTTTTATGTGGAAGTTCAGAACTTGCCCCCATCACTGCACTAGTTTGTTGCCTTGACAGACTCACTGCCACAGTGAGATCTCCACCGAGGAAACACTGATCTGTGCCGTTTTTGGCTCTGACAGAATTCACCTCCTCTAGAAACGACTTTAGCTTCAGACGGCCGGAGTTACACTTTAAGATGTTAAATTGCTTTCAGTGTAGTTTTTGCCGTCCTCGTGGGCCGAGTCTTGGATTGTACTGTTAAAAAAAAGGGGGGTTTGAATATGGCCTGAGAGAGATCACCAGATTACTCAAACATGTATAAAACCATTTTTGATGAGGGAACAATGTTATAAGATGGTAGAAAGCTCCAGAAAACTGTTTTAAATAATAATCCCTCTTCAATAAATGTGAAAAATACAGATTTGAGCTTTTTCAGAGCATCTGGCCTGAGTTCAGTTGCTGAACTCTGACTTGGAGCTGGAAAAAGGCAAAAACACCAGTGAAGTGTTAATGTTTCCTGTTG
The DNA here is from genome assembly GCA_030686955.1 of Odontamblyopus rebecca. Lineage (NCBI taxonomy): Eukaryota > Metazoa > Chordata > Actinopteri > Gobiiformes > Gobiidae > Odontamblyopus > Odontamblyopus rebecca. Next base: position 690,933 of record CM060658.1, on the reverse strand, counting down.
AGAGACTGGGTCAGAACATGTTTATCTTGTATTCTGTGCACATAGTTTGGTCAAATTGATGAAATTTGAAATACAATGTCAACATACTCCCGCTTTAAAAAGTACTTTGAACACAGAAACTCGGACTAAAAGTTATTAAACCCACATCATCCCCGAGGAAGTGTGTATTTAGTGCATTTTTACGTTGTATAATTGAAAGTTGTGTCTCTGTCTGAAGAGCAGGAAAGCGAGAACTCCGGAGATGACGGTCTGAGCCAGAGTGAAGATGAGCAGCACCGACTTCACCTCTTTAACCACCTTCTGTGGATCAAACATCACAGACAAAAACACAGTGAAGTTCATCAGATCTGATCACATTTTCACAGCTTTGTGCTTTAGTGTTTAATGATTTGGGAAACATGTAACTGCAGTATTTCTGCATTCTGACTGTGATTAGACAATTTATCTGAAAATAACAGGATTTTGTCCAAGAAATGAGAAAAAAAGCCTTGTTGCGTCGGCTTCCAGTTCATTTTCTGAGTTGATTTTAAGATTTAATTGTTTGTTTTATTGACAGTTCTGAGTTTTGTTCATAGTTCCTCATTTCCTGGTGAGTGAAACACTTGTTTAAATCTCCCTCTGGGCCTCGGGGTCCAGGAGGAGCTGGAGGAAGTGTCTGGGGTGAGGGAAGTGTGGGAGTCTGTGCTTAGATCCGGATCAGAGGAGGAAAATGGATGGAGAATATATATTCTTTATCATAATATTTAAAGCAAACAGATCAGTTCAATACAGGAAATGTGCAAATATCACAGCTGTAAGCACATGTGCAAAGTGATGGTGTGTACGATTATTTTAAACTGTAGAATATTATTTAATGAGGTAGAAAAGTGAACGTGTGAAGGATAAAAATAATAATGTCTTTTAATGTGTAATAAGTTTTATGGTCTTGGGCTTAAACTGAAGCTTAGAAATTTGGGACGTTTTTTATGCTCATTTGAGGCACTGATACGTGTAAGAAAATGCTTGAAAATGACTCAGTTTGGAGGAGCATTTCAGGCGGACGGACATTTTTCTATCTTTTGGGGGATGTTGAGGATGATATTTGACAAAATATTTTTCTCCTAGTTTCCCCGATGTGTCCGGATTCACCAGGCAGAACTTTAGGCTTATGTGACGTTTCTGCAGCTGCGGCACCGCAATATTTACAGTTATATAATTCTGCCAATGGCTTTTTCTAAACAGGGGTTTTTCCGACCCCCAAACCAAACGGGGCCGAGTTGGGGTCGGTCCCTGTGGACTCGTGATGCCCAAGATATAAGAAAACAGGAAATAATAGTGAAAAAAGGAAGTCCTTTCACTCTGGGCCTGTTGAACTCCCTGTGTCAGTGTCCCTAAGATGAAAGCCTCCTCTGTTTTATCCTCCTCGTGTCTGGGCTCCATTGATTGAGTTTTTTTCTCCGAGTGGACAGACTCTGACTCTGCTCCAGCCTGAAATGAGAGACTCTGATTTGGCCCCGTCTGAGTCAAGAATTAAACTGTGGGGTTTTTCACTTTGTGAAACTCGCATTTCCTGGATCTGCTCATTATGTCCCATCTGAATGCAGCTCTCTCCTCGGCCACTCAAATAAACAGAGGAATGTTCGAAGCCAGAGTCACCACCAGAACCCCAATTAGCCCCGTTTACACCGAGGCGCAGCAGAAAAGCACGAAACACGACGGCAGAGTGGTTAGCCTGCCCCTGCCTCCTTTTCTCCACATATTAAACATGTTCTGTGCGACTTTCCTGCTGGAGACGTTCTCGCTTTGTCTGGAAAGTTTCACAGGACCTGAACCTTTCTGTCTTCATGGAGACCAAACGAGATTACAACTAGTTACAGGTCAGGTCTGTGGAGAGGCGAGCTCGCTCACATACTGCAACAAAACAGAATCCAGCCGAGTGAAAATGACTTGAATTAAGGAAGTTTTACCAGGATTTGTGTAAAATTCACTTCACAAGTGAAATGATCTGCAGTGGAACAAGACTTTTGTGCTTCAAATATGAAAACACATCTGGCTGCACTTAAAGTCAGAAAGACAAGAATATTTTGCACTTAAAATAAGAAACTAAATCAAATGTTGCTTGAATTAAGAAAAATTTGCTGATTCGACTAAAGCTGCTCCATAAATCACTTCTTCAAACCCATTTTTATCAGTTTGCCTTCATTTAACTGGCTTTAATTCTTTTTATTCCCTATTTATTTTAATTTGATCTCTTTTATTTATTTATTTTTAGAATGAATCTGATTTGTCGGATCATTGGCTGTTTTCTTTGTTTTCTGTGCTATTTTTAGGTGTTTTGTATTTTTCATTGCTGCTTCTACAGCACTTTGTAAACCTGGTTTTTAAAAGTGCTTTAGAAAGAAAGATTTATTATTATTATTATTATTATTATTATTATTATTATTATTATTATTATTATTATTATTATTATTATTATTATTATTATTATTATTATCAAATAAAGTAAAATGTTCTTAATTTAAGTCATTTTAACTTCCCTGGGTGTGTTTTGTTTTTCTAGATATTTTTGAGCAGTAAAATGTCCCATTGTGGACCACTCCAGGCACATCCATAGGAAAAGTGACACAGTGCAGCTTTAGCGTCACTGTAAAGTCTGAGTGAAAGGAAAGTGCCGGTGTGATGCTCACGGTGGCGTAGTGCAGCCCACAGCCGTCCTGCAGCTCTGACACACACTGAGTCTCCGGGTTCCTCCTGATGTCCACAGAGTAGATGATGACGGCCATGATGGAGACGCCCAGAGACACACCGCTGGAGACCACACAGGCGAAGAGCTGAAGACAGAGAACACAGGACTGAACCAGGACTAAACCAGGACTGAACCAGGACTGAACCAGGACTGAACCAGGACTGAACCAGGACTGAACCAGGACTGAACCAGGACTGAACCAGGACTAAACCAGGACTGAACCAGGACTAAACCAGGACTACATCAGGTCTAAACCAGGACTAAACCAGTACTGAACCAGGACTAAACCAGGACTAAACTAAGACTAAACCAGGACTAAACCAGGACTAAACTAAGACTAAACCAGGACTACATCAGGTCTAAACCAGGACTAAACCAGTACTGAACCAGGACTAAACCAGGACTAAACTAAGACTAAACCAGGACTAAACCAGGACTAAACTAAGACTAAACCAGGACTACATCAGGTCTAAACCAGGACTATCACATTTTTGACTGATGTTATCCAACAATAAAGAGGAGCATAAAGTGTCATTTGTTTTGCCAAAATACACAAAACCCTCTGTGCTAATGAACATGAAACAAAAAAATGTCCCTCAGATCATGACCGACACGAGAATGGACAAACTCACTCTTTTCACTATTTTATTTATACCAAACATCCCGACCCGGGCGAGTCCCAGTGTTTTATTTAGAAAATCTGGTCACCAAAGCTCAGAAGTGAGCACAAAACGGCTACGACTGTCAGAAAACCTGATAACCATAAAGAAGTGAACTCAGCGAGTGTTGATTTACTGAGAAAACAGCAAAATAAAAACACCAGGATCATGTAGAGCAGCTTAATACAAACACTTTACACGAGGGAGCGGCTACTTCCATTTATCTGTACAGCCAATTATGCCAAACTCTAATCAATATTTACTACTATTGACTAAAATCATTTGAATATTTGGCCCTGTTGGTTTCCCTTTGCATTTCCTTGTGAAAACTTGCACACGAAAAAGAAATCAGGCTTTTTGTGTGCATGTAAAGCCACTCGAGCACACATATGAATACACTCTCTCTCCCCTCCTCTGCCCCGTCTCCACCACAGCAGCAGAAGCACCAGCCTCTCCAGCCTCTCCAGCCTCTCCAGCCTCTCCAGCCTCTCCGCCTCCTTCAGGATGGTCTGTAACCTCCTGTCACCCTCTCCTTTAATAACACGTCCAGACCGGCTAAAGGAAGTTCACTCTTTCACTAAATCACTGCAGTTTATTGGTTTTGTAGACTTACGTTGTTCATCGTGCAGTATTTCTCCAAGAGAATCGCAGCAACTCCTGCAACGACAAACTGCAGAGACAGAAATCAGAGAACAGACTAAATATTATGAATAATAATAAATCCTTTCTGTTTGTCTTTATTTGTCTCCTCGTGTGAAGCGTCTTTGAGGATCTAGAAAAGGGCCATAGAAGTACAGAATGTTCTGTATTATTAAAAATAGATAAGAATGAATATGATTTACAGTCTTAAAAGAGCGAGATGTGAATGTTGTTTCCATTTTGTGTTTTGGTTTTTAATCCACTCAGAAGCTGAACGAACTCTTCGCCCGATCACACGTCCAAAACCACTCTCTGTTATTGTATAGAACTCATGGTTTTCTGGCTTAAATTCGACTCATTTATGGTTTTGTGTTGTAAATTCTGCTTGTTGTTCAGCACATTTTGACAATTCCGAACAAAATAGTGACTACGAGATATTTTTAGGTGAATTTCAAATAAATGAACTCAAATCACACTGACCCCGACTTAAACAAAGGTCAGTTTAGGTTTGTCATTTCTAATGAAAGTTTATTCTTAAACTTTACTTTAATTGTAATTATATTCCTGTTACCGCTATGAACTAACATCAAGGACCATGTTGTCCACCCTCCTGTGGCTCCACCTGCAGAGGGGTTCATAGGGGGTCAGGTGCTATGAGTATTGGGCAGCAAACTGCCCCCGCGACCCACAGGATTAAGCAGGAGAAGATGGATGGATGTATTGCTGTTTAAAATCATTACGAGTACATGTTATAGCCGCGATCATCCAAACATAATACTGTATTTTCGGACTATAAGTCGCCAAAAAATGCCCAGTGAAGAAGAAAAAAACATGTATAAGTTGAACTTTTTGGGGGAAATTTCTTTGATAAAATTAGAGACGAAGAACCGACATTTCATCTGGAAAGTTATAGAAATAAAAACAACTGAATAGAGAAGAATCCGTGGATCATTCGTTTGTTCGTTTTTCAATATAGAACCAAAAATAAGAAAACAAAAAAACAACTCTTTTCTTTATTATTTGTCTCTAAAACCACACGACAAAAAAGGATTTTCTACCATAGTTAAACTGACTTGAATTAAGCAGATTCATCTTAAAAGGTCAATTTAAAAAATGTTTTACTTAATAAGATGAGATTTTTTTACTTGTTTCAGGATATTTCCTCCTGATTTATCTTATCTCGATATTACAACTTATTCTAAGCACTTTTTATATGAACTCAGTCCAGGTTAAGCCTCTTTAACTTCCTTCTCAAACCAATAAGGGGAAAAATCTGTCCATAAATACTTGAAACTCGTGTTTTCTGCTTAGAACAAGATTCATATTTTGTCTGGTTTTAAGAAGTGCAAATTTCTTACTGCACTGGCAGAAACTTTCACTTAAAATTGGCATTTTTACCTCAAAATTTGTATTTTTTTCTTATTTTTTGATAGGCCTTTTTTGCAGTGCAAAATGATTTGTTTTTTATTTTTGATTCATATTTAGGATTCATATATTTGGTCTATGGGCTAAACCACCCAAACCTTGAAAAATCCGGTGTTATTAGCATTTAAAGCCCAGTGCTCTGAGTTACTGACAGAGATGCCGCTCCACCAGGGAACCCCCGTCCACACCACCTCCGAGTGCTGCCCCAGGAGCAGAGGGATGGAGTAAATCATGATCAGGAGGCCCAACATCAGCTGGCTCACCTCAAACACACACAAGCAAATAGGACATTAGGCAAAGACTCTTCCCTGTCAGTGATCAGGCGCTGTAGAAACACTCACCCCCAGACACTTGGGCTCCCCCCTCTGCACAGCCGACCTCAGAGCCTGTTTACTGTCCATTAACTTCACCACATTTGCATCGGCTAAAACCTGCACCGTCAGGTCCCTGTTCACTGCCACCGCCATCCCCTGGAGGAGAAACCACCAGATCAGTGAACTCCCACGAGGTTCCCAAAGAACAGACCATCGGGGTGTGGTGCATCCATATTATATGACCCTGCAAAAAACTACATCTAGTCTAAGCTAAAATGACTGAGTTTTACCAGGATTTGAGTAAATTTCACTTGACAAGTAAAATGATCTGCCAGAGCAGTAAGATTTTTGTTTTTAAAATATGAAAATAGGTCTTGCTACACTTAAAATAAGAAAAAAAATCAAATGTTGCTTGAATTAAGAAAAAAACACTTATTCCACTGCAGATCATTTTACTTGTCAAGATTAATCGACACAAATAAAGTAAAATGTTGTTAATTTAAGTCAGTTTAACTCACCTGGATATTGTTTTGTCCAGTGTGTTTTTTATTTGGAATCTACAGTCGAGACCCAAATGATGCGTCACAGATAAACCACAGTGAAGCTTTAGTCTACTTCAAAACACTGAACTTAGGCGGCAACAATTGATTTTGGCTCATGTTTTATTATTTTTAAGTAATCTGCTCGTGTGTCTTTGATTTTGACTTGTACATTTACATTTCTATAATTATCTCTTATTTCTCATGTGTCTCCTGCTGTTTTTGCTGCTTATTTAGAATCAGAATCACAAAGGTTTTATTGCCTTATGAGTGAACAGGTTCACAACATGAGGAAACTGCTGCGGTACTGAAACACAGACAAACACTAAACATGCAACAAATAAAATAGAATAAAATAAAGTAGAAAACAATAAACTATAATATAAGACAAAAAATAACAGATTTACAAGAATAGAATTTATGACATTTATATTTTTGCTCTTTGTTATTATTTTATATTGTGATGTGTGTGAGCTGCTGTGTCCAATAATCTCCCTCGTGGATCAATAAAGTTTGCCTCAGTCTAAATAAAAAGTAGATGCGCTCTTGATGTGCTCCTCTGTGTTTTTAAAGTCTGTTCACTATCACCAGCCTCATTCTGCTTATTTCAGAGCTCAAAAACGCCTTAAACCAACTCCTCTCCAAGCAGCTACTGCTTTGAGCCTGATTTAAACTCCTCAGTGTGCCCAGCAGGGGGAGTCTTTTGCACAGTCTCGTGGGCACATTTTTTGTGTAAATTTTTTTAAATACATTTTTTGTGGCTATCGGCTGGAAGAACAAGTTTAAGCAGTTAAAAGTCTGCAGAATGAAGAGAACCTTTAGTATCAACACATAAACGCCGATGTGGATTTGATATTATATAGAAAACTGAACCACTCATTAAAAAGGCTATGCAAAACTCAAGGTTTTTTTTTTTTTTTGCGTTGCTCCATGAAGACCCAACCCTCATCTTCTCTGCGCTTATCACGCCACAAACGCCACGCTCGCTCTTATAACTACTCACGGTGCCTCGTTTTCTCTTTCTTGACCACGAAACCAAATAATTCTCCGCGTTTAATTTGGTCCTTCGCAGAGGTCGTGTTTACAGCCTGCGGGACGCTGCGCAGTGCGTGAAGAACGTTTTTACGCACGATACAACGGGACCCCTCGCCCTGTTTTTTGGCAGTGCGCATAATCCGGACTCCTCCCTCGCTTCCTCTCCCGTTCCGTATAATTCTGTCCATTCTCCAAATAGCGTCTCGTTTGGATTTTTCCGGCGTAAACATTTGTTGGAAACGCGAGGACGCGCCGGACACTTCTGCACATGTGAGTTCTGCTCATCTGCGTCTTTGCCCAAGTGTCAACCTGAAGCTTTCACCAGTGTTTGGCCTCTTCCTTAAACTTCAATATGGGATTTTCCTATTTAAGTCACTACTAATGCTACAAGGCTACTTCTACTTCTACTTCTACTTCTACTTCTACTTCTACTACTATTGCTATTAGCCCATGCAATTCTAAAGCCTAGTACTGTGCAACAGGGTGGCAATTATTTTATTTTTATTATGACTGTGCTTTGGGATTTGGCACTGGCTGTTGTGAGATTATTAAAGCAGAATGTACCTACAGTCCCTGACAAAAGTCTTGTCTCTCATCCATTTTGTAGAAACAAAAGTTTATAACTGGACTTTAAGTTAATCGATTGGTTTTAGAAATGTCTCATATTAAAGCTCAAACCTCCCAAATTCTGCTCAATTTACTCAAATAAATTTGCTTCACTGAAGAAACATTGATCATTTACTGAACACAAAGGTCAGATTTAGGCAGGACAAAAGTTTTGTCGCCTACAGAAAATTGAACAAATAATTTACTTCAAATACAAAAATCTGTTGCATAACGTCAGTGAATTAAGTAGTGGTGCTGTGAGCTCCATATTTAATATCTTGTATGACTTCCATGAGCTGAAGGACTTCATCCATGTGGTTCCACAATGATTCATACAGTTTGTTGATGAAGTCATCAGGAACAGCAAAGAAAGCGTCTCACAGCCTCCAGAGTTCCTCCAGGTTCTTTGGTTGTTCCTTCCATGTTTCCTCTTTCATTCTACCCCAGACCTGCTCAGTGATGATCATGTCTGGTGACTGGGCCAGTCCTGGAGCACCTTGATCTTCTTCTCCTTGAGGAACGTTGATGTAGAGATAGAAGTATGCGATGGAGCACCATCCTGCTGCAAAATGTGACCCCTTTTATGGTTGGGAATGTAAGAGGTGCTAATACTTCCTGATATTTTAGGCTATTGATATTTCCTTCACCCTGCAAATGTCTCACACACCCCCATACTGGATGGAACCCCAGACCAGGATTTTTCCACCACCAAACTGAACTGTTTTCTGGGTGAATCTTGGATCCATGTGGGCTCCAGTAGGTCTCCTGCAATATTTGCGGCGGCTGTGATGTAATTCAACCGAGGATTCATCTGAGAAATCCACCTTCTGCCACTTTTCCAGTGTCCATCCTTTTAGCAGGCTGTGGGCCTTGGCAAATGCCACACGGTTTTTTAATTGCCTTTTGTTTAGTGCTGGTTTCTGTGCACTGATTCGACCATGGAGGCCATTTCCAGACAGAATTCTACAAACTGTTCTGTTGACACAGGGACTTGAGGTGACCAGGCCTGGTGGAGCTCTGCTGCAGTGGAAAAGGGGCCTTGGATTTTCACATCAACAAACGGTCCTCCTGAGCAGTTGTCTTGCGGGGTCTGCTGGACCTGGGCTTGTCAAAAACATCTCCAGTCTTTTCAGATCTTTGTCTTATTCTTTGTACTTGACGCTGAGACACATTGAAGGTGTCGGCCACCTCAGCAGTGGATCTGGTCTTCAGCCTCTTGATAATTAACGCTTTGGTCTCAGGGTGGATCTTAGGCAGGTTGTCAGAGGTCAAGTTGCAGTTGATGTGAGGGTCTGGTGTGCTGGGGTTCTTTTTATACACACCCACTAAGTGACTGATCAGTAACTGATCACAGGTGAGGCTGGAATCTAGGACTGGGTGCATCATGTGACAAGGAGACAAGACTTTTGTCCTGCCAAAATCTGACCTTTGTGTTCAGTAAATGATCAATGTTTCTCCAGTGAAGCAAATTTATTTGAGTATATGAGCAGAATTTGGGAGGTTTGAGCTTTAATATGAGACATTTCTAAAACCAATCGATTCATTTAAAGTCAGATTATAAACTTTTGTTTCTACAAAATGGATCAGAGACAAGACTTTTGTCAGGGACTGTAGGACTTTGTCTACTGCTAATACTACTACTACTACTACTGCTACTACTACTACTACTACTACTACTACTACTACTACTACTACTGGCATATAGCATAGCATTAATTATTATTACCGTTATTATATATTATTATTATTGATATTATTGTTTCACTATATATTATATATTATATATTATTATTATTATCATATTGTTATAGTATATTATTGCTATTATATTACATGTTACAGCTATGACATTGTTAATAGCACATCAGAATTGTTGTTATTACATTATTATTACTATACATTATTATATTGTTATTGTTATTACATATTACATTAAGTATACTATTACATTGTTATCATAGTTATTGTTAAGTATTAAGTATTATCATTAATTACACACATATTTAATATATTATATTACTATTATTATTTAATATTTACTTATTACTGTTATTATCATATTGCTATATTGCTATTGTACAGTATTGTTATTACAGTTGTCGTTGTTAATATCATATTGTTGCTAATACACATTACTGCTTACTACTACTACTGCACTGTTACTATTACTTACCATTGTTGCGTTGTTGCTAATTACTGTTACTACTACATTACTACCAATACTACTGGTATTGTTATTACTATCATCATTGCTACTATGCTACTCGATTAGCGTTACTACTACTACTACTACTACTACACGTTATTGCTACATATTACTGCTACTGCTACTGCTTGTTATGCTACATTGGCTTACCACTATCATATACTGCTACTACTACCACTTCACTACCGCTTTGCCGCTGCTGCTAGCCAGTATACTACCAATACTATATTATTGCCATACCGCTACCACTGGTATCATCACAATTATATACTACTACCACCACTAATTATACCACTATTAGTTCACCACTAGTTATTGGTTGTAGTAGCAGCATAGTAGCAGCAGCAGCAGTATATATATATTAATATATATTGTTATTGGTACATATTATATATTATGACAGTATATATATATATATTGTATATATATATATATAGCAGTATTGTTAGTATGCATATTATTATTATATATTATTGACAGTATAGTTATTATATATTATATAAGTATATATATATATATATATATATTACTATTACATACATAATATTATTATTATTATTGTTATTATTATTATTGCAGCAGCAGAGCAGTATTGTTACATATTGGTACAGTTGTTAGCATATATTATTATATTGTTATATTATTATTATTATTATTATTATTAATACTACACTTGTTACTACTACTATTAATATTGCTATTACTTACTACACTCGTTAATTACACACACATTACTTATTGCTATTACCATTATTATTACTACATACTACTATTACTAATATTGTTACTGTTACATTGCTACTAATTGTTACTGCATATACTGTTAAAGACACGTTGCCATTGTATTACAGCTGTTACTGTTGCACATCATTACTACTACTATCATACTACATTACATTGTTATTGCTATTATTGTTATAGTTGTTATAGCTGTTACATAAGTCGCTGCTACTATATTACTACTATAAGTATATATATAATTATAGTACTAGGCTACTGCTATATACTACTGCTATTATATATATATTACTACTACCACTATATATATATATATTATATGTTGTATATCATATATATATTATTATTATATATTATTATATATTATTATATATTACAGTTATTACATAGTATAGTATATTATTATATATATATATATATATATATTATATATATATATATTATATACAGACAGCATAGTATTCAGTTATTATATACAGCATATAGCATTATTATATATATTATTATTATTATTACATAGCATATATTATTACATTATTATTATTATTATTATTGTTATATTATTATATATATTATTATTATTGTTATATTATTATTATATTGTTATTATTACATATTATTGTTATTGTTATTATTGTTATTGTTGTTGTTGTACCACTATTGTTGTTACATTGTTATTACTATTACTATTACATTATGCTGCACATTGTTACTATTAATATTACTTAGCATTACTACTGCTACTACTACTGTTATTACTGCTATTACTATTACTACTATTATTAGCACTACTATTGCCATTACTTGTTACCGTTATTGTTAGTCATATTATATAGTATGCTACTACTACTAATATATATATATATATATGCCACTAATTGCTACTGCTTATTGTACTGTACTACTGCCACTACTAGTAGTTAGTACTTACTACTAGTACTACTGCTACTGTCACCGCTACTACTGCTACCGCATTGCTAGACATATATATTATATTGTATATATGTATATACGCAGTATATCTATATATATATTATTATATACTATTATTACTATATAGCTACTGCACTGCTACTACTACTACATATAATATCATATTACCGCTATATATTATTATTACTATTATTATTATTGTTATTATTATTATTATTATTATTGTTATATATTATTATTATTACATTACATATTATTATTATTACAAGTTATTATTATTATTATTATTATTAATTATTATTATTATTATTATTATTATTATTATTAAGTACATATTATTTATTATTACTATTATTATTACTACTACTTCATTGCATATTATTGGTATTTTGTATTTACCAGGCTGGTGATTGTACCAGAGGCTTGTACAGTGACAGAAGGAGACGGACACTACAGGAATCTAACCCACAGCTTCCTTGCTCATTGGCAGGAGACGGGATAACCACTCTGTGAGTGACCGAGGAAAAGTAGGAGGCGGAGGGAAGGAGGAGAGGGAGAAAGAAAAGACGGAGAGATAGATGATGATATAATAATAACAGCCGTGATTAGCTGTAGAAGTTATTTAGTCGACGGGCCCAGAAAGAGGAGGGTCTAGAGAAGGAGTCGAGGTGAGGAGGGAGGTCGGAAGATAGAAAAGTGAGAGTGAGACGCGACAGAGAGAAAGAGCGAGGGAGAGAGGTGAGGAAGAGAAGGATGGAGGGACAGAGAGAGGATCTGAAGAGGAGTCCCGGTGAGTGTGGAGTCTATGGGAGAGTGTCGTGAGTTCATTAAATCCACATGTGCTCTGCCTCTGAGGGCCAAAGGAATGTTCTGGATCACAAACAGATGTCTGAGAGAAAAAGACAGAGAGAGAGAGGGGAGGGGGGGGGAGTGGGAGATAAGTAAACAAGAGTGGGAGAGGGAGAAAGAAAGAAAGAGACGGGCAGAGTGAGAGTTTTTAACAGACTTTTATTGTGACCGTCTAAAACATTTGCCTTAAATTTGATCCACAAGGAGGAGTGAGAGAAAAAGAGAGAAAGAACTGAGAGAGGGAGGTCAGAAAGAGAGCAGGGGCAAGAGAGAAAGAGATGGGAGGGTGCAGAAAGAAAGTGAAAGTAGTGAGAGGGGGTTAGAGAGGTGGGACAGTCAGAGAGAGAAAAGAGGGGAAGAGAAAGAGGGAGAAGAAAGGAAGGGGAGAGAGGAAGTGAGGGATGAGAGGAAAACAGGTAGAGAAGAAAGGGAGAAAACGAGAGAGTGGGTGGACAGATATAGAGACAAGAGACAGAGAGGAGAGAGGGAGACAGCTAAAACAGAGAGTGAGAAAGAGGGAAAGAAAGATGAGAAGGACAGAGGAAAAGACGACAGACATAGAGAGAGAAGAAGGAGAGAGATAGGAAGGAGGGAGAGAAGAAGGAGAGGTAGAGGAAGGAGGGAGAGCAAAGACACCTGATCATAATCTACACACTCCAGCGACATGTTGGGAATGAAATAACAATAGAAGTAAAAAATTTCTTTCAAATGTCAAATAATTCACCGAATGTAAAGTTGTTTCTGTCACATTAACTTCACTTTATTATTCAGATGATCATTTGGTGTCAATGAGCGTGAAGTTTCCTTCTCAATCCCCAGATATGATCAAATTATTGCAAAATGTCAGTATTTAAAGCACTGAATAATACTGTACTGATACTTCACTGTGATTGGTCAAATCCACCTGTCACTCATTCCAGATTAAACATCAGCAAATAGGTTCAGATCACAGTTCAGTTTAGAAATTCATTTGGTGTTTTTCTTAATAATAACTTGCATTGGTTTTCTTATTAGAACAGACCACAAAAACGGAAACAGTTCAGTTTATATCAGTTTGTAGAAGTAAATATCGGCATATTTCTGTTGGGTTTGTGTTTGCTGCAGTGCGCTGGGCGCTTTTGGTAGATTGCGAAATATTTCCAGTGGAGATATTTTGCAAGAGCTCATTAATCCCTGATTGTGCGTTCTCACTTCATGTTTTCATGTTCGTGTTTCAGTGCCAGACTGTGGCGGGAATGTAGGAAATCACTGCTTTCTGCTTAATCTGCAAAAACTACGGATATACTAGTGTTAAAATATGTGGTTTTATAATGATCGACAGCCTCCCAAATGAACGGCCACATCCGTAACAGAAGATGAAATTGGTTAATGTTAACACAAAAATTATATGCACTACAACAGGTGTGCACAAACTGTGGCCCGGGGGCAAAATGTGGCCCTCAGACATCAAGTGAACTCTACCTTGATCAAGCAAATTCAGTGTTTGAGGGTCTGAGTCTGAACAAAGGTCTGGAGGGTCACTTAAACCTGTGAGAAATGCACAGATTTGAATTCCTCACTGTTGTGACCCTCAGTCCATGACCCTCGATCGGCCTCACACTGGTCTGTGTTTTAATATGTGGCCCTTGATGAAAATAGTTTGGACACCTCTGCACTACTGTAATTATTAAATAAACATCAGCAACAACAAACAGAAACATGCGCGGTTTGTGGAGGCATGATTCTACAGGAAACAGAAAGTTAAAAAACAAGACTTTGGAACATGCTCCCAGGAGACAGAGAAGTGTGCGGAGGATTAAAGCCAAAAGGCCCTCATTTATATCAGAGTCCAGTTTGGGGAGATGCAGTTTGGGGAGATGCAGTTTGGGGAGATGCAAGCTCGTTTGTTTTTCAGCGGAATAAAACCATCATGAAAATATATGCATTTATGGAGATATGTTTGTTGGCAAAAATGTTACATACTGTGGCTTTAAGAAGTTTTTTTTTTTTCCAATATGGATGAAAAACACTGTATAATTAACCTTGTACACATATTCATAGTCATAACATCAAGTCTTAGGCCACTGCATTGATTTTGTCTGTATCTCCAGAACCATGTCTCCTGAGGGAACAGCGCCCCCTCCTGACCTGCCCATAACACAGCGCATGGCCTCATGGTTCGACCTCGAAAGTGCAGCAGTAAGTGAAGAAACCTTATATTATTTTTATGTTTATTGGAAAATCACTCATTATTTTAGGAGGGATTTGATTACTCTGTTAATTTTGACATACATTATTATCGAAACCTACATTTAGCCACATCGGCTCGTCAAAGCCTGATCCCGTCAGGTCTTAGAAGCTCAGCAGGGCCTGGTCAGTACCTGGATGGGAGACACTGGGAATTCCAGGTGCCACAGTGGGGCCAGTGGCAAAAAAAAACTGTCGTTGTGTCCTTAGGCAAGACACTTCACCCACATTGCCTAGTATGAAAGTGGTGTGTGCAGGGCAGGACTCCCTTGAAAAGAGATTAGTGTCTCAATGGGACTTTCCTGGGTAAATAAAGGTTAAAAAAAAAAATAGTTCAACGGAAATGTATGTAATTTTAGTTTGAGTCATGAGAACTTTTATTTCATTTAGTCAGGAAAACTATAACATAATACCCACAACCTGTGTTTTTTGCAGGTGGTGACGATCTTATTTGGCCTGTTCCAAGTGCTGCTGGCTGTTCCTCTGAGTTACATTGGTCCAGCCGAGATCCCCAGGTTTTTTGTTTTACCGCTCTGCACTGGAGTACTGGTGAGAATGTCAATTTACCATTATGTATTTGGCGGTTTACTGGGTAACACTCTTGCCCCACAACAGGAAGGTAGCATGTTGTGACTTTATAAGAGTCTGGATTTGATTTCAGATTGTAACTGGGGGATCTTTAGCGATGGCCAATGATCGCAACCCTAGCAGATATTTGGTAAATTTAACATTCATCTGTTGATTTTGTTCTAATGTGTAATACAAGTATTTATTAACTAATATTCTTCATCCACTCCTCCCTGCGTAGCTCCAAGGATGTGTTTGCTTTAACATCGTCAGCCTGTTGGGAGCAGCAATAGCCTTCTGTATTTACTGTGTCAGCATTACTAAAGTACCCAGAAATGAGGACTGTACTGAAGACGGAGAGTGCCAGTTCCACCTGGTCATGGTGAGTGGAACTGACTTTTGATGGAATTTTTTTTTCTTCAAATGTTTTCTTATTGAGATGGAGCAGATGAGAGGGTCAGTTCAATCAATTAAACTTTATTTATAGAGCGCTTTTCATACAAAAATGCAACACAAAGCGCTTTACAGTGATCAAAAAAAGAGCAATCCCACATTTCCCTCCACCCCCCGCTAAGCTAAGATAAGATAAGCTAAGCTAAACTAAGCTAAGCTAAGCTAAGCTAAACTAAACTAAACTAAACTAAACTAAACTAAACTAAACTAAACTAAACTAAACTAAACTAAACTAAACTAAACTAAACTAAACTAAACTAAACTAAACTAAACTAAACTAAACTAAACTAAACTAAACTAAACTCTCAGCTGCTCTCAGGGCGTTTGAGCCTTGTCCGGCGCTGGGGAGGCCAAAGATAAGACTGGGTTGTTTTGTTTTAGAGCAGCTACGTCCAGTTTCCATCACACTGCTCTGTTTGTCCATTGGTCTTCAAGGTCATTTTTGTGCAGAACTCCAAGTTTCTTCCAAATTTTATCCCAAAATTGCGATTTAGAGACCCCGGCCCAGAGTCACAAAGTTCGAGTACTTGAAGCTCTGCCTCGCTCCAGTTTCCGGGGCTTTGAAAAGCTCCTCAGTATTTGAATTTTCGGAAAAATCAGATCCATGCGTGATCATAGACCGTATATATATGAGTGGACTAAGCTATCCCGTTAGCCACCTCGTGCCAAACAGGAAGTGCTCCAGGAGGCTCTTCCGGCTCCTTCTCTCCCTTTTTCCCATTGACTCACATTGGGATCTGATCGCTCGTCTCTCTGTACCTGTTGCTGTGGCCTCGTCATTTTGGTCTTAAAATGTTCATACGAACCCGCTCTACATGATCCTGATTTTTTTTTTGCTATTTTGTCTGTCAAAAAAACCCTATTCATAACATAGAGCCTGGCTCCAGATTTGCCCCTGTAACCGTTAGCATCACGAGCCTCATTTGAGCGGCGCTAAACGCTATAGGTGACGTCACACTCACTTAGTCCACTTCTTTTATACAGTCTATGTGTGTGATCCAAAGTGCAAAGTCCTGTAATCCTGGTTCCGAATAGTTAGATCCTCTGTGTCCGAAGAACATGCAGGTTCACCCGACCCTGTTGTTAAAAGACCAGTTTATCGAATCCATAGTTAATTTAGTTTTGGAGAGTAAAGCGGACACATTAGACAAGACAAGACATAGAAACAAAGCAGGGGCAGAAGATACAGAGGAGAGGGTCGGATAGAGCCGAGGTTTTTGTGTTAAGGCTTATTCTTTTGTTGTTACAGAAATACTGCTTGTCCTTACTGATTTTGCTGGTTATCTACGACATCGGAGCCATCATTCTGAACTCTATCCTGTCTGTCCTGTCATTCAGAGAACTTAAAAGGGGATAAACATTTAAATATTTTGATTTGCTTCACTGTACTATTAGGGAAATCCAGATGGAGGACAGGGTATATATAACTTTATGTTTAACCTAAATTTCAAAACACAAAATTGGCAAAACAATAATTCATAGAGATGAGGTTCATAAACTTGCCATATAGTATAATCTAATTTATCTACAATTTTATGCTATAAAGCACATGTGTCAAACATGCGGCCCGGGGGCCAGATCTGGCCCTCCAAGACCTTTAATCTGGCCCTCAGCTGATTTTTCTATTAAAATACTTAAAATTTTCAGATTTTTCTGTTAATTTTCTGCACCATTTAGCACAGCAGCGTCTCCGGCGTTTCTGTACGTTGCGACTCCCACCAGAGCAGCACAAATGAAGACTTTCCTCTTTCCAAACGCTCTTAAAGGACGATCGTTTTGACTGTCGACCGTGACCCTCATCAGCAAAATGTCAAAAAATGAGAAAAGCAGATGCTGAGTTCAGGATTTCCCAAGAAAAATAGTCTAATTCTTATTTGTTGACAGAGGTGAATGGGAAATCTGTGCTCAGTGTGTTTGGAACAAGTGGCGTTGCTCGAGGAATATAATCTTAAACACCACTACGAGACACGGAGAAAAATACAATAACTTGAAGAGAGAACTGAGTTTTCTGATCCGGCCCTTTTGGGATCAAAGTAGGCTGCATACGGCCCCCGGACCAAAATGAGTTTGACACCCCTGCTATAAAGAAACAAATTTAACCATATTTTATAACATAGCTAAATTAAACCAGGTCAGATTATCTACAATCCATAGTTGCAGATTTTATATTAAAATTTGTTCCTCTCCTCCATCTCATATTAAAGTATAGCCTTGAGCCTATTTTGTGAAAAGTATCTTATAAAATTGTTGACGCATACAAACAGTACTTTATGTTTGTCATCACATGTTTTTCAGTGTTTGGATGTATGTTTTATGCATCACGTCAAATTATTTAATCTGAATAATGCCTGTGCGAAGTTGTGTTTTTATATTTTTTAAGCATCTTGACATAATATATATATTTAAGTGTCTTTCAAATGCCTTTCACAACACATGACTCACAGACTAACTGCTTTCTTAAAACTGTGAATTGTTTAAAATTTCAAATAAACACTAAAACCACCTACAGTATTTATTGAGTACTTGCACTTGGTATATTCTCCTTAGAATTATAGGTTTTATTGTTTCTAGAATTTGCGCTAATGTCATTTTTTCCAGGGAATTCTAACACACCCACATAGGATAATATATCTTTTGAACGGAAAAAGTACACAATATCGAAAACCCATCAATAAAAAGTTATTTTAGTTAGACGGGTGTATTATTCAGATGGAAATCACAGTTAAATCTCTTATAAAAAGTCAATAAAAGCATTTGCCACGGACTTTGCCCAGTAAATGGAACATTACCGTCACTTTGGGGTTTCCATATCAGCTGAGTATGGGCCGTACCACTATCACCTATTGTACAAAACAAGTTACAAAAACACAGACAGCCAGCATAAAGACACAATAATTATAATATATAGCCTTAAAATGTGTTTTAATTACAGTTTATGATTTTTATTGCGGTATTTGTTGGACCATTTTGTTGTCGTAAGGCGTACTTTCCTGTCACCACCCCTACACAACTTCACCAATGGACTCTTCCCAAAATGGCGGCGGTTTCTGTCACTATGGAATGAAACTTTCTTATTTTTATCAAATATTTCCCCCGTTTCCTCACAAAATTCCAGGCGTGATCGCTCGTTTGGTGGAGTAAGGATTTTGCGAAGGCATTGGCATCAATCACAGCGGCTTAAGACCGAGCTGTGCGATTGTTTTACCCGCTTTTTGTCGCCTATTCGCTGGGCTTCCCTCGAAGAAGTTGACGCTGGCTAGAGTGCCTGACATTGCGATCATTCCGAGTGTTTTTGTCAGCGAATTCGCTGTACACGGACTCGTCAGGTGAAAGCGGGCATATTTAAAGCATTATTTGGTTTTAATAACCATAAAACTGCCTGGATCACGGACTAATTGCGTCTCGTTTTTTGTCAAATTTAGCCGGGGCAGGTCATAGCTTCCGTGGGAGAAATAAGTAGGTGGTGTTGGATGTCACCACCAGAAAGGATTGCTCTGAGTTTGGTTTGCTAGCATCGTGTGAGTACAACTTATTCTAAATTTAATCATTGTCACTGGTATATAAATACACAATTTGTCCTGATTGTGGCCTACGGTCATATGTCTCACTTTGTGGCGTAGTCAGCTTTTGTTTTGTTTATTATCTATACGCACCTTGCGTTATAGACATTAGTAATACCAAAAACAAATGCATTTTATTGGTATAACTAGATTATACTGTAAGTCCTGAGTCATAACTCTTACCCCTGATAATATTTATATGCTTGTCTTTTAATGCTATGAACAATACATTAAGTAACCTATACTAAATAATACAATATCATGGAAAATCGACATAATAGCGGGACTAATAATAAGGAGTATATCTGTTGATAGTAATTCCCAAACAATGTTTTAAGTGTTATTTCCGGGTTTGTTTTTGATTGACAGCCATCCTGGCAAATCAAATGGAAAAGCTCCAGGACCTGAGCCAATCAGAGCTCCAGGAGCTGCTGGATAACGCTGAGAGGGTGGAGGCCATGGCGCTGGAGTCTGATGAGGTAAATTCTGACATCCATCATGGGCTGGACTAAATGATTACATTTCATGCATTAGAAACAGTGATGCTGATCTCTGAGAAAGCGCAGAGTCATGCTGTGGGTTTGGTTATGTTTATTCGTGGGTTTCAGGTTCCACTTATTGGTGATATTTTTAGGAATTTTGATTATTTAAAAGATATAATATTTTACTTGAATTGTTTTTGCTATGAAATTATGAAATTGCTATGTCAACATTCTTTTTTTTCATTCTGAAACCCATGGATAGACGGTGCTCAGATTGATGCTTTAGTTGTACTAGCACTGTTTGTTGCTGTTCAGATTTTTGGGTTAAGGAAGATAAATATCATCACAAGTTAATCAGAATAAGCATTACAAGTCAACTTTTAAAATAATTTTAATTATATTTTGATAATCATTGACACCTAGACTATACAGACATTAAACACAGACAAAGGGACTTTATAACAAAGACAAGTTGAGCTTTTAAATCAAAATGTCAAACATTTCTGATGTTCATCATTAAAAGACTTTATTTGGAAATATTCCCTTTATAGAGTCTGTCCCCATATTTAAACCTTTATTTTTGGTTAAAAACGTGTACAGTAGAAATAAGTCTGAATAGTAATAAAAAAATAATAATAGTTAAAATGTAGTTAAAGTTATGTAATAAATGATCGAGTAACTTAATAATGGAAAATGTGTTAACAGCATGAGAAAAACAACATTAAGTTGGTTCAAAGGTCAAATGAATAGTCCAGATGAGCTGAGGGCTTGTAACTTAAAAAGCTGAAATGTAAAGCACTCTCCCAGTTCAGTGAAGCTAAAGGGCATAAACTGTTCTGCGCTGCTGCTTGTGGTTAACCTGCAAAACAGGGGACTCCATTTTTGGAGCAACGGTGCTGCTTTGCTTCCCCTTTGACAGAGTTTTTCACACTTTTACGCAGTCTCGTGTATGTGAATAATCAGGTTTTTGTGAGCTAGAAACAAGTTGAAGTCAAGTCAAACCAGGGCTGGGCGATATGACAAAGAAAAAATATTCCCCTTTTCCTTCTTCTTCCCCCCAAAAATATTGAAAACACAGATTTTTAATAACTGCTATTCAGCAGTAAAAATAGTCCAATTTTTCGATCGATCAATTAAACTTTATTTATAAAGAGCTTGTCATACAGAAATAATGTAACTTTGTAATTAAGTGCTTTACAGTGGTTAAAATCAATTCCACATTTCTTTCCACCCACACCCCCCAAAACTGCCCGACCCCACAAACACAAACCAAAACACAAACCAAAACACAACCAAACACAACCAAACACAACCAAACAGCCACATGCCTTTGCTGAGGAGAGGCTGTCAACTTCTTTGTGAAAGACACAAGCTGATTAGAAATACCTGCATCTTGATCTTGGTTAATCGCACAGCTCTCGCCTCTCGAGTCTCTGTCACAGTATAAAAGTAGCAGAGCTTTCATTAACACGGGATTTAAAATAATTAACATGGCCTCGTGGGAGCAGGTGAGACATTCTAGTTCTGGTTTGTGCTGGAATGTAGTTGTGTCGCAGTCGACATATTTGCATTACAGGGCCCAGATGTAGCATAAACTGACACGTGTCGATTAACAGCTCAGTGCAGCAGGGGGAGGTCTGCCATATGTAGTGCTGTCATGATACTAACATTTCAAACTCGATTTCAATATTAATGCATAAATCAATTCAATTCAACCACAATGGCTGCGAAATCTGATTAATATCTGTTGGAAGATCATTAATGTGGCATGTAAAAAGCAAAACCTGATTACTTACATCAGATTTTCCAATTTACCTGTAATTTAAACCATCTTTAAAGTTCAGAAATCAGATTATAATCATATTCTAATCAGAGTGATGCATGTTCGCCTTCATAGTCAGTGACAATTTTTAAACTTGTTTTTACACAATATCCTATTAGCCTCTTCTACAAAACAACAGCATTGTCTTTATGTCACCATGTGGTCTGATATAGATAGTTCTGATTGTGCTTTTGACTGACTCAAAAGACATAATTATACAAGTGTAAATGTACAAGTAAAAACAATATACAGTAAATACAGAATATATCTGGGTTATATGCAAGAGGTGACCTTTTATCGTTCTGAAAATCCACCAAAAACTTTGTCTCAAAAAGTTTAATGAGCTTTGTTATAAAAACTGTAGTAGCCCAATAGTTGAGGAGAAGCTGGAGCTCTAATGAAGAGTTTATTTACCATCAGTACAGGGCCCAGGACCCGGACACATGAGGCCTTAGGACACCGTGATAGTGTTGTCCTTTCCAGGCTATGTTGTAGGGAGTATTATACATCTGATGACATAGGCCAAGATAAGAAGAACTGAGCTGGCAGTGAGTGTTTTTGTCTGTTCTGAGGGGAGGGCTGTGCAGAGGGGGGCTGGGAGGTGGGAGCAAGGGGAGAGCTGCAGAAATCTTCCTGGTTATGAAGGATTGTGGGTCTTGAGTCTTAGACAAACCGACTGGTCTCGTACACTCAGGGTTTGAATAGTTCCTGGGAGAACCTGTAATATCACTCAAGCATCTCTGTTTACAGAAAACCTCTTCAGGCATGTTTTTTAATAAGGGACCAATGTTATAATACAGTAGAAAGCTCAAAAGTTTATTTATTAGACTTTTTTTTAACACTGATCTCCATTGTCTGACATTTAGCTTAGTACGATTGTAATGGGACATGAGCAGAACAGTGTTATTCTAACTTGTAGTAAAGAACAATGTTATCTTATCTTACACTTTCCACACTCTGTCAGTGTGATATCAAAAGCACAATAAAATGTATTTAAAGCAGCAGAAGAATAAGCTCAGAATAGACTGAGATAACTTAAACAAACCCTGGTGGTTATTTAGGTCTTGTCATTCCAAATTGTCTCTCATAAATTAGTTGATATCAGTTTGTATTTATTTTCGTGTCTTCACTGAGAAATAAACCAAACCAAAAGAAGGATTATATCAGGACCAAACTTAGCCCTATATCAGGAGCAAATCACGTCAATTGTTACTTAATGGTTGCATAAAGGGCAAAAGCAGCACGTTAATTCTTCATCTTTTGTGTCTTCACATGCAGTTAAAGGTGCACTATGTAACTTTTCTGATAGAGGGTTTGCTACCTCCTGTATCCTTGGAGATATTATTGCTTTGTCTGGATGTTCCACAGCAGAGCAGTAAACTTTTGTCTCTTGCATTCATTAAATTATAGGTGTTTTTATTGACAAAAATGCCTTAAATCAGGTAGTTTCCATCACAAAATGATCACCATATAACATAAAAAAATACTCGTGCTCAATACATTAACTCAACTCGATAATAAACCAGTTTAATAGTCTGACAGTTTCTGATAAAAAGCTTTTGTATTCGTAGATCCAGAACATCCAGCTGGAGAGGGAAATGGCTCTGGCTGCGAACAGAAGTCTGGCTGAGCAGAACCTGGACCGAAAGCCATACCTGGAGTCACAGAAGGAGGAGCTCGTGAGCCGATACCTGCAGCTGGAGGCAGTGCAGCAGAAGTACAGAGAGCACTGCACACAGAGAGGTATGAGGCTGGAGCGCTGCTCTGGTGCCCTTGGGCAAAACACTCCTGGCTGTTGCAATAATAAATGTGTAGAATCTGTGCAGTGTTGATATCTTTATATATTATGTTATGAGAAAAAACTAGAGACTGTTTGATCTGAATACTTACAGCCATTATAATAGTCCCTGCAGTCATCAGCTCAGTGCTACTCCTAACTCCTTTTCACTTATTTTAGTACCTTTTCTTAAATCAGTCAGATTACAGGCTGCATACAGTCCCTGTATACATACAGTAAGTGCTGTTGTCCAAAACTAGCAGGTGTCAGTGACAAAGTGGGTGTTGAATCTGCAGCAGGACGTCTCTGACTCAGACTAAACACTGTGCAACATTTGGCTAAAAATGTAAAGTGGAATTGTCCAGAATTTGATGTCAAGATCTCATAATCTCAGATGAAGAGCAGGCGTCTTCATAACCTTCATTCCTTAATTTGGAACGAAAAAATATTTGATCCACAAATATTCAACATTATCTTTATTTGTTGAGGACTGAATCCACAAACTTGGCATATTTATCTTATGGTTGAATGCTGAAGCTGCTGTGAAACCGTTATTTATTTCTTCTGACTAAGGAGATGCTGAACTTGTTTTTGTTTCATTTGAGAAACTAACCATAGCGTATCTGTGTTTCAATAATAAAGGACAGATTCCACCACAGAATTTTGTCTGGTCATCGAGCTTTGTGTTAAACTATGGGTGTTATAGAATATGCTGACGTTACATGTTATTTGTTAGAGTTGGTTAATATTAGTAGAGGACACTCACTCTGTTTGCGTCCACGCTCGTGAAAATAAAAGGATAACAGGCCCAGTTTGAACTGATGTTTCTAAATGCAAGTAAGGCCGGGAACTACGACTGAGGCTTTGTGAAAAGAACCTCAAAGATCCTAATGACACTTCTGGGAGAGACGAACCCACTGCATGGAACCGTGCAGTCCCATTTCTTCACTGCACAGCGAAAGAATCAGTCAGGAGAATATTAGACATGTGTTTGGACTCGTTTTAGATCAGCAGTGATGCCAAACCACAGCCTCTCCACAGAGCCCCCACTCGCTTTGTTTTGGTCCGCTCCACTACATTAAAGCGAAAATGAAACTTACCAGAGCTTCACCATTTATAATCGTACTGTGGAGAGCATCTATCAAAATAAAACGCTCAACTTTGAGATGTCACTTATCTATCCAAAAGTGCAGATACTCTTTGATAACCGTTTTTATTGGCAATTGTAGCTGCAAAGTCTTAGAGCTAATGCTAAATGAGGCCCCCCCGGAAGCCCCAGTTCACACATATTTTGTCTTTTAACCTGTATGTAGACTCAGATAAGAGTGCTCTCACATGTTTTGGGGCAATGGCTATTTAAATGAGGTTATTTTGTACAGTCGGATGTCTCTGTGCATGTAAATGTAATGAGTAAGAATCCAGGCCACATATAATACAGTCCCTTTAAATACTGTAGCCGGCGTCTGTGAGAAAGTGGGTGTTGAATCTGCAGCAGAACGTCTCTGACTCACACACCGAACACTGTGGATCATTTGGCTGAAAATGTCACAAATGGACATTGTCCAGAATGTGATGATGTCGTAATCTCAGATGGAGGACAGGGGCCTTTATAACTACGGGAGAGTCACTGTTTTTGAAAGAAATTGTCATTGTTTGTTAAGGATTAGCTCCACACACTTGTCTTTTCAACAGTGTTTTAGTCTGAACACTAATCCCTGTGATATCTGTAATACTGAACCAGTTTGTCCTGTGTTTAGCCTTATTTACCACACTAACTCTGTCCTCCCTCCTTCTCTCAGATGGAATGGCGGGTCAGGTGTCTCCAGAGGCCTTGTTTAACAGGCTTCAGGTGGAGAGCTCCAAAACTGAGGAGGAGTCAGAGGTACGTCACGGAAAACTGATAATATGATGATACACAATATCAAGACATTCATCTTAATAATCCCTTGTGAGGGAAATTATTTCTCTGCATTTGACCCATTCTTCAGTCCCGCTGGGGAAACCCGCTTGGAGCAGAGGGGACACATTTCCAGATGTTGAGCTAGTCTTGGATTTTAGGATTTTGTCTATGCTTCTACATAACCATATTGGCACTGGTCACTACTTTGAGCTTCTGCGAGCAAAAGTAG
Source organism: Odontamblyopus rebecca (assembly GCA_030686955.1). Taxonomy (NCBI): domain Eukaryota; kingdom Metazoa; phylum Chordata; class Actinopteri; order Gobiiformes; family Gobiidae; genus Odontamblyopus; species Odontamblyopus rebecca. The sequence goes on along the minus strand of CM060658.1, from coordinate 665,249 downwards.
AAAATCAAGATCATGTTTTAAAATGAACAAAATGTAAAACAGTGTCTAAGGTGTTATATGTGGCTGCCTGAAATCATGATCTCCTCTGAACTCCACTGTGAATGGATGGTTAAACTCAAAGCAAAAATAGGATGAAGATCTCCAGAGTCTAAACAAATAACACTGAAACAAAGCTCTGGTTTGCCACTCCCTCTGAAAACACATTTAGGGGGAGGAGAGGACAGTGGAGCTGTGCTGTAGTCCGGGGTTTATTTACGTCGTTCTTGGGATGAATTAGCAGCAATTGGCCTTTTAGAGAAGGTGTCATGATGAGACATCCTACATTTCTGTGTAGTGGGTTTTCTTTGGCTGTTACATTTCCTCCAGTCGACCTAAAACAGGCCTAAGAGGTTATTTCTCCAGTTAAGTGGGTAATAATAGGACTGGGCACAGTGCAGGAAAAGTATGTACAGTGTGTGACTTTCTGAAGCTCGCACGTCACTTGCACGATTCAGTAGAAATAGAAAGTTAACATACAAATAGAAAATAAAACTGTGCTTTAGAACATTCCCCCTGGAGATGATTAGGTTTTATTCCATACTGTGAATATTATAGCCAAAGGAATAACATTTCCAGGGAAATGAGCAGGAAGAAGCCCTCGACCAGGCCAGTTAAGGTCATGTTCGAGTTTCACCCATCCATTTTCTTCCGCTCATCCGGGGCAGCAGTCTAATCCTCCTGGACGCCTCTGTGGAGGAAACTCATTTTGACCTCTTGTATCCGTAATCTTGTCCTTTCGGTCATTACCCAAAGCTGTGGTCTTGAAAAATATCTTTCCGTAGTGATTTCCGTAGAACATGTAGAGATGAGCTAACTCCAGCTGCTTTGAAGAATGGGTCAAATGCAGTGAGCGTATAAGTCTAAATACCTTCTGATATGTTCATGAATAACTGTTTGTGTCGCTCCAGTCTTTGGCAGATGAGTTCCTGGAGGGTTCGCTGGCGCTCGACTCCTTCTTGGACCGCTTCCTGTCTTTACGTTCCCTCGCCCACAAACGCCGCGTGCGGATAGAAAAACTCCAGGAAGTCCTGCGCCAGAGAAACTCCGCCTCCTCCACGGCGCCCGACAAACCTGACCCCGCCCCCTCCTCCACCGCCCACCCCGCCCCCGCCAACAACCTGCCCCTCACCAAACAGCCGGCCCCTCCCCCGGGACCCCCGAGCGGCCTCCCCTACGCCCCTTACCCCGTGTCCCCCCCTAACCCCGCCCCCGCCGCCGCCGCCGCCGCCGCAGCGTCCGGCCCGTCCAACCCTCCGCCGCAGTTTCCGCCGTACCCCAGCGCCGGCTCGTCGTTCACCCCGGCGGGAGGCTACACCGGGGGGCCACCCCGACCCGCGTTCGGGCCCATCCCTCCCCCTCCTCAGCCTTCGCATTCTGGGGGCGCTTGTCCGTATCCCTCCCAGCCGTCTGCGTTCACCGGGCCGCACCCCGGCTCCGCGTTCGGGCAGTACACGCCCAGTAACGCCCCCGCGCCCTACCCAGCATCCTACTCCTACGGTGGGTACAGTTACCCCACCGGGCCGGCCTACAACAACAGCCAGTCCCCCACAGGAAGACCCATGTACAGACCCGGATACGGAGTCCCACAGCCGTACTCCTGAAAACAAAAAGCACTACTCTTTTCTCTCTCAGAAGCTTAAATGTTTTGCCCCTGCACTGCAAAAAACAAATATCAGAAAAATTAAAATGATTTCAACTCACAATCTTGACTTGAGCACTTTGACGCATTACAGATCTTTCTGATATCGCCGTCACGTTTTTTCATGAGAAATATCCAAACAAAAAACCCACAAATGTTTTCTTTTTAGCGACAAAGTCCATTGTCCTGCTATTTTTATCCAACCACAACATCTGCAGATTACAGGGAAACAGGAGGATGGAAGTTTTCAAGCTCAAAGAACATAAATAAGGATATTAAATCAAGTTGCATAAATTGGGTTTTCTTTATGGTGCATTTACTTAAAATTAGACCCAAGTTAATTCGGAAATAAAGCCTCTAGTGCCTAAAATTTTGCTTGAAATGGGGAAAATATGTTTAAAAACTACTGCTCCATTTAACTCAAATCATTTTAACTTCCTGGATATTGCTTTTTTGCAGTGTGTAATTCCTTCTTTGATCGAAAAGGTCTTTCGCTTTACTTCTCTCTATGTTGCACTATCCCCCGATTCGTAACGTCCGTCAGTTCAAAACGTCCGCCCCAGAATCCCTCACTAGTCTCAGGTCGTCGCGTTGTGTAAAAGTAAAAACACATGGTATCTGAACCCTTTCTCTGTAGATCACAGTATCACCGCATCTTCTGTGTGATCTGAGTGCCGTGGTGCTGGGGCAGTGCAGCAGGGCCTTAACTACATAGACATAAACTCACTTTATACTTTACTGTCTTAAAAAGAGTGGAAAATAGAGTTCATTTTTTTAAGTTATTCCTCATTGGCCTTATGCATTCAGAGCATCTTAATAATTCTCTGTGAGGAGTTTACAGGCGCTTTTTCGCACACAGCTAGCATGCTAACCATGTATTTTCTGATTATCGGACAGTAAAAAAGAATTTGCAGACACAAGACAACACATGTTATTAGGCATTGGCCCTTTTAAGCAAGAAACTAAAATCATTCAAAAGTCTGAAGAGTTTAGATGTGAGTCGTCTGGTGGAATAAGTAAAAGTCGGATGTGTAAGAATTTCAGTCCAGTCCATTATTTCTGTAGCACATTTCAGAAAAAAAGTGCTGCATAAATATATAGTAGGAAAAACAATAATAAGATAAAAATAAATGCTCAGGTTTGATCATATTGGTCTTAAAACAATAAAACCAGTCAAATAAAATAAGAGCAAAAACCAAACGCTCAGATTAAATCTAGAGTTAAGTCCTAGAAATATGAAAATAATAATAATGGATAAAAGCAGTAAAATAAGTCAAACATAAATAAAAGACACAGAGGGCCACACTCACACCGTGTTAAAAACCAGAGAATAAAAGTGGGTCTTCAGATGAATTGTTACTAAACAAAGAGAAAAGTGAAAAAAGGAACGTTGGTTAGTTGGATTCTGTTCAAATTGGGTTTTAAAAGAGATTTCGATAAAAGTCTGTGGAAAATCCTGCTGTAGAATCAAACACTGAACTGTCCTTCAGTGTTTGGACATTTCTGAATCTGTTTTTTTCTTAAAGTTCAGTGAAACAGGAGGTTTCGCTCGTTTAAAGGTCCTGTTTTACGCTCTGGTCCTGTCAGAAGAACCTAAAGGCAGCTTGACGTTCATGTTTTACGTTTTTAAAAGCGCGAATACGAACTGAACGATTTGGGAGAAATGTCCAATTGTGATTTTTCTTACGTAATAGTAGGATTCTGTTCAGAGGTCACCGAAAAATCACCACAGAAAATCCTGGTATTTGATGGTATAAAACAAAGGCAAAATCAGGGACCTTTTTTCTGTTAAAACATCGTGTTGTCCTAAAAACCACAGCAGCCTGAACGTCCTGAATGAGCTTTTCTCCAACACTTAGAACAACAGTTTCCTTTCTAAAACTTAAATCTTTTCTTAGCTTTTAGTTCATTATTTTTTGCTTGTTCTTGAGGCTCTGCTGTGCTGCTCCTGCCTCTGCCGTCATTTCAATAAAAAAGCCGAGTTCTCTGGTAAATCTGTTCTGAGCTTCTGCACTGACTGGAATGTCCCTCATGTCCCAAAAACACTAATATGTCTGAATCTGTATCACCGTCTTTTCCATATCAGAAACTAATCAACTCATTTTTGCATGACTTTAGTTTATTATGGATGAAAAATACTGCCAAGAACCCGAGAGAGCATCCAGAACCTGTTCTTTTAGTTTTAAACCAAAGAAAGTTGTAATAGTTTGGGGAAAAGTCAATGCGAAGTGCAAACCTAAAGCTAAACACTGGTGCTAATGAGGGAAAGTGCATCTGTCGGGTTTTCTACTTCTTCTGCTTCGGAGTCGGGATAATACCTTTGTTAAATGTTAAGTTTGTCAAGTGGCAGAAAAGTTGGGGAAAAAATGGAAAATTCCTGGAAGCGCCGAGTTCTGCGAATAAATGAAGTCGTACACACACAGTTTCATCCAAAATGCAGGAACGATTCACACAAAGACACAGTTTAAAGTCGTGAAATTACTTCTGCTGATGTCATTTCTGCTGCCAGGAAGTCAAATCATAATGAGCCAGAAATACAGGGAAAACTGAGCCTGATTTTGAGCTAAATTTAGGTTAATAACTTGTGTAAGCGTCATGTGCACTTCACCTGCTCAGAATCTGACAGCTGTAGTTGTGTGTTTGGTCACTTGGGGGAAGCAGAGATTCATTAAAAATGTCCTTTTTGTTCCACAGGAGGCGTCAGACTCTCAGATTTACCTGATAATAGAAACTTATTCTGATGATGGTGCTGTGAGTAAAGTCAGGAAAAAGCTAAACTTCAAATTAAATCATCGATATTCAAAATGCTTTGTCCTTAATCTCATATCAAAATCGTCACGTCTGAGTTCCGCCTTTACCAGTTTGACAATAAAACCTAATTAATTATACAATAAAGGTCATTTCCGGTCTTAATTCCAGTCTTTTAAGGCAACACTTCGTACACACCACCATTTTAAAAGTGCTTTACACATTAAATTCATTGAAAATACAAACTCCATAATGACACAAACTTTAAAGCCACAGTATTTAATATTTAGGCAAAAAATACCCGAAAATAAAAAATTATACTTTTGGTTGTGTTTATTGCACTGAAAAACTCCTAACCTGACTCTTATTATCTGTTTCCCTTTTGGCTCTAATATTCCACAGTGGCACGAAATGTGATTAAAACGGTTTATTTCCGGGGAATCGAGCAGGTGACGAAACATCTCCAGCAGAATCAGATCCTGTCAGTCACATCCACAGGTTTTCAGTTAGTTTTGTAGCACATTTACAGAAATAACTTGAATAATTAAGAAACAGTTCATCAGAATAAAGGGATAAAGCAGGTCTGTGTGGTGTCGTTTCACATGAGACAATGATATTACACTTGAGTCTCTGATTAAATCCATGAGGTTTTCTTCACCGTTTGTCCAACATTTTGTCTTTTCTCCCTTTTCCCCTTTTTCCCCTTTGACTTTTTGCTCGTTGAAACATGGACTCAAATGCTTGACAATGATCACAGATGAAAAGAGTTTTTATTTCTATAAGTTCACAGTATCATTGAAAGTATATTTGTGCTTTGTATAGTTGAATAATCCAGGGGTCACAGACCGGTGCAGAGAACATGAGTCTTGGATCGTTCTTGTAAGTGTGAAAAATGGGATTTGTGTTGTAAACAGGAAGTGTGTGACGTTTAGGACATTTTCTGAATTTGTTTAACTACAGGAGTGTTGAATACAGCTGGAATATTTGGGAATAATCGACGATGTGACGTTGCCTATTTTACTCCTTTGCTCGAGTTTAAAGCGAATGGAAAAACGCGTCTGTGCTTTTTGCCCAGACGCGTTTTCGTAAATTATACAGAAATTAATGTTTGTTTTATTATTTTGCTAAAATAAACCTGTTTCTCCCAATCTTATTATAACAGTTGTGTTTTTTAAGGAGCAAAATAGGCGACTTAAATTAAATGCTGCACTATGTAACTTTCCTGCTTGTATCCATGGAGATGATATGGCTTTACCTAGAATATTCCACAGTGTGGCTTTAAATAAACTATAATTACACACATTCATTTGGACAAATATACTGCTGGAAAACAAACTTGAAAACAGGAGTTCTTATAGTGGCTGCGCTCGCCTCTCCACAGAGCCGACCTGTATCTTGGCTTAGAGAGTTTAATGCCATAACGTGGAACATTTTAGGCAAAGCGGGCTCCACTTTACATAGAGCGGCTTTGAAATGCAGAAGAGTCAAATCATAAAAGTGCCAAACGCTGTTTCTGCTGAACTGTCCTCAAGCGTTTGGACTTTTCTGAATCTGTTAAAGTTCAGTGAAACCGGAGCTTTCGCTCGTTTAAAGGTCCTGTTTTACCCCCTCGTCCTGTCAGAAGAACCGAAGAGCAGCTCAACGCTCATATTTGACCTTTTTAACAGAATAAAGACGAGCTGAACAGTTTAGGAAACACATCCAAATGTGATTTTTCTTCTTTAATCAGATGATTCTGCTCAGAGTTCACTGACAAACCAAGAACACGTTTTAGTCTAAAACACAGCAGCTTTTACACAGAATCAAACAGGAGATTTTTGTTGTTTGTGGAGAAAATTATTTGACTTTTTCTAGATTTTCTAGTTGTGTCCATTCAAATTGCAGTTTTTCAATTTATTGCGATTAATCTTAGTCCCAGAAAACGAAACACCTGAAACCCCAGTGACAAAGTGACAAAGTGACAAAGCGGAATCACTCGTCCCTGAACAAAACCAGAGAAAAATCTGATGTTCACACAGAAAACATCAAATCTATGGGACTGTGTTGTAAAAAATAGTCAAATAATTCAGCGTTTCAAACCCTTGGCCTCAGGTTAAAGAAGTTGCTTTGGGTCTGAATGAAATGAGGATTTTTGGATTTTCTTTTGCGTCTGACAGATGTTTTATAACTTCAGTCTTTTCTAATCGTCACTGATCATCTCGGGAGTTTTTAATGTGTTTTTTGCCTCTGGCCGAGAGGTTTGGAGCAGAGTTCTGAATTTGGAGGTGGAAATGTCCATTTCTTTGTTTGTCTGATTGTTTATGTTGCGCTGCCTTTACAAAACTCCAGATGTGTTTTTGATGAGGAAACGGTCACAGGAAGAAAAGCACGAGGTTGAGCATAATTTAGGACCTTTAAATGTTCACAGTTCCACTCAGAGTTCCATCTGTTTGTATTTGACAGTTTTTGATCAGTTTTTGCCCTTAAAGTTCAGCCAAGAGTCCAAAACAACAGCAGGGAGGAAACTGGTGCAGCGCAGTTGAGGCTTTGATAGTGAAGTTTGCAGCTTCTGCTGCAGATTTGGTTGTTGCACAAATCTAAACACGTCGCACTGACCCAGAGCTGTGACGCGGAAACTTCACTGCAGCATGTGCAAAAGCTCCAGCTCCAGGTTAGCAGAGCTGCTGTCAGAACTGTGCATAAGACAGTGACGGGACTGTTGTGCAAACAGAGTTCAGCGTACGACGCTCATGTTCCACTGCTCCAGACAAATGTTTCCTTTATTCAATGATCTTATTCATCCATTATTTTAAGCTGAGACAAATTTGAGGATTTTTAAGTGAATTTGATTAAATTTTATTTTAAATGAACATAAAGTGTTTAGTTGGAAAATAAAGTTGACATTTCAGTTTTTGGAGTGTTGCTTTATTATTATTATGACTTTTAAAATCTGATTTCCGGTGCATTAAAATGGTCGAGGCCGAGGAATCTCTGATTTCATTAGTATTTCATGTGTTATTGAAAAGTTTATTCTCAGTTCTTAAAGTATTTTTAGTCTTAAATCTGAAATATCGACGATAACAGGAAGAACTGAACTGGTTCTTTAGCTTCAGCCGATCGAACGGCGTTTTTCTCATTGTTTCTAATGTAAATAACATGGAAAAAAAAACACTTTACTTCTTTTGGCTTATTGAGAATCACTGAACTAATGAGAAAACGGCAAAATGTTGCATATTTGGTCTAATATTTGAACAGGATTATCTTTTCAATCCATCTTTAAAGAAAAGGTTTTGGTTCTATACGAATCTAAAGGTTAATTTTTGGAAACTGAATTATGTAAACAAACTTTACTCATTCATAAAAAATGTATGAATATTTGTCCTTCTCCTGATGCTGTTTAAGCTGTAAAACACTGGCCTCAGGCTCTGTCCAGTATCTGACACTTTAAATAACATCATTAGACATTTTATATTTAGGTTTTAGGTTTTCAGGTTTAAAGCCTCAAACAGCGGCCAGTTACTAAACACATGAACTTCGGTATAATTTGCCTTTATTCTTCATACTGCAGGTGTAGACCACAGTCTGAGTGAAACTGAACTCCAGGCGTTTCTGACCAAGCACAAGGGACAAACAAGTGTGATTTAGGACTTAGAATTTATAATAATGAAATGAACCGTTTTCCAGGACAGTGAATCCTCGAAAATGGAGGAAATTAAAAGGAGTGATGACTGTAGATTGTTAAATGAATTCTCTTTTTTCTTGTTTTTGCTTTTTGGGGTTGAGAAAAAAATAAAAAGCAGTTGATTTTAAAGTAAATTTGTGCCTGTCGTCATTTACAGCCTGAGAATTAACATAGACTCTTGTGTTCTAACTGCTCAGAAACAGACACATGTTTAACTAAGACTTTATTATTAGTGTATTAGTGTGTAGTACAGTATTTATTACCCTCCTGTGGCTCCACCTGCAGAGGGGGTCAGGAGGTCAGGTGAGGATTGGGTGATTCAGCCGGATTAAGTGGGAGAAGATGGATTTATTATTAGTTGATAATTCACCTCCATCACTGTGCACTTTACTCCTTGGTTATGGTTATTTTACAAATGTTTAATTGGTAAAACTCGGTCCTGCACATTCAGACTCTGCTCCTTCCTGAATCCCGCTCAGCTTCAGGACGCTCCTCATTTCAGTTTCTGCACAAAGTGACTGGAGCCACTTTCACCAGACTCAATCAAACTTTATTTATACAGCGATTTTCACACACAAATGCAGCACAAAGCACCTGTCGCCTTTTAAAAGCTAAAAACAGGACTGGATTTTTCAGAGTATAAGTCGCACCGGCCAAAAACTGCACAATGAAGAAGAAAAAAACATGTATAAGTCGCACTTTTTGAGGGAAATTTATTCTAAAAAATCAGAGGCCAAGAATCAACATTTCATCTCGAAAGGCAAATTATAGAAGTTATAGTAATAAAAACAACCGAACAGAGAAGAATCCGTGTCGTTCGTTCATTTGTTTTTGAATATGAAAAAAACAAAACAAAAAACTCTTTTCTTTATTATTTGTCTCTAAAACCAAAATGAAAAAACAGATAATGATTTGTTTTGTTCATTTTTGATTCATATATTAGATTCATATATTTGGTCTGTGGAGTCAGTGTGAAAAATGTCATATATAAGTCGCACCTGAGGATAAACTGCAGGACCAAACAAACCCTGAAAAAAACTGTGTGATTTATGTCTGAAAAATACTGTATTCTACAGGATTATTGCACATATCTACAGGATTATTGCACATATCTACAGGATTATTGCACATATCTACAGGATTATTGCACATATCTACAGGATTATTGCACATATCTACAGAATTATTGCACATATCTACAGGATTATTGCACATATCTACAGGATTATTGCACATATCTACAGAATTATTGCACATATCTACAGGATTATTGCACATATCTACAGGATTATTGCACATATCTACGGGATTATTGCACAGGCTTTTAACCGTTTTTCTACCACAGGAATCACCTGTTAAACACCAAAACTCGTCGCTACTTTGTGCAATTTGAATCCTTCAAACTGCCCCTGAAAGCTGCGACACGGAGCTTGAAAGGGGCAGATCAGGGCTTTAATTATTTAAGAATGTAAATACTTGACAGTTCTACTTCTCCTGGAAAAAGGTGTAAGTTATTTACACATGGGGCATTTTTTGACACAATTATTGACAAAAATAGACAATTCAATTCAGTTAAGAACACATAAAATCTGCTTTGTAAAAATAAGAATAATCATATAAAACAGAGTAAACAGAGTAAACAGAGTAAAGAGACTGAACAGAGTGAACAGAGTAAAGAGACTAAAGACACCGGGTGTTTCAGTAAATCCAGACGTTATTCTAGGGTTAAAAGGGTCAAACTGTTATTGGTGTTTTTCTTCTACTGAAAACCTCCACATTTCTGGTTTTAACTTTATCGGAGTGATTTTGCGGCTCTAAATCGCGCTCAGATCTCAGCGTTACACAAAAGTTCAGTCCGTTCTTTTCTCTTATCTCATGAATTCCTCACCTGTGCTGTTTTCTGCTTCCTGCTGACATTTGGTGACATTTTCTCTAAAAATCTCCGGTCGCGCTGCAGAGCTGTGGGAGGTGGAGGCGCCGGGTTTGTTTCAGTTTAGGGCTGAAAAGCAAATATTAAAAGCACAGAAATGGGCCACAGGAGGATATTTTACTTTAAATGTTTTTCTTCCAAACGCAGAAACGACGGAGAGTTCAGAGAAATGAAGAAAGTGTAAAGTTTTAAACATTTATCAGTAATATTCTGTGAAAGCAACTGGAAAATGTCGAACAGCTCCACTGAAATTCATTTATTTTTAATATATTCAAATATTTGAACATATTTGATGTTTTTTAATAGTTTGATGTAACAAACAGAACAAAAGGCAGTTTCCCTCATTACACCAACAGCACCGGATTCAAAATACACTGTTTTATTACTTAAGAAAAAGTAAAGAACAAACTAAAAAACACTCAAGTCAAAGTAAAAAAGTAAAAATCTGCCTGTTTAAAAATGTACTTAAAGAGTAAAAAGTAAAAGTAGTAAAAGATGCACAGATTTTCAGATCTAATAAAGCCTCAAACTGAAGGTTTTTGCTGAATTTTGTTCAGCAGAAATAATTGGATTCATATTTTAATTCAAACAGGAAAACCTGATGCTGCTCATTAAATGGAGCCTGTGTTTCTGTGTTTCTGTGTTTCTGTTTTTCTGTGTTTCTGTTTTTCTGTGTTTCTGTGTTTCTGTGTTTCTGTTTTTCTGTGTTTCTGTGTTTCTGTTTTTCTGTGTTTCTGTTTTTCTGTTTTTCTGTATTTCTGTGTCTAAAGTCGCAGAAGAAGCACGAGCTCCATAAAGACGTCAGAATTCCCCTTTCATTCTGGAGTCTTTTCACGGGTAAAACTCTAAACTCTTTTATATCACAGGAGACACTCTGGGGCTTCTCATTTGTCCAGTTACATAAAACATATTTCTGGGCCAGAAATAATCATTGACCTGTTTAACGACTGTATCCAACAGAAACTGAGTTTCTATGTCAGTGTCGTGTGAGTTACTTTAGTAATGATCAGAATCACAGACGTCATGAGTTCCTCACTCGACATTTAAGACACACAGACCATCTGTTATAATCTGCTCTTCTTCAAAGAGGCTGTTTTTCTGTCAAATTAAATTATAATTTATATATTTATTCAAATTATGTCTATGTCATTCAAAATATTTCTCCAAAATCCACTAGATTCTATTTGATTCCATTTTTAGATTAAATAAATAAATGTATTTGCTCCATATTTCTTTCTATTTCAGTCATTTCTGTTAAAGGTTCAGTGTCAAATCCAGGCTCTATGTTCTTATTGCTTTGCCTGGAAATGTTTAACAAAGAGTTTCTTCTAAATGATTCAGGTTCTTCGGGTTCGAGGCTCTGGAGCCTGAATCATAAACTGTTCGTCTTTATTTCAGAAGATTCTTCGGCTTTATCATCATGTGAGAACCTGGACAGTTCAAATTGTTCTGATTTTGTTACATTTTGTTAAAAGAAACTTGTTCCACCTGCTCCTTTACACCACATCACCGTAAACTTCACGCCGCAGTGACCAGGACCTGCGAAACACACGGATGAGCAGCACATTTTTGTTTTTCATTTGTGCCAAACTGAAATCTGTGTCACAGAAGAAGAAGCTAAAAGTGGAGAAGTAAGAAGTAAACACATCACAGTCACAGGGGGCCGAATGGAGCAGTGACGCTTTAAATGCAGGAAAAGATCAGGCATGAATCACACTAAATGCAGCTTTGATGGGGTAAAAGTGAGAAGGTTAAAAGCTCTAAAACAGTTTATTTTGCAGAACAGGTTTGGCCTCTTAAAGGTGAATTAAGCTGCAGTTATTAGAACTGCTCCATTGTGATTCTATTTGACTTTAAATCAGCTCTTTTTCAGACTTTGAGCTCTGTCTGTGGCCCTGTGTTTGTTTCCTCTCCCTCAGGGGTTAATGTGGCTCCGCTCTGAGCTGTAGGAGGCGAAAGTCTTTTGGGGTTTTTGTTTTTCATGACTCCGTAAAACCCACCACACGAATGAGACAAAGTGAAAATCGAACCCTCGGCCCCGACGTCGTGAGTCAGGGCTCAGAGCAGAGGGAAAAACTACAAACGAGACGAGCACTTAGACGTAGGCCCGACGTAGGCCCACTTCACTGTGTGACCAGGTAACGGCAAATGAGCTCCAAATGAACTACAAATGAGCTCCAAATGAGCTATAAATGAACTACAAATGAGCTATAAATGAACTACAAATGAGCTATAAATGAACTACAAATGAGCTCCAAATGAACTACAAATGAACTACAAATGAGCTACAAATGAACTACAAATGAGCTCCAAATGAACTACAAATGAGCTCCAAATGAACTACAAATGAGCTCCAAATGAGCTATAAATGAACTACAAATGAGCTACAAATGAACTACAAATGAGCTATAAATGAACTACAAATGAGCTACAAATGAACTACAAATGAGCTACAAATGAGCTACAAATGAGCTATAAATGAACTACAAATGAGCTACAAATGAACTACAAATGAACTACAAATGAGCTATAAATGAGCTACAAATGAACTACAAATGAGCTCCAAATGAGCTATAAATGAACTACAAATGAGCTATAAATGAACTACAAATGAGCTAGAAATGAACTACAAATGAGCTACAAATGAACTACAAATGAGCTACAAATGAGCTACAAATGAGCTATAAATGAACTACAAATGAGCTACAAATGAACTACAAATGAACTACAAATGAGCTACAAATGAGCTACAAATGAGCTATAAATGAACTACAAATGAGCTACAAATGAACTACAAATGAACTACAAATGAGCTATAAATGAACTACAAATGAGCTATAAATGAACTCCAAATGAACTACAAATGAGCTATAAATGAACTACAAATGAGCTACAAATTAGCTACAAATGAACTACAAATGAACTACAAATGAGCTATAAATGAACTACAAATGAACTACAAATGAGCTCCAAATGAACTACAAATGAGCTACAAATGAGCTACAAATTAGCTACAAATGAACTACAAATGAGCTACAAATGAACTACAAATGAACTACAAATGAGCTCCAAATGAGCTCAGGTTGAGCTCCTGCACATGAGCTCCTGCACATGAGCTGCTGCACATGAGCTCCTGCACATGAGCTGCTGCACATGAGCTGCTGCACATGAGCTGCTGCACATGAGCTGCTGCACATGAGCTGCTGCACATGTCCTACAGGTCATGTGCAGCAGAGGCATCGTCATAGAGTCACCAATAAAACCAAAAGATAAAAATGATAATTGTAGAATCTTTACTCTGTGTTTGATGAAAAAATTGTGTGAAAAGTGCAGTTCTTTGTTTATTTTTATTTTTTATTGTTATTCTTTGTTTAAATGACCTTTAAAGGCAGTGACAATGAGTCATCATAAAAAACACTTTAAAATACTGTAGTTCATGACAACAGTCAGTGCATCGACTTCATCGACTGGATTTTGATGTAAAGACTTCGGCTGATCTGGATTCAGTTTAATTACAGAAAGAAGTGAGTGAGACCAGAGTCCAGCAGCTCCAGATTTACACACACTATATACACACACACTATATACACACACACACTATATACACACACACTATATACACACACACTATATACACACACACACTATATACACACACACTATATACACACACTATATACACACACACTATATACACACACACACTATATACACACACACTATATACACACACACACTATATACACACACACTATATACACACACACTATATACACACACACACTATATACACACACACTATATACACACACTATATACACACACACTATATACACACACACACTATATACACACACACTATATACACACACTATATACACACACACACTATATACACACACACTATATACACACACACTATATACACACACACTATATACACACACACACTATATACACACACACTATATACACACACTATATACACACACATTATACACACACACTATATATACACACACACACTATACACACACACACTATATACACACACTATATACACACACATTATACACACACACACTATATACACACACACACTATATACACACACACACTATATACACACACACACTATATACACACACACTATATACACACACACTATATACACACACTATATACACACACACTATATACACACACACACTATATACACACACACTATATACACACACTATATACACACATATACACACACACTATATATACACACACACACTATACACACACACTATATACACACACACTATATACACACACACACACTATATACACACACACTATACACACACACTATATACACACACACTATATACACACACACTATATACACACACACTATATACACACACACACTATATACACACACACACTATATACACACACACTATATACACACACTATATACACACACATTATACACACACACTATATATACACACACACACTATACACACACACACTATATACACACACACACTATATACACACACACTATATACACACACACACTATATACACACACACTATATACACACACTATATACACACACACTATATACACACACACACTATATATACACACACACTATATACACACACTATATACACACACATTATACACACACACTATATATACACACACACACTATACACACACACACTATATACACACACACACTATATACACACACACACTATATACACACACACTATATACACACACTATATACACACACACTATATACACACACACTATATACACACACACTATATACACACACACACTATATACACACACACACTATATACACACACACTATATACACACACTATATACACACACATTATACACACACACTATATATACACACACACACTATACACACACACACTATATACACACACACACTATATACACACACACACTATATACACACACACACTATATACACACACACACTATATACACACACACTATATACACACACTATATACACACACACACTATATACACACACACACTATATACACACACACTATATACACACACTATATACACACACATTATACACACACACTATATATACACACACACACTATACACACACACACTATATACACACACACACTATATACACACACACACTATATACACACACACTATATACACACACTATATACACACACATTATACACACACACTATATATACACACACACACTATACACACACACACTATATACACACACACACTATATATACACACACTATATATACACACACTATATACACACACTATATACACACACACACTATATACACACACACACTATATACACACACACTATATACACACATACACACTATACACACACACTATATATACACACACACACTATATATACACACACACACTATATACACACACTATATACACACACACTATATACACACACACTATATATACACACACTATATATACACACACACACTATATACACACACACACTATATACATACACATTATATATACACACACACACTATATATACACACACACTATATATACACACACTATATATACACACACACACTATATACACACACACACTATATATACACACACACACTATATACACACACACACTATATACATACACACTATATATACACACACACACTATATACGTACACACTATATATACACACACACACTATATATACACACACACTATATACACACACACTATATGCACACACACACTATATACACACACACACTATATACACACACACTATATACACACACACTATATACACACACACTATATATATATATATATATATACACACTATATACACACACACTATATATATATACACACACTATATATATATACACACACACTATACACACACACTATATACACACACACTATATACACACACACACTATATACACACACACTATACACACACACACTATATACATACACACTATATACACACACACTATATACACACACACACACACACATATATATATATACATATATATATATATATAGAGAGAGAGAGAGAGAGAGAGAGAGAGAGAGAGAGAGAGAGAGAGCGGCTGGTTAGCTCAATGGGTTAGTCACTGGACTTTCCCATGGGGGGACCCAGGTTTGTATCCACCCCCAAGGGCATTAGGAGCGAAACCAGTGTGGGTCCTTGGGCAAGACCCTTTACGCTACTGCCCACCTCATACAATGATGAGAGGCGATAAAACTTACGAGATGCCGGCTCAGACGTCGCCAGGACACCTTGATGAGAAATGGGCTACTGGAACAAGACGGAAATGGGTGAGATGCGAGAACCAGGTAACCAGAAATGGTTACTACGATACCCACAGTCCAAGCTAACGGCCAAACAACTAGTAGCTCAGTGTTCCAACATCCACAAACGGCAACTGCTGTCACAACTAGAGATTGACGAGGTACAACACAAATGCTCCGCCAGGGGGGAGCCAGGACGCCAGGTCAGAGGGGAGTTAACACTAACTCCCCAACCAGAGATTGGGAAGGAAGCCCCAATAAGTATCACGCTGAGCGAGGCAGCGACTGACCTGAAAGACAAGATCATGGCCCGGATGAACACAAGGCAACCCCGACGCCAGCTACACAGGCTAAGTGAAGTACCATCTGAAAGTCTGCTACAGGATGTGAATGCAGCACTCAGAGCGATCCCTACCACAACCATCACTGAAACCAATGAGCTGATCTACACTTCAGCAGCAGTGATCCTAGAGGTGTTGGGCTATAAGAGCCATGGGAGCCATGAGACACGATACCCACCATGGAACAGACAGTTAGAGGCTAAAATCAAGGAAGTGCGGGCGAGAAGTGAGCCAACTGTCAGAGGCCCAGAAAGGTGTAATGAAAAAGCGAGTACCCAAGAGGTACAGCCAGATGCCCATACCTGAAGCACTCGAAACTGCCAAACAAAGGCTCCAAGCCTTGGCCAGCCGCCTAAAGAGGTACACGAGAGAGAATGAAGCCAGACGAATAAACCGCCTGTTCGCAACACAACCTGCGAAAGTGTACGCTCAATGGCAGGGTAATAACAGCAGAGCAGACCCACCAAGGCTGGAGACTGAGAGGTACTGGAAAGACATATGGGAAAGAGAAGCATCACATAACACCGATGCACAGTGGCTGGTGGCTCTGAGAGCAGAACACAGCAACCTCCCTGAACAGAATCCAGTTACCATCTCAGTGACATCCAGGAAAGAGTCTCAGGCATGAAAAGTTGGACAGCACCAGGCCCTGACATGATCCACGCATACTGGCTAAAGAAGCTCACTGCTCTCCACAAGCGCCTAGCAGCACAAATGAACCAGCTGCTAAGGGATGGGACTCACCCTGAATGGCTAATCCAAGGGCATACGATCCTGATCCTGAAGGATGCTGCAAAGGGTACAGTCCCATCCAACTATCGGCCAATAACCTGTCTCTCCACAACATGGAAGCTCATGTCAGGCATCATCGCGGCTAAGATAAGCGGCACATGGATCAATACATGAGCGCAGCACAGAAGGGCATCGGCAAAAACACCAGGGGAGCCAAACACCAACTCCTGGTTGACCGAACTGTTGCTCGTGACTGCAGAACCCGTCAGACCAACCTGTGCACTGCCTGGATTGATTACAGTAAAGCCTATGACTCAATGCCACACACATGGATCACTGATGCCTGGAGCTGTACAATATCAACAGGACTCTAAGGGCTTCATTGCAAACTCGATGCGGTTGTGGAAAACCACCCTTGAAGCCAATGGCAAGACACTTGCACAAGTGACCATCAAATGTGGCATATACCAAGGAGACGCACTGTCCCCACTGCTGTTCTGCATAGGTCTGAACCCCCTCAGCCAAATAATCGACCACACTGGCTATGGATACCGACTCAGAAACGGGGCCACCATCAGTCACCTCCTCTACATGGATGACATCAAGCTGTACGCTAAGAGCGAGCGAGACATCAACTCACTGATCCACACCACCAGGATCTACAGCACAGACACTGGAATGTCATTCGGGCTCGAGAAATGTAGTAAGATGGTGACAAAGAGAGGGAAGGTGGTCCACACAGACAATAACAGACATTGAGGACAGCTACAAGTACCTTAGTATCCCACAGGGACCTATACACACACACTATCCTTGACGAGGCAACAAGGAAAGCGGCGACAGCCAAATACCTGCAAAGAGTACGGCAGGTCCCAAGAAGCTCAATGGCAAGAACAAGGCGCAGGCCATAAACAGCTACGCGCTGCCAGTGATCAGATACCAAGCAGGAATCATAAGTTGGCCAAAGGAGGAGATACAGACCACAGATGTTAAGACACAAAAGCTCCTGACCTGCAGGAGGGTCCATCCCAAGTCCAGCACCCTGAGACTGTACACGAGCCGGAAGGAAGGAGGCCGAGGACTAGTGAGTGTGGGAACCACTGTCCAGGATGAAACATCCAAGCTCCACAAGTACATCAGTGACAAGGCCCAGACTGATGACGCTCAGAGAATGTCTCAGACAGTGGGGCAGAGGAAGAGGTGCTGGAGGAACCATCATGGAGGACAAACCCCTACATGGGGCGAACCACCGGAACATAACTGAAGTGGCTGATATCAAGAAATCCTACCAATGGCTGGAGAGGGCTGGTCTGAAGGACAGCACGGAGGCTCATCCTGGAGCACAGGAGCCTTGAGCACCAGAGCAATAGAGGCCCAGATCTACCACACCAGACAAGACCCAAGGTGTAGGTTGTGCAAAGAAGTGCCTGAGACAGTCCAGCACATAACTGCAGGGTGTAAGATGCTGCAGGGAAACATGGAGCGACATAACCAAGTAGCGGCATAGTGTACAGAAACATCTGTGCAGAGGACGGGCTGGAAACCCCAGGATCAAGGTGTGAAACGCCTCCAAAGGTTGTGGAGAATGAGCCAAGATCCTGTGGGACTTCAGATAAAGACTGACAGAACAGTGATGAACCAACCAGACATCGTGGTTCTGGATAAGTGAGAGAACAAAGCCGTGGTGGTGACATTGCAATACCGAGCGATGGCAATGTCAGGAAAAAGGAACATGAGAAACTAGAGAAATACCAGGGGCTCAAAGAAGAGCTGGAGAGGCCTGAAGGTGAAAGCATCGGTGGTGCCTGTGGTGATCGGAGCACTCGGGGCCGTGACCCCCAAACTGGATGAGTGGTTACAGCAGATCCCAGGAAGGACAACAGACATGAAGGACAGAAAAGTGCAGTACTGGAACAGCAAAGATACTGAAGAACTCTCAAGCTCCCAGGCCTCTGGTAGAACCCGAGCTGATGAGGGTGAGAGACCAACCACCGTGGAAGGTGAGAAATGCGTTGTTTTTAATAGTATTTGGTCAGAACAGTTTTGGGCCTGAACTTTCAGCTCTTGTTTTTAAGCAAAGCTCCTGTTTTGTGCATCATTATATTTTACATTTGACCATTGACGTGTCTGTAATGTTCCAGAATGGGCTTTATTTAAGTCTGTCTGTAATGTTCCAGAATGGGCTTTATTTAAGTCTGTCTGTAATGTTCCAGAATGGGCTTTATTTAAGTCTGTCTGTAATGTTCCAGAATGGGCTTTATTTAAGTCTGTCTGTAATGTTCCAGAATGGGCTTTATTTAAGTCTGTCTGTAATGTTCCAGAATGAGCTTTATTTAAGTCTGTCTGTAATGTTCCAGAATGGGCTTTATTTCAGTCTGTCTGTAATGTTCCAGAATGGGCTTTATTTAAGTCTGTCTGTAATGTTCCAGAATGAGCTTTATTTAAGTCTGTCTGTAATGTTCCAGAATGAGCTTTATTTAAGTCTGTCTGTAATGTTCCAGAATGGGCTTTATTTAAGTCTGTCTGTAATGTTCCAGAATGGGCTTTATTTAAGTCTGTCTGTAATGTTCCAGAATGGGCTTTATTTAAGTCTGTCTGTAATGTTCCAGAATGGGCTTTATTTAAGTCTGTCTGTAATGTTCCAGAATGAGCTTTATTTAAGTCTGTCTGTAATGTTCCAGAATGAGCTTTATTTAAGTCTGTCTGTAATGTTCCAGAATGAGCTTTATTTCAGCCTGTCTGTAATGTTCCAGAATGGGCTTTATTTAAGTCTGTCTGTAATGTTCCAGAATGGGCTTTATTTAAGTCTGTCTGTAATGTTCCAGAATGAGCTTTATTTCAGTCTGTCTGTAATGTTCCAGAATGAGCTTTATTTAAGTCTGTCTGTAATGTTCCAGAATGAGCTTTATTTCAGTCTGTCTGTAATGTTCCAGAATGAGCTTTATTTAAGTCTGTCTGTAATGTTCCAGAATGAGCTTTATTTAAGTCTGTCTGTAATGTTCCAGAATGGGCTTTATTTCAGTCATTTCAGACACAGTTGCCGTGGTGTTTCTCAGTTCCTCCTCCCACCTCTTCCTGCTCTTTTCTTTCATTTGACTTTGAACTGAGGAAATCTGCAAAACTTTTGCCCCGTAGTTCAGATCTGCAGCAGAACTGAAAACACATCTGCACCAGGGGCAAAAACACATCTGCACCAGGGGCAAAAACACATCTGCACCAGGGGCAAAAACACATCTGCACCAGGGGCAAAAACACATCATTTTTTATTTTATTTATTTCTTTGTATTTGTGAAGTTTCACTGATGGATTTTCTGGATTTCTGCTTCGTTCTGGTTTCCGCTCTTCTGCTCTTCTCTCCAGGTCAGTTTATATTTATTTTATTTCATGTGATTTAGTCTCAGAATAATTTTGGTCTGTGACACACTGGAAAAACTGTGTCTGTGACTGAAAATGACTTAAATCAAGAACATTTGACTTTATTTGAGCCGATTCAACGACGACGAGTAAAATTTTCTGCCAGTGGAAAAAGTGTTTTTTTCTTCATTCAAGCAACATTTCATTTTATTTCTTATTTTAAGTGCAGAAATCTGTTTGTTTTTCTTATTCTAACTTTGGCCAGATGTATTTTCATATTTTAAGTACAAAAGTCTCGCAGATCCGGCCGATCATTTCACTCGTCAAGTGAAATTTACTCAAATCTTGTTAAACTGTTCTGAATCCTTTTCTCTGGAGCAGATTCAGTTTTATGCAGTGAAAACTTAAACTTTTTCTGCTGAACGTGAAACACTTTATTCAATTATTTGAGCCTGAAAAAAGTCATTTTCTTCACTGCGCCACAGCAGAATTTATCTTTATGTTTTATTTACTTTGGAACTGAACCTGAATTCAGCTGAAGGAGGTTTTTTAATATTCGAGAAGTAAATAAAGGAGAAAATCAAATCTGAGTAAAGCAAATGGAGACAGGACAAGACTGCACCCAGTCACAGGTCAGATCTGTGGAGAGGCGACAGTCACAGGTCAGATCTGTGGAGTTTAATGCTGCACTGACGAACATTCACATCTCCATGGCCCCGTGTCGTCTCCAGGGTCAAATCTGCTGCAGTTTAGGCCACAGAAAACGTGTCAGATGCCCTCCCCGTGTGTCAGATTGTGTCAGATGCCCTCCCCGTGTGTCAGATTGTGTCAGATGCCCTCCCCGTGTGTCAGATTGTGTCAGATGCCCTCCCCGTGTGTCAGATTGTGTCAGATGCCCTCCCCGTGTGTCAGATTGTGTCAGATGCCCTCCCCGTGTGTCAGATTGTGTCAGATGCCCTCCCCGCTCTCTGTTCTGAAGCACATGGGGCTTTTGTTTTGTTTTATCTGTTTATATTTCAGTTTTTCTCACATTTTAAAGCTGAACTCACAGTTCAAACATCATCGAAACAGAAATAAAATTTGGTTTAAAACTGATCCAAACTTTACTTTCCGCTCGTCTTCGGCAGAGACTCCATCAAATGAACTGAAAATATCGTATCAGACGCAGGCGTCTGAATCTGAATCTGCAGCTCCTGAGAGGAAATATTTACTCTGCTGCAGAGTTAAAATCCTCAACGACTTTTTCTGTAATAATTCAGTTTGAAACACTGTGTAAAAACTGCTGCTTTTCTGTTTCTTTTGTCTCTTTTTTGGTGATGATGTCGTTTGAATGTGAAAAACTGAGATTCAAATATAAATACAAAGATCTGTGGAATTACTCAGTATTTTTCTTTTTACTTTTAGTCAAATTAAATACGGAGTAAGAAAACTTCATTCATCCCATTGGCCAAAGTATTTATTTATTTATTTATAATTTTGTAATTTTCTGTAATTGCAAAATAAACATAAAACAGAACGAAGTTTATGACTAATGTAAAAAGCAAAAAAAAGAAAAACACCAACAAAAAAACAGGGAGGAGTTTCTACATTTACACATTTTCTGTTCTTTTATATCTTTGTTTATTAATTTAATTATTCATCAGTTTATCTATACTGGAAAAAACAACATGTAGGTGAGTTAAAATGACTTAAATTAAGAACATTTCATTTTATTTGAGTCGATTCAACTTGAGAAATAAATGATCTGCAGAGTTTTTCTTAATTTAAGCAACATTTGATTTTATTTCTTATTTTAAGTGCAAAAAGTTGTTTTTCTTATTTTAGGTGGAGAAAGATGTATTTTCATATTTTAGGCACAAAAATCCTGTTCCACTGCAGATCATTTTACTCAAATGGTAAAACTTTCTTAATTCATTTTAGCTCCATTAGATTTTGGTTTTTGCTTTAGTTTTTGCAGTTCCACTTTATTCAGACAAATACAAACATGTTCTGTGTTATTCTGTGTTCTTCTGTGTTCTTCTGTGTTCTTCTGTGTTCTTCTGCTCTGTCCAGTGGATTTTCCTATTTGGAAGTCAGTTTTGTTGTTAAAAATGTCTTGAACCCAGAGACATGTCAGAAAAACAATACAAATGGAATTGAACCTTGACAAAAGTAACTGGATTCTAGTTTCTGATCTGAATTCCACTGATTCTTCCCCAGGCTGAAAGGTTCTTTCTGTTTGCTGATGATTCCCTCCTCCATTTTGTTTTCTTCCAGATGCAGTAAAGTCTCAAACTTCCTCCAGCACAGCTCCAAATGTGACCCTCACCAGTCCTACTCCGGCCCCGGGGCCCCTGCCCTGCCCCACCCTCCGGCCCCGGAGCAGAGGGCCCCGCCTGGGCTTCGTGTCCGTGCAGTGGAGCTCAGGCTGCACAGGATCCGTGGTTTTAAAATTGGGCGCAGACGTGAAGAAAGTGTGTTTCAACAGTGAACCTGAAGTGTTTTACCTGCTGAGCGGAGTGTGTGAGCAGAGGAGGAGCTGCAGAGGAACGGAGAGCGTGACGACGGGGAAAAGAGCAGCAGGACTGAAGATCAGCGAAAACGAAGTGAACGAAACAAACTGTGACGTCCTGAACATCAGATGTGAAGGTAAAGAGTCAAGACACAGTCAATAACAGTGAAGGAACATTAGAGGAAGAGTCCCTCAGGTCCCTCAGGTCCCTCAGGTCCCTCAGGTCCCTCAGGTCCCTCAGGTCGTGTTTTTACCTTTTACTGTGAAGAGCTTCAGTCCAAATCCACATAATCCACATAATCCACATAATCCACATAATCCACCTGAAGCAAGTGAACGCTTTTTTATGCAAATTAAAAGTTACAAAATCTATATGTGACGTGTTGTTTCCACTTCCCTGTGAATCTTCAAAATGTGCATTAAAAACAAAGTGATGGAAACTCCTGTCGTCACTTTAAACGAGCAATAATCTAAAGGAAACGCAAATAAAACATAATGTGAGAGGCTGAGTGTGAAGAAAAAACACTCGGACATAAATGTAACTAAATAACAGGCTGCATTTTAATAGAATTTTATGTTTTTAAGTGAGAATTTGGTATTTTATGTGTAAAAATTCAGATTTTTTTTTTTCAGAAAGCTGGAAACAAATCTTCCGCTGCGAAAACAAAATCTTAGTTAAAATGACTTGAATTAAGAAACTTTTACTATGATTTGAGTAAATTTCACTGAACCAGTAAATGATCTGCCAACGGAATAAGAATTTTGAACTTAAAATATGAAAATACATCTTTCTGCACTTAAAATAAGAAACAAAATCCAATGTTTGAATTAAGAAAAAAAAAAACACTTATTCCACCGGCAGAAAATTTTAATTGTCCAGTTGAATCGACTCAAATAAAGTAAAATGTTCTTAATTTAAGTCATTTTAATTAACGTAAATCTTGTTTTTTCAGTGTAGTTGGAATAAGGACAAAACTATGACACAAACACCAGATAAATGTCATTAAATGCACCGTTATTCTTCTGTCTCCTGTTTGCAGCACAATCTGCAGGAGCCTTTTGTGTTCTGGTTCAGACCTTTAGGCCACTGCAGTCGTAAAAGTAAAATATCCGTAGAATAAATCCTGAGCCTAAATCGCCTAAAAATCTTTATTTTTTTGGCCAAATTGTGATTTTCCTCTCGTCCCACTGCTGCATCTGCTTAAACTTTTCTGTTACAATATCAATAATATAAAAAATATCTTTGTGCTTCCTACAAAATGTGTTTTTTCTTGTTTTCCCAAAGCACATTTCAGATGTGACTTGGGGAAACTGTTTTCTTAAACTAACGACGTGTGAAAAGGCAGGAAACAGTCTGAGGTTTATGCACAAGTTCAGTACAAATGACCAGAGGGACTTGAATGTTCCACACTGTATTTTCACACTGCGTCTGCAAACCCGCTGAGGCTTTTATGCTTTTTTATGTTTTTTTAATATTCTTAAGTAACGTCTGCGTCACACTGAAGGACATTAAACTGACCACACGTCCTTTACTTCAGCCTCACTTCTCATTTTATCGTTCAGTACGTGACAGACGGAACAGTCGTTTTTGGGCTTCAGTCTTTTTTTTATGCATCGTTCTGTTTGACAGAAGCTTTTGTTAGTTTTTATTTGTTTATTTGAAACAAACACAGAAAACATTCATCTCAAAGAATAAAAGATTTAACTCTTTTCCCTCTGCAGACGTTAAGAGACGAATATTTAAACCGCCTCAGTAACAGCGACGCCTTAAAATAACCACAAACCGATTCATCGTTAAACATTTACAACTGTCAGAGTTCAGGAATTCTGATTTCCATAAACAGGTCAATGACGTATAAGGATTTTCAACAGGCAAATTTTGAAATATAAATTTTTTAGTTTCTGTTCAACTTTTTCACATATTTCCAGTGTCAGGAGCAGAAATCTGTGTTTAACATTTATATTAAGTGTTTTTAGTGTAAAATATCATGTGGTGCGACAGAGAATAACCTTAAAATAGTTTTATTTTCTAAACCATGTTGGGATTTTAATCTAAGTTGTGAGTAATATGAAGTGTAGAGAAACAAACTGTTGTGTTTCTTTAGATTTTTAATGCATTTTGATATTTTCTTTTGCTCCAATATGACGTCACCTGTTTGTGTTTAATGAACAAACTACTGCCCTGGAAAATGCTGAAAATGAAGAAAAATGCCTAAAGAACCGTTCACCCAAGTCGACTTTGTCTGTTATTAAACTCCAGCCACAGAATTCTGCTGTTATTAGTGGCACCACATGATGCACGGTCGCACCACATGACATTTGAACACTTTAAGGACAAAAACATGCAGAAGAACTCAGGATTTATGAACAAATGATTTGGTTCCTGGAGCTCAGAGGTGCTACAGAAATGTGCTGAATTATTATGAAATTTGAACCTTTTAACTGAGGAAACTGCAGTTGGACAGAAAATTTCGGCGTCACGTCTTTGACACAAATACAAAACTGGCCCAGATGAGCAGAAGAAAGTGGATAAATGGACAGAATTTTAAATGAATCATTTCTCTAATTCAGAAATACTTTATAATGTAAAGCATCTCTGGGACATGTGTCTGTGAAAAAGTTTTATATAAATAAAATAAACACTGAAGTTCCATCATCTTCTAAAACACTCATAATTCATTGTCACTAATCTTCTCTTTTACCATTTACCAGAACATTTACCAGATTACTCAGTATTATTTTCCTCACTCATCTGAACGGTTCAGTCCGAATGTGTAAATGTTTGAGCCTTTAGGCTTTGAGTCGAGTAAATCACTTTTACTCACGACACTGATGAAAACAAACGACTAAAGTGTCGATTTATTTATTGCACTTCAGGTTTTTTACTGTTACTGTAGATTTAAAACAGTTTTTAGGGATAATCTGCCTCAGACTGTGACAGAAATGAGTTTCAGTTTTATCGTTTATCGTTGTTCTCACCGATGTATCGGCCTTAAAACTGTTCTCGTGACGGGTTTAATATGAGAAGAATATGAGACACTTCTGTCTTATCTGAACATTAGTGATTATTTTCTCCTCTCTCTGTTCACTCTGTGGTTCCTGTGCTTCATTCAAATCCAAAGTAAATCCTCGTATTTCCAACACGTTTCAAAGAGACTCGTGTGATTGTAAAACCTGTTCAGAATCGGTCTGTTTTTGTGGTTTGACATTTACCGACTCTTTTTTGGTTGTGATTTGTGCCCGTCAGCCTCCTCCGGGTGAAAGTCTTTTAAACTCTGTAGTGATGTTTCCAGTAACAGCGGCGAAGTGCGACGAAGAACAAAACAAAGCAGCGATTTAAATAAAGGAGGAATTTGCATGTTGGGAAAATGAACCTGACTAACGCCGCGTGGAGCCAAACACAGAAACAAGACCTGAGGCTAAAAACAGAGGATTTAAACATTTATTTGGTGCAGACAGTTCGTGTAAATGAACATAAATGAGGCACAAATTAGCAGTCGGTGAGAAACCTGAGACTCGCCTCATTCATGTGTGTGAGACACTGAGTTAACCTGCTGATCTTTAAGAGTTTTGATCGGATAAAAACAAAAAAACTCAATAGGGGGTTCGTTTGTGGCTGTGACTCTGAAAATGTTTTGAGACGAGAGTTGAAGCTTGTCAAAGATGTCGGTCGTTTTGTTTAGTTGTTCACTTCACTTGGATTTAACACCAAAATGTGCCCAGCGTCTGTTACACAGGTTAGAATTATAAATACAAATAAAATGAACTAAATCTAAATGCTGAGGTGTTAATTTGCCTCCAAAATGAGAGGAAATGACACATATCTGCCCTGTGTGTTATTGTGGGGCTTTGTTTTTATCACATGAATAATAAAAAAGAAAACAATCTCTTTCTTTTCTTTCTTTTTGACAAACTTCATCTCCGGATTGGCCCTGTGTGCAGAGGAGCGCCCCCCGCAGGCCGTGCAGGAGCCCGTGGGCTTCAGGGTGGCCACAGCTCTGCTCAGTGTGACTCTGCTGCTGCTGCTGCTCGTCTGCTTCAGCAAACCCACCGTCCGAGCCCTGCAGAAGAGACGTGAGTCCTGCAGCCGCCACTGACACGGCTCCAAAACCCAATCATCACCAGAGTGTTCGGGGAAGTGGGTTTAGCCTCACTTTTTTCCCTTTGCATAATTCCACACGTCTCACTTTATATATGTGAGCGGAACTTTCTCACATATTTCCAGTGTCAGGAGCAGAAATCTGTGTTTAACCCTGTAAAGCCCACACCATTAAATAATTGGCAGAAAATTCCAATTCTTTGAACTTGGAGCCTTTATTGGTCCCTCTAAACAAACAAACAAAAAAATTCAAATATCATTTTCCATATATTATTATTTATGGCAATCTTGTATTGTCACTGGAGCACCCTCTAATCAGTGAATCACACCCACTGTTGGATTATTTGTGCACTGCATGTATCTGATTGTACACATCAGGTTTTTCAGGGAAAAAATGTCACACTGCTCATGTGGAGGGCTGAAAAACTCATGTATCAAATATGATACGTTTGGCTTTATAGGGTTAACATTTATATGAAGCATTTTTAGTGTAAAATGTCCTGTGGTGCGACAGAGAATAACCTTAAAATAGTTTTATTTTCTTTAATCTAAGTTGTGAGTCATATGAAGTCTACAGAAACAAACTGTTTCTTTACATTTTTAATGCATTTTGATATTTTCTTTTGCTCCAATATGACGTCACCTGTTTGTGTTTAATGAACAAACTACTGCCCTGGAAAATGCTGAAAATGCAGAAAAATGCCTAAAGAACCGTTCACCCAAGTCGACTTTGTCTGTTATTAAACTCCAGCCACAGAATTCTGCTGTTATTAGTGGCACCACATGATGCACGGTCGC
This sequence comes from Odontamblyopus rebecca, assembly GCA_030686955.1. NCBI lineage: Eukaryota > Metazoa > Chordata > Actinopteri > Gobiiformes > Gobiidae > Odontamblyopus > Odontamblyopus rebecca. The sequence continues at coordinate 637,034 of CM060658.1, read as the reverse complement.
ACCACATGACATTTGAACACTTTAAGCACAAAAACATGCAGAAGAACTCAGGATTTATGAACAAATGATTTGGTTCCTGGAGCTCAGAGGTGCTACAGAAATGTGCTGAATTATTATGAAATTTGAACCTTTTTAACTGAAGAAATTACAGTTGGACAGAAAATTTAAGCATCATTGACCCGAATATAAAATGTAGAAAGTGATAAACAGAAAAAACACAGAATGAGTCCAGACTTCTGACTGGTCGTATATATTTGTATCTAATATTTCATAGATCACTCATGTTGCACATCTGAGACTTTTCCTCTGGATTAAGTCACTTTTGTGTCTTGAGCGAAATCTTTAATCATGTGAAATCTTAATCCTGACCCGTGGAGTTTGAGGTCAAACTCACAGATTATGAAATAACATCAGATTAAATATTTATGAGACAGAGGAGAAAACAGCCAGAATAAAGAAGTGACATTTCACCCGTGTTTAGCTTCTATCACTTCTGTTCATCCTCACTTATTTAGGAGCAGTTTCACTTTTTCATTTTTAGCACAAACTATGAACAACATGAACTCCTGACACCCTCTATTTAAATCCCCATCAGACTTTTTATTGTTCTGAAAATCCTTTCTTCAATGAAAACAACATATTGACAGTTTTATAAGTTCCACTTTGGTTTTTGCTCTTTATGCAAACTCGCTCCCCGTTCAGAGCTGCTACATTACAACTGCCGCACGTTTTGCTAATACCACAAAGTGGGAGTTTTGATGTATAATTTAAAGGCCATTATTCTTCTCTTCTTATTTTTCTTATTTTTCTTCTTCGTCCTCATGATTATTCCTCAAATGAACTGTTTCACCACAAACCTTCACCTTTTCCTTTTACAGTAGAGACTTCAAATACAGAAAATATTTTGCACTTTGCTTTATAAAGTCAACAATATCCAGTCTTTTTATGTTTTTTGGACAAATACTGGCTCAAATAATGGACCTCTGTAATGATCTTTCTCAAATCAGTTTAGAGTTTAGATGAGAAAGGAGAAAGTGAGATAAATGTAAAGTGCGTTTGACAGATTAAACCTCTGACACATGCAGAGGTTTGTTACGCAGCAAAGATAAAGATCAGGACAAAAACCTGTTTAAATGACACAATAATAATCTGACATCAGCAAAGTTTAGTTTATAGTCGTTTCTTCACAGACTCACAGTTATTTGACTGATGTAAAATGATAATGTACATTTATCACCAAACCAAGTCTGAGTCTGAAGAATATATGAATCTGAGAAATGCACTTTAAATGTGGATTTAAAGGTTTGAAAATAAACTCCAGAATAAGAACAGTTTTATTCTGCCCCAAAAAGGCAGAACATGTTTGGTCAAAACTGAGTTCATGTCATTTTGGGGTTTTTCTTTATAAATATCATGAAAAACATGAGCGTAAAGGTCAAAGGTCAATTTGAGCTTAATCTGTTTTATGATATTTATTCCCCTGATAAAGTCTGAAAAACCCCAAAGTGACATGAACTCAAGTACAATATCCACACATTATAACACAATAATACAAACATTTCTTCATTAAAGCAACTCGTCAAATTTTGGGAGCCCTGTTTATTACTGATGGAACAACAACCCAAATCTGGTGATATCGTATCGTCAAAGGTCTCACAACAACAATATATCGAATCCCAAGTGTCTTTGCTTAAATGAACAGTTCTGATGCAGAAATAGCTAAAAAACACAGAGGGAACTACATAGACCATGATCCTTTGCTCCGTTTCAGTGCAGACGACATGAAGAAATAACTGTTCTAACACTTTTACATCTTCATTCTGTGGATTAAGTCTGTGAAGCATTTTTAGAGGAAAAAGTCACAGATTCACAGTTTTATATTGTAATAAATCTGGTTCAGTGAGATGTTTATGGTGAAAATATCGAACAGAGATTTGGATTTCGTCCCTAATGACAATAAATGTTGCACCAAATGACTGAAGCATTTTAGAGTCAGTCTGTTCTTCTGTAGAATATCGTGAACTTTCCCACGACATCATAATAAATATCGTATCGTGAGGTTTGTACTGTGACGATATCGTATCGTGAGACTTGGATATCGTTACAGCCCTAATACTTATTTTACTTTTATCTGCACAAAACAGAAGCAGAAGTTATTTTCTCTGCAGAGTTCAGGTGTTTTGTAGCGTCTCCCAGTGTTTCCACACGTCTGTGCGTCTGCCCCGGGGCGGCTGCGTCTGCCCCGGGGCGGCTGCGTCGGCTGCATCTGCCCCAGGGCGGCTGCGTCTGCCCCGGGGCGGCTGCGTCTGCCCCAGGGCGGCTGCGGCACCACAGGTTTTTACTCCTTGTGCCGTTTGTGTTCCAGTGTCAAACAAACGAAAGAATCGCTGGATCGGCCCCACTCAGAGCCACAGTGGTGAGTTTTTTATATTTAAAGATGCACTGTGTCACTTTCTGCTCCCTGCTTGTCTCCATGGAGATGTTATCGCTTTGCCTGGAAAAATAAAAAGTTACAGAAAAGTTACACAGTGCAGCTTTATCTGTTCTGTGTGTTTTCCAGTGTTTAAGGTGAGTTCTGTTCATGTTTTCGTGTGTTTCAGTTTCTTACCAACGAGGACAAACCGTGAACAAAAACCTGGATGGACAGAAACATTCTTCTTACCCTGGTAACACCTGATTCCCCACAGATATTTGGGCCTAAACATACATCAGTTTAATATTGAAATAAAACAGGGGTCTCAAACTTTTTAAAACTTGTACCATTTCATTGCTGTTTTGTTTCCTCAGCTCTGGACCGGCTGGTGGTGGGAAACCCTCCGTCCACTCGGAACAGCTACAACTTCTGACGTCGTCCAGAAGAAACGTGGTTTTATACGAGCACATAAACTGTGTATGAAAATGGACGGAGCTCACGTGTGTTGTGGAAAATATTATTTAGATCTTGAAGAAAAAAATAAATAATCCATTTGCAAATCCCGATGAGTTTTTGGAAAACAGACAAAAGTTTATTGTTGTTACAGCAGATGTGGACACGGCCTAGACCTGCAGAACGGCCTTTTGCCCAGCAGCAACATCCCTCCAACTCCAGCCCAGAGACCGTATCCTCCCCGAGCCTGAACCCAGAGCATCTCCCCCGTATCCTCCCAGAGCCTCGACCCCAGAGCATCTCCCCCGTATCCTCCCAGAGCCTCGACCCCAGAGCATCTCCCCCGTATCCTCCCAGAGCCTCGACCCCAGAGCATCTCCCCCGTATCCTCCCAGAGCCTCGACCCCAGAGCATCTGAGCTCTGAGTATTTAAACACAAATACAGGTTACAAACACATCAGAGACGTTTACTGTATTTTTCGCTCTGGAGTCGCATCAGCCAAAAACTGCCCAATGAAGAATAAAAAACATGTTTAAGTTGCACTTTTTTGGGGGAAATTTATTTTGTAAAATCTGAGACATTTCATCTTGAAAGGCAAAGTTATAAAAGTTATAGTAATAAAAACATCTCGATACAGAAGAATCTGTGTGACATTCGTTCATTTGTGTTTCAATATAAAACCAAACATAAGAAAACAAAAAAACAAAACTCTTTTCTTTATTATTTGTCTCTAAAACCAAAATAAAAAAAACAGATGATGATTTGTTTTTTCATTTTTGATATTTAGGATTCACAGATTTGCTCTATGACCTCAGTGAAAAATGTCATATATATATTTCAGTTACTTGAGTAGTTTCCCAAATACTTTTTACTCTTTACTGAGTCACTTCTACTTTGTGCTTCTACTTGAGTAATAGTAATCTGAAGTATTTTTACTTCAGTACAACAGTGGCTCCTCCACCTCTGCTCGTGTGTATTTGTACAGGTTTTTCCTACTTTTATTTTCATGCTGAAGTAAAATGCTGTAAAACACGATCAGCTGTGGCTTTTATCATCAGTTTATCATCAGGTTTGTACATTTTCACAGGTTGAACCAGATAAACTCTGGTCAAATGTTAATAAAAATAATTATCGCTCGGTTCTGCCTCGACTGTGGTAAATATCTGAACGTGTACATGAAATCTAAAATAAAAACACATGAATGTATTTTGTAAAGAAATGTTAATGTAATAATAATGTCAGTGTTAAAATAAAAATACCAGTGGAAAAAGGGGCGGGACCTGTTTTCTGTTTTCTGTGGTGTTTCGGAGCAGACGGCGGTTTCCTGCTTCGTTTACACCAACTTCCTGTTTGTGATATTTCGGTCTCTCTCCGCCCCCTTTATATTTAAACACCTTTGATTTTCTGTGTAAAGTTGGAAGTGTTGACGTGATCCCTGCTCGTCTCCGGGCCGGTAATGTTCCACAGTGAGTCTTTAAAATAAGCAAGAAAACCCACTCCAAAACCATCAAGAATCTCACATCTTCGGCTGATTCTCGACTGGTTAAAGTGTCACAGGCGAAAGTGAAAATATGAACATGTGAAATGCACTTTTGGATTTAAATATTGTTGAATATTGTTTTAAAAATACAGAATATGACATTAAATTCTTGCTGATATAAAATAAATGTGTCGTTTACTTTCAGAACTGAACTTTATTTCTTTTTTCTTTGATTTATCTGCAACAGGTCAATTATAAAAACTGGAATTACTGATAAAAAATATTTCAAAACTACCAAATAAAGCTGAAAATCGGCCTTTGCAATAGTAAAAAAAAAGAAGATTTAGTGAAAATAAACCAAACGCCTCTTGCCAGTAATGAAAAATCACACATACAGAATGATCTGCAACACAGTGAAACATTTCCTCAAACACAAAAATGTTTCTATAATTTCGTCCATTTTCATCTGTTTTCTCTTTGATCTTTTTTGCCCGTCTCCATCTGTCCCTGTGTCCTCCCCTCATCCCTCTCGTCAGGTCACACATAAAATGATTTAATCCACAACTCGCCCACGTCCTGCACAGAAACAATGACAGATGAGCGCAGATTACAGGGATTATCCTCCAGCACAATATTTAGGCCCAGAATCCCCACGTTATAACGTCAGGACACGGGAAATGAAGCGTAATCCGGGCCCTGTGGAGGTGAGCGGGTCTGCGGTTTGGTTCCCGGACAGTGCAGGGTTTTTCTGTGTGGAGTTTGCACGTTCTCCCTCTGTCTGCGGGGGTTTCCTTATCGACAGAAAACATGCGCAGGGTGTTAATCCTCCAGGTGCTTCAGACCTGATGAGCCAATACATTACGACCACTTTGCTGTGAAATATCGAAAAGTGAAAATGCATAAATGTTGGACCTGATCTTTCCCATTAGTTTGTTCAGTCACTTTTCCAAATCCACTTTATTTCTGCAGCACATTTTACAAACAGCAGTTTCCAAAGTGCTGCACAGAGATAAAACATAAAGAAAAGCTCAAATTTGGTCCTAAACCAATAAAACCAGTCAAATCAAACACCACTTTTGTGTGTAATAAAATGCTTTGAAACTCTTTTACTGTATATAAGTGAACATAGGACAGTTTATTTGTACAGTACAATTCAAAGTGAAGAAATACATTAAAATCACAATTCAAACAAATCAAAACATAAATAATCATCATCAAATTCTAAAATAGACAGAGACATTAAATTAGAGCGAAGAGAAGAGTGCAGAATGAGAAATGAAAACCTTTCAGTCATAACTAACTTGTGTTTCACGATCCAAACAGGAAATGAGCAATGGCATTCTTCCGGCTCCATGGACTCCGGCTCCAGCTCACTTTGTATTGAACACATGTCTCTCCTGTATCTGTTACTGCTGCTCATTTCAGTCTTAATGTGTTCGTTTGAACCCTTTCCACATGCAAACTGCTGGCCTCCTGAGCTTCATTTGACTGCAGCCGAATGCTAAGACCTTTAGCCCACCTCTTTATACAGTCTACGGGTTTACCTCCGTTTATGGATTGTTCGTTCTCTGCACTTTATCAAAATATGTACGACAAAAATATAAAAAATATTGAATTGAAAGGAACAGTCCAGAGTTTTGTTCATAGTTCCTCATGTCCTGCTGATCCAGAGTGTTGGAGACGTGTGGAGACACTTGTTTAAATCTTCCTCCAGTCCTTGTATTTGCAGAGGTGCTGGTGCTGGGCTAGTGCAGGTCAATGGCCACAGTCGTCCTGCCACTAAAAACAGTCTGACCCACTCCACAGACCCGAGGAAACTATTAGAGCTGCAGACTGTCCCTGTGAACGTCTGTGTCACAGAATCATTTTAGAGTCAAACCGACCGCTGCATCTGAAGGATTTGTGTCTGAGCAGCAGTGAGTTGTTCTTCCTGACAGAAGCTCGACAGCAGCGACTGATATATGAGAAAATAGAACCTCAACATGAGACGATTCAGGCGACACGAGGTCAGTTTTATTTTAGACATGATTCTATGGACACAGACGTTTACGTGAACAGTCTGGAGCTCTAACTGTTCTGGGTCAGACTGTTTTAGTGGCAGGACGACTGTGGCCACTGACATTTAATTTCATTTAATTTCTTTATTTATAAGGACAGTTCACAATACAATACACAGTATACATTACACACAGGGCAAATATGCCTGTATCAGATTATAGCTTTTCAAGATAATTTCCATCTGCAGTCCTCAGTTTACACAGAAAAGAACAGACATATACGAAAATATACAATTTCAATGTTACAGACAGGAGGCTAACCACTCTGCCACAGTCACAGGTGAAGCTCTGACTCACAGGACTGAAGTACAGTTTTTGAATCGTTTTTTAATAAAAGGATTCACAGGATTTTGATAAGTTAAATATGCAGAAGCCTCTCAGCACTCGTCCTTTGTGCTTTAATCCTCTTCTGTTGCTGTTTCCAGTTAAAAACACAAACACATTAAATTTAAAAAAGGATCATTTTACGCTGCAGTTTTAAATGAAAGAGACGTTAATCTGTGTTTATTTGACCTGAACTCCTTCACATATGAAGGACTAGACACAGACTCAGGGATTTACACTCAGACTCTTTGAGCTGTTTTGTGGCTAATTACTGAATTCAATTATTTATTCTTATTTCCTGTACTTCAAACTCCTGGAGCAAAACGAGCTTCACGTGGACGTCGTGTCAGTGGATTTGAGATGAAATCACAAACACTCGGATCATTCGGATAATTATAATAATATTTCCTCTGCGTTTGAAAAGCACGAGTGAGGAGAAAGGAGGATTATTTACACTTTTAAACCAATAAATCCACTCTGCACAAAGAGAGAGAGAGAAGGAGAGAGGGAGAACGAGAAGGAGAGCAAGAGATAAAATAAGCCTTTGTTTGAGGAGAGAAAGAAAAGGAGAGGAGAGAGGGAGAGGAAACTAACAGAAAGAGACAGAGTGAGAGAGAGAGAGATGAGATAATCCTTTATTTGAGGAGAGAAAGGGAGGAGAGAGAAAAGAGAGAGAAAGGGGGAGAAAAGAGAGAGAAAAGAGAGAGAAAGGGAGGAGGGACAGAGAGAGAGAAAAGAGAGAGAAAGGGAGAGAAAGGGAGGAGGGACAGAGAGAGAGAAGGGGAGGAGAGAGAAACAGAGGGAGAGAGAGGAGGAACAGAGAGAGAAACAGAGAAAGGAGGGACAGAGAGAGGAACAGAGGGAAGAGTGACAGAGGGAAACAGAGGGAGAGAGAGGAGGAACAGAGAGAAGAACAGAGAGAGGAGGAACAGAGAGAAGAACAGAGAGAGGAGGGACAGAGGGAAACAGAGGGAGGAAGGACAGAGAAAGGAACAGAGGGAGGAGGGACAGAGAGAGGGAAACAGAGAGAAAGAGAGGGAGGGACAGAGGGAAAGAGAGGGAAAGAGAGGTGACGCCTGCTGCTGTCAGAAGCTCGACACAGTTAAAGGAGGATCAGTGTTTTGGGGATTTCAGCGTCAGAAATGTGTTTAAAGAACAGACGGGAACAGACGTAGAGGTAAGAAGGTTTTTCTGCTCAGGGGGAAATAATCATGTTAATATTTAATGCTTCACTACGGGACATTCCGGGCAAAGCAATGACACCTCATGAGACAAAGATCGAATGTAAATTTCTTTGTAAAAATGATTCACTCATAGCTCAGGATATTTGTGAAAACGTCCTGTTTGTGGTTTTCAGAAACTCCCGTAAATCTGAACGATTCTGTGAGGATCTTTTCCCATTTTGAAAGATTAAATTAAATTAAACATGATTTGAGCTGAATTATCGTGAGCACTTCCTTCACAGCAGGAAACACACGATATTGTGGCTTTTTGACGACATTTGGGGACAGTTGAAATGAATATTGTTCATATGCAGTTTTATATTTTGTGTATTTTTTGTTGGGTTTAGTCACTAATAGAAATGATCAGGTTCAGCGTTTATGCACTTTCCTTTTACATATTTGATGCCAAAGTACAAGATAATCAAGAGAATATGTTGTTTTTTTGCCCTCGTCACACTGTAGAATTAGAAAAACACAGATTTTTCTTGTTTTGAGGCTAATCCCAGTCTCTCCACTGAAATCACACGTTGCATTTGTACTTTCTCCCTGAAATGTTCCGTGTGTCTTGATTCACTCTGAGTGTTCGTGAGGAGCTGTAAATGTGACGCTGCTGTTTGTTTGGTGCTGTTGTTCTGTGGATATATTTATCTGCAGCTTTCATCTCCACACTTTGAACCGGAGCAGATGGGTCAGACGTTTGTTCTGCCCCGGAGGACACAGAGCCCCCTGCTGGTGCGTACCACTTTAATTAAAGATGCACCATGTCACTTTTCAGGTGAGGGGTCCAACACCTGCTTATTTGTCCTGCATTTATTCAATTACTGCTGCTTTTGTTGCTCACAAATATATTGCAAACAAACATTCTTACTGTGGGAGATCCCCTCTCCACAGAACTGATCTGTACCTCAGCCTGGTGTCACCTGCATGTTTAGATAGAGATAGATCAGTTTAATGCCACACTGTGGGGCATTTCAGGCAAGACCTTCCACCCATAGTCTGTATAAAAGAAGTGGACTAAGTGAGTGTGACGTCTCCACAGCGTCAGCGTCGCTCACATGAGGCTCACGGTGCCACGGCTACAGGAGCGAGTCTGGAGCCAGGGTCTAGTTATGAAGAGGGATTTTTTGACGGACAAAATAACGAAAAAGAAATTCAGGATTATGTAGAGCGAACAGTTTAAGTCCAGAATGACGAGGCTCAGAGCAGCAGGTACAGACAGAGGGACGAGAAGATCCTAATGTGAAGGAGCCGGAAGAGCCTCCTGGAGCACTTCCTGTTTGGCACGCTAACGGGTTAGCGGCTAACGGGTTAGCGGCTAACGGGCTAGCGGCTAACGGGTTAGCGGCTAGTCCACTCAGATATACGGACTATGTTTCCACCTGAATAATTACCTGGTGCATTTTTAAATTTTAGTTCAGTGATTTTGTTCCTTTCCTCCTCTGGTACAGGAGTCTTACGTCAGTTCATTTTGCAAAACAGTTTGGAGTATTTCACCAGGTCCTGTTGTGTTTTGTTCTATTTGAAAAGCAAAAGAAAAGGTAAATTAACTGGACAAATGCTGTTCTTGCTACAGATATAAGGCAGTGACGTACAGAATCCTCAACATTCAGAATGCAGTGATTACAAAGATCCTGTTCTGCATATTTCATCTAAACTAAAGAGTTTGACCTTTTTCACAGAGGCTGTGGACTGAAAACATGAGGCCTCTGCTGCTGCTCTGCGTCACTCTGCAAGGTACAGACAAGTTTAAGGGTTTAATACTTCATCCATTGTTTTCCACCATGGCAGAACATAAGTGTTTTTCTGAATCATTTCTGCATGTTTGAGTCTCAGGCGTCTTATTTAAGGCTGAACCCACAGACCCTCCAAAACCAAACTGAAACTAATCAAACATTTCACACATTATTTTCCACAAATATATCATTTTCAGACCAACAGAAGTAACACAGTGATTAAACATGTTCTGTGTTATCAACTAATAACCCACAAAGTGTAAAACCCTCTTCAATAACTTAAAAACTCTTTTACTATGACATAATGATACTTATAATGATAATGATGATAATGATGATAATGATGATAATGATACACCCCTGAGACCCACACAGATTAAGCAGGAGAAGATGGACGGATAATGATACTTAAGTCATATTTTCATTGTCACTCCTCTTATTCTCTCTCTCCTCCCCTCACACAAACTTTTCTCCCCTCCTCTTTCCTCCTTTCCTCCCCTCTTCCTCCCCTCCTCTTCCTCCCTCTGTCAGTGCACTCCCAGCCTGCCCTCCTGTCCCTGCCCCTGCATCTGTCCTTGAGCGCCCCCTCCTGGCAGTACTTACCCCTGGTGCAGTCGGGTTTGGGGCAGGTTTTCTCAAACTCGAGCCCGTTCTGGTGGTGTCAGAGCCTCGTCCTGCTGCCCCCGTCGGCCGGGGCTCCTCCTCCGGAGCTGCTCGCCTCCTTTGGGCCTCACACCGTCGCTCAGGTGAGACACTTTACGCTTTGACAGTTTATGAGCATTTACTGTGTTGTGATGATGTTCCCTCATCTTCAGCTTCCTCACAGAAGTATTTACAGGTCCTACAATACACTAAAGTGACTCTGGTGAGCTTTAAGTCATGTTAATATTATCTCATTCAGAAAACATATCTGGAGTTGTGTTTTGCTTCATTCACACTCACATGTTTGAATAATCCTCTGTAATCTTAGTCTGTAACATCTCCAAAGATCAAAACGCTCTGTTCCAACTTGTGATGTCACAAAGGGGCAGTTTTCAAGTTAACAGCTGCTTTTTACCTTTTGTTCAGTAGAGACGGACAGGGTTGAAATCATCTAAATGATTTTGGTGTGTGGAGCACCTCCTGTATCACCACATGAGGTGGAACTGAGAACAGCAGAATTATGCAGAGTTTGTGTGAATGTGAAAGAAAAAAACACACCTCCCGAGTATTTGATAAGGAAACAGCATTATAACATAACAGTACATGAAACAGTGTAAAATGGGCAGTTTGAATTCTTTCCTGCACGTTTGAGTCATCCACACTCGTCATATTCCACCAATTCAGACTCCAAGTTACACAGAAATATTTTCTTGAACTGCTTTGACAAGGTCAAATTCTTTATAGTCGAGGAGTTTCAGTGTTTCAGTACAAAACTACTGGTATTGGTATCAGACAGATATCACCTGCCACAGTATGACTGCATTTAAATCTAAATCTCTGGCACTGCCCTTTGCTAAACTAGGCGTGTTTAAGATGAGGAAACTAGTACCGTATGAAGGAGAAAAAAAACAGTCGCACTTTTTGGGGGAAATTTATTTGATAAAATCAATGACCAAGAACCAACATTTCATCTTGAAATGCGAGTTATAGAAGTTATAGTAATAAAAACAACCGAACAGAGAAGAATCTGTGTGTCATTTGTTCATTTGTGTAGAACCAAAAATAAGAAAATGAAAAAAACAACTCTTTTCTTTATTATTTGTCTCCAAAATCTATTGAAAAAACGTTTAACGATTTCTTTTTTCATTTTTGATTCAAATATACGATTCATATATTTGGTCTATGGGCTCAGTGTGAAAAATGATCAAATATAAGTCGCACCTGAGTCACAGGAACCCAAACCCTGACAAAAGAGTGACTTATAGTCTGAGAAATACGGTAGTTTATTGTGACATAGTTGACAGCGCAGCATTTTCTTCAGTTCTATAAATCTAAATATTCTGAGATGAAGTGTTTGTTTTCTTCCCTCCTCTCCAGTCCCTCTCCTCGCTCCCATCCCCCTCTCCTCCTCCTCTGTCGGCCTCTCTTCTCTCTGAGCACGTGCAGAAGGAGGAGGACGAGCGAGGCCAAGACCAGTTCAGAGTCCGGGTCCTGTTCCACCAGAGTCCAGCCTCCAGTGGGACCTGTGTGAGTCTGCACGGCTTCAGACACACGGAGCAGAGGAAAGCCTCGTGCGTCACACAGGTGAGAGGAGCAGGAGATGGAGAGGCTGAGGAGGTGAAGAGCAGGAGATGGAGAGGCTGAGGAGGTGAAGAGCAGGAGATGGAGAGGCTGAGGAGGTGAAGAGCAGGAGATGGAGAGGCTGAGGAGGTGAAGAGCAGGAGATGGAGAGGCTGAGGAGGTGAAGAGCAGGAGATGGAGAGGCTGAGGAGGTGAAGAGCAGGAGATGGAGAGGCTGAGGAGGCGAAGAGCAGGAGATGGAGAGGCTGAGGAGGCGAAGAGCAGGAGATGGAGAGGCTGAGGAGGCGAAGAGCAGGAGATGGAGAGGCTGAGGAGGTGAAGAGCAGGAGATGGAGAGGCTGAGGAGGTGAAGAGCAGGAGATGGAGAGGCTGAGGAGGTGAAGAGCAGGAGATGGAGAGGCTGAGGAGGATAGTTCTGCTACTGCTGCTTGATAAGTTCAGATTTCTTAGTATAACTACAGCCTCTTCCAGGAGTGACGAGTTCAGAAGAACTGCAGAGACTCTTTCTGATATAAACATTATATCCTGTACGTCCCGAACAGCAGGATGGAGCTTTTGACCATTGACTGTAAGACAGAAATCAAAATGAACTTGCAGGGTACAAAACACAGCTACACAGGGTCATGATTTCTAACAAGGCTCTGGTTTTACTGACATGTGGTTGAAAGTCCAAAAAGGGCTCTGACTTTTCAAGGTTTGTGAAGTTTGGAACGTTAAATCTCCCACTAAAAATGCATTAAACGTAACATATGGGACAGTTCGATGCTAATTTATATTATGTCTGTACCAAGTTTTTAAACCGTTTTGTTTCTTTCAGCCGCCTTTAGGCTTCTGCGTGGTCACACTGACACTGCCCAGCGACTGGTTCAGGGGTGGAGAGGGAGACCAGTCAGATGACAGGACAGCAGAGCTGCAGACTCGTGCCTCGTCTTATCGCCGGCTAAAAAACAGAAGAAGACAGAAGCGTGGACATGAGGGGAGACTGAGGCACCGAGCTTTACGAACTCTGAGGTGAAACTCAATCACGTGGATCTACACCAAAAAATGTCTTTGAATTTGGACTGAACTCTCATCTTCTTACTACCACCTTTCAAAAGACATTTCTAACTAGAGGCGCTGTTCTAAAACTCTGTGACTCTTGTTATACTTTAATCTTAGTTTTGTTTTAACAGGATTTGAACATGAATAATTATTGTTTCATGTTGATACGTCTATTACTACAGGAATATGAACCAGGACCAAACGTGCAGAGTTTTGACAGAACTCAGTTTTACACTTGAGCTGTTCTGGGATGTTGTGTTGTCACTGTGACATGAACATGAATATTTTTGTGTCTGATGCTTTTTCCTTTCAGACGCGATGATGAAAGTGAAGAAAACGACATTCAAAATCCAGAGGGACTAAGATTTCAACATCCACCAAAAAACCAGGTCCAGCTTTACTACTCCACAGTGGAAAACCCCGACCTGGAGGTCCCCTCTGGGTATGTGCACAAGTCTGATATTCACCTTTCACGATATTATAGAGAAATGCACTCTCTCTCCCCTCCATCGCTGAGTCATTTCAGCTCCACTCCTGCTTCATCAGCAGCAGAACCATCAGCCTCCTCATCCTCTTCATTTTCTCCTCATCTTCGCTCCTCCACCTGAGTTCTGTGTTGTTAAAATGACATTGTTAACCTATTGTTTTGATGAGTGCAAATGTATTTATTTATTTGTGGGAAACGTACAATCTGAAAACGATGGAGAAAATGATCATGAGACAATCTTGTCCTCCGTGATGTAAAAAATAATTATTAATATTCCTATTCGGTATCTAAATGTCACTCATAATGTGCTCCTTTCTCAAAGTGCCTCTAACTGTGAGGAGGAGCAGCAGGCGCAGTCCCAGAGGCAGCTGTTTTTTCTCAAATCGGTCATTCTAAAGGAGAAACCAGAGCAAGGACCAGCCCAGCCCAAAGAGGAGCGCTCCTGTCTGAACGGTCCACGGGAGGTGGAGCTAAACCTGGACTCCCACGTCGTGATTGGCTACGACAGAGGGCCGGCGCTGATTGGACAGCCAATCAGAGTGTCCGTGAGTCTGCGGGCAAACTGCAGCCAGGAGTTTGTCATCATCAGGTAATAGAAAAGAAAATGTATTTGGTAGAGACTGTTGAACCAGCACGTACCGCAGTGGGGTCCGGGTCAGGGGGAGTTTGTGCCCACGCTGCCCCCTGACCTGAACCGGCACGTACCGCAGTGGGGTCCGGGTCAGGGGGAGTTTGTGCACACGCTGCCCCTGCTGCTGCCTCCTCTGGACCCGAACACTCTTCTGTTTTTGGACTTCTGTGGTAGTTCACTGCCTCTGGGAGGATGCACACGTTGGCCTGCGTAGAAGAGTGTGATTTCACATTTCTGTATTGATGTGGCTGAAACACCTTTTCCTCCTCCTGGTCACAGTATCTGGTGTTTGTTGCACCGCCCCAGAGCCTGGTGGTGGACGCTGGAAAGAACAGACGCTGTCAGTCCTACTGAGCCATTATCCAAGTTGAGGTCACTGAGGTGTTTTACTCGGTTACTCGGTGGCAAAACTCTGGGGGTGGAGCAAGTCCGTCCTGATTTATTCTCTGAATGTTGTAGAGCTGTCGTATCTGACACATGTGACATGTGGAGGGTGGATGCCAAATACAGGAAGATCTCACTGAGTCTCCCCAGTAAGGTCCAGTAAGGTCTGTTCCCGGATACTGGAGAGGAAGACCGATAGTTGAGCCTCAGATTCAGGAGGAGCGAGGGGCTCATGGAGGTTTGGCCGACCACATGTGCTCTGTGGGAAGGCGTTGTGCCCCTCGTGGTTTCCTTGGGGAGGGCTCCAGGAGGATGGGGTTCGGGCCCTTTGCTAAGGGCTGTCCAGTCCCCGCAGGCTCAGAGCAGGAGCTGTGTTCTCTGCAGTAAGTCAGACCTGTTTCCAGTGTCTGCTGGATGCCCTGGTGTCACTGGGTCTGTTCATTCTTTTTATGAGAGAATGAACAGAACCGGTGGAGGCCACAGAATCTCATCTCTGTGGTCTGCAGATGATGTTGTCCTGAAGGCTTCATTAAACATGAAACATGCACTGGGGCAGTTTGCAGCCGAAAGTGAAGCAGCCGGGATGATTTTCCTCTAAATCCAGGGCCATGGTCTCGACCTGATAAATGTGTCTTCCCCTCTGGGTGAGTGGGGGGTCCTTGCCTCAAGTGGAGGAGTTCAAGGATCAGTTTGATCAAATGTCCTGATTGCCTCCCCAGTCTCTCCTCTCACTCTTTCTCCTCTTTCTCCTCTTTCTTCTCTCTCAGGCTGAAGGTGCCAAAGGGCCTGGTGTCACTCATGGCTCAGCGCACTTTGACCTCTGACCTCTGGGCCGTGACTCTGGAGAAGACTCAGGGACCAGACCATGATGTCGTCTCCATCCTCTGCCACAAACAGAGCACAGCCAAACACAAGGCAGAGTGAGTGATCCTCACTTACATTTGAATCACCACTGGACTCAGGAGCTTTGTGCCTTAGGTTTGCTGAGGAGCTGTTTCAGATGAACTGAACCAGGCCATAAGGGCTCTGGTGGCTAAGGAAGGGCCACAGGCAGTGATTGGACAAGAGAGAACACAGATTCAGGCATAGACAGTAGGGCAGATAAAAACATAAAATTATAATATCTTGTGGAAACAGCTGGTTTCCAGTAATTCCATCTCCATGTGCAGCCGATACACTTGACAAAACTTGTTTTAGAAAAGCAAAGTTAGCACAGCTTAGGAACTGTGGTTTCCTGTTTACTGATGCATGACATTTGCATCGATTGAAAATATGATCTGTTCCCACTGTCACCTGTGGTCATGAGCTTTGGTAATAATGTCTTAAAACTTGATGATTTGATTCTTGCTCCATCAAGTGCATTTTGTCTTTGGGTCCTGGGGCCGAACCATCTGAACTTCAGCTGTTTTTGCTAATCTCAGCTCTGTTGGGTTGCAGTTCCACGTCGCTCCAGCAGGTGGTGTGCTTTTCTGTGGAGGGGCTGAGGAGGAGCTTTGGTGTCGCGATGTCGGTTACTGCGCAGTGGTGGGTGGAATATTCCGGGCACTTCCTGCCCCCACCACACGGGGCAGGAGAGAGCGTCTTCACCTTCACTGATCGACCGCTCATCGGCATCACTCCCATCACCGAGGTGAATCCTCTTCATCCTCTGCTCCTCTGACCCTCTCCTCTTCATCCTCTGCTCCTCTGACCCTCTCCTCTTCCTCCTCTGACCCTCTCCTCTTCATCCTCTGACCCTCTCCTCTTCATCCTCTGCCCCTCTGACCCTCTCCATCCTCTGACCCTCTCCTCTTCATCCTCTGACCCTCTGACCCTCTCCTCTTCATCCTCTGACCCTCTGACCCTCTCCTCTTCATCCTCTGACCCTCTCCTCTTCCTCCTCTTCCTCCTCTGGCCCTCTCCTCTTCCTCCTCTGACCCTCTCCTCTTCCTCCTCTGACCCTCTCCTCTTCCTCCTCTTCCTCCTCTGACCCTCTCCTCTTCCTCCTCTGACCCTCTCCTCTTCCTCCTCTGCGTCTCGTCTCTACAGAGTAAGACCATCCTGAACACGGCCATCTTGACCAGCCGCCCCGTGTCTCTGCCCGTCATCGTTTTGGCCGTGAGCCGAAGTGGAAAAGTGTCTGACGTCACGTCTGCCGTCTCCTGTCGCTCGGAAAACAACAACATCATCAAGGTGCGAAATCCTGTGAGCAACAATCGAAAAGCTGCACAATGGCAAGAAATTATAGGTGAATCAGGTCTTTAAAAACACGACTAAAACAGGATTAAATAAGGGCAGAATTCTGTCAAGTCAAATCTTTCATCAAGAAACGGTATAAATAAGAGAAGAATAAATGAACCTGTTTATTTACCTGTTAAAGGCAGCAGATAAACTGTCCAACTGTGATAACCTAAACTAACCTAAACTAACCTAAACCTGGACCGTGTTAATCCTCTTTTCTCCTCCAGGCCTCCTCTGACTGCTCCTCTGTGTTTGTCGATGGCAGTGAGTCTGGAGAGGGCCACACCTGTGCACAGGTGCACTTCTCTCTGGGCGCGCTCAGTGGCGCCCTCTGTCTGCAGGTGTGGGCGCCCTCCCTGCCCCTGCAGATCTCCCTGGCAGACCCCGTGCTCAACGCCATCCAGGGCTGGGATCACTACACCGACAAAGGGTAAAGTTTATTAAATGAAACTTGTACGTGAAATAAAGTTTTAAGAATTTTTCACTATTATCTCATTGTAGCAGAATAATAATAATTACAAACAGTGGTAGAAACTGCTCAGTGTTGTCAAGTAGGAGCTCGTTATCTAACATTTTTTCTGATGATTTCTGTAAAAACTGTATTTCACTTCATTCATGTGTGTTTAATCGTTTATTGTTCTGCATTTGAGGCTTGAGTGCTCAGAAAATGTTTTCACCAGCTCCACCACTGCTCTGTACTTTAATTCTTTTGAAAAATAGATTGTGGATTATATAACTTCTTTTGTTGTTTTACTTTCTCTTTTAGCTGTGAACCGGTCTACCAGCGCACATCAGTCCAGGTTCTGACCCAGTTTCAGGCTCTGGACTCTCTGGGCAAAACCAAACACTTCCTGAGCTCTTCTGATTGGTCGGTGGACGTCACGGAGCTCGTCCGTGATTGGCTGAGAATTGAAGACCCTCGAGTAGCGTCATTAGGCAAAGGAAACAGCGTCATTGGACGTCATCCTGGAAAAACAACAATATATGTAAGAAACTTGTGCAGAGGCTTTTGTTGTCTTTGCTCGTGTGAAAATCTGGTACAGAGATGGGATGTTGTAGGGACAGTTTGATGGAGGAAAAGATGCAGAGGAGAGGGTCAGAAGAGGGTCAGATGAAGCAGAGGATGAAGAGGAGAGGGTCAGAAGAGGGTCAGATGGAACAGAGGATGAAGAGGAGAGGGTCAGATGAAGCAGAGGATGAAGAGGAGAGGGTCAGATGAAGCAGAGGATGAAGAGGAGAGGGTCAGATGAAGCAGAGGATGAAGAGGAGAGGGTCAGATGAAGCAGAGGATGAAGAGGAGAGGGTCAGATGAAGCAGAGGATGAAGAGGAGAGGGTCAGATGAAGCAGAGGATGAAGAGGAGAGGGTCAGATGAAGCAGTAAGTCGTTCTTTGTGGTTTCCAGGTGGTATCGGCGCAGGGGGGCGGGACTCTGGGCGGCTGTGACCTCGTGGTGACCCCTGACCTGGTTGCGCCCGGTGACCTCTCGGTGCAGGTCGTGAGTGGACTCGGGATGACGCTCAGCTCCAGCCAAACACATCCAGCCATCGTCACGGCAACAGTCACACCTTACAACATCTTCTACAACTATCACCAGGTAAAAGAGTGAAAGAGTTCAGAGAAACAAGAGTCGACGCACAGAAAAGAAGCTGCAAAGTCTCATCTTAGTTTAGGCGCCAGTGCTCAGTTCTGTTTGTATATTATACATATATATTATATACTGCGCTTCAGAGACAACCGTCTAAATGAGATGAATCTTACAGTTTGAACACGGCTCCTGGAACATTCATGATGTGCTTCAGACAACTGATTCCTCCCTTTCCCAGCGACTGTTGACACACCTGAAACCCATCGTAGGTTTATGAGTCAGTTCTTTATGGTCAGATTGTGTTAAAACAAACTCGAGTCACAGAGCTTCAGACAGAGCAGTGCCTTCAGTTAGCTTTACCCTTCCCACTGAATGTTGATGACATCAGCTGAAAAGTATCAATAAGTAATAAGTCTGTATTTATATAGCACCTTTCCCAGAACGAGAGCAGAGGAATAAAGGAGAACAGAGGAATAAAGGAGAACAGAGGAATAAACGAGAACAGAGGAATAAAGGAGAACAGAGGAATAAAGGAGAACAGAGGAATAAAGGAGAACAGAGGAATAAAGGAGAGCAGAGGAATAAACGAGAACAGAGGAATAAACGAGAACAGAGGAATAAAGGAGAACAGAGGAATAAACGAGAACAGAGGAATAAAGGAGAGCAGAGGAATAAACGAGAGCAGAGGAATAAACGAGAGCAGAGGAATAAAGGAGAACAGAGGAATAAAGGAGAACAGAGGAATAAACGAGAACAGAGGAATAAAGGAGAGCAGAGGAATAAACAGAGGAACAGTTAACTAAAAGCTTGTCTGAAGCTGTTTTTGAAGAGTTTCTAGAGTCTGCAGCCGTGGGGCTCGTGTCAGGGAAGAAGACATTTCATAAAACAGCGATAAAAGTAAGTTTTAAAAAGTGATTTCAAAGACACTGACAGGATCCTCATCTTCTCAGGCAGGTCATTCTAACCTCACAGAGCAAAAAGGCTCAATCGCACCAGCCTCGACTTTGGAACAGGAAACTGGGCGACTCTGTGCAAAGCCGTGACATTTCTAAGGAGACAATCAGGCGGCGGACCCTCTATCAGAAAAGTTACGGTGTGCACCTTTAATTTCCGTTGTCTCTTCTCTCTCAGGAGGCTTCTGTCAGCGTGTGGCTCCAGTTCGATGACGACTCCTCCGCCCTCCTCTCCTCCTTCAGTGACGTTCCCTCTTTCCTCAGACTCTCTTCTCTCGCTGATTCTGTCATCCTGGTCTCCCCGGGGTCCAGGCAGCGCATCTTCGCCACCGGGGACGGGGGCGGGCCGCTGTTACGCACCGAGCTCATGGTCGCCACGTGCCAAAATCGCCCACTGACTTCAAATCTGCTCACCGAAGACGACCAGGAGGATTCAGGAGGCTTGAGGAGACTTGCAGGAGGTTCTGGATGGATCCGAGTCAATCTGGATATGGACTATCCCCCAACATTTAACCCGGAAGAATTTGAGTTTGAATTTGGCGATACTTTAGACGGCAACCTGTACACGGCTAATCTTGAGGAAGAAAAGGAAGAATTTGTACGAAAATACAGTCCAGAATCAAGTAGCAATGTTATAGTTCAAAACAATAATTTAGAAAAGGCTTTTCTAATGCCCGACCAGGGAGAGGGAATGGTCTTTTTTGCACCGAGTCAAGAGAAAGAGCTTTGGGACGATGAAACAGAAGGAGAAATTAGTTTGGAAGTCGGGTTAGGAGCAGTGCTGTCTCTAATTTGCCTGTTTACGATTTTGTTTTTGGCAA
The DNA here is from genome assembly GCA_030686955.1 of Odontamblyopus rebecca. Classification (NCBI taxonomy): domain Eukaryota; kingdom Metazoa; phylum Chordata; class Actinopteri; order Gobiiformes; family Gobiidae; genus Odontamblyopus; species Odontamblyopus rebecca. The sequence goes on along the minus strand of CM060658.1, from coordinate 617,004 downwards.
ATTGTCTCCCCTGTGCGCTGGGAGATAAAGGGAAGAAGAAGAAAGACATAAGTGCAGAGGAAATCCACGGAGAATCCACAAAAGACGACAATGCACCAACAAACTGTGAACGTTCAGAGGAAAATGGGAAAAGTTATGTGGAAAAAGAGACTAATGTTGAACAAGGGACAATAGTGGAATATGCAAAAGAAGTGGAGATTATATGTTGATGTGCAGTAGTAATATATATTTACAAGAGACAAGTGAAGTTAAAGGTGCTGCACCTCATTTTTACTGACCTAAAAACGTGAAAAAAACGACTAATTCATTTTTACTGTTAATTTGCAGTCGTCCAAAGTTTTTCCTCACTTCCCCAGTTTATAAGGAACATTCTAATTATTCACTGTGACGAGTTTAATGGTGCTTTTCACAACTTTCAGTGAAAAGTTTTACCATCGCTGGTAAAGCTAACAACTATCATGCTAATCCACACTTCCTGATTAAAAACAGGGAAGATGCAAACAGTGGACTTATTTTTACCTTAAGAGCTGCGATAACTGTTGTGTTCTTTGGCAAGACTCTTTCCCCTCGTGTCTGTGTCACGGGTCAGGAGAAACACTTCACTGGATTGTTTAGACGTTTGATTAGAATCATTTTATTCAAAATCTTCTTCTACCTGCAGCTGTAGTTTGTGTTTGTGTAGTTCTGAGCAGAAGGAAACTCTGTGTTTGCTGTACTGGGTCTAAACTTGGGGAGTCCAGGTTTTCAAAATCAGAAAGTGGGACACCTCTGGTTTGTGGTGCTGGTAATAATAAAATTGTGAATCGAGTGTGTGATTAAGGGAAACTGTTCTGATCGGTCCATTCGTGACCAACACGTGAGTCAGTCAGTCACAGTTTCTTTGTTTTGGTCGGTTTTAAGCAGGTTTTCTGTATTTTACCTAAAGAAATGACAGTTCATGCCTCTTTACTGTTGGCAGGATCAAACTGGTCAAAAATAGTGACACCAGGGACATTTCTTATATAAAACTGGGACAAATCACTGGTTTTGGAAAATCTGCTGGATCAGGGGACACGGGGCTAAAACTGGGAATCTCCGTCACCTTAGTCTAAACTGAAAGACTAAATGTGTTAGTCGACTTTTTTCAGTTACAGTTTTAGCTTAACTATCTGTTTATTTTGCTATCTTACTTTTATTACAATGCATTAATTTTATTCTTTGTGTTTTATTACCTCCATTGTTCGGCCTCAGAAAGTGACTATATGGACTAAATCACAGGTGTCAAACATGTGGCCCGGGGGCCAGATCCGGCCCTCCAGGACCTTAAATCTGGCCCTCGGCTGATTTTTTATTCAAAGGCACAAATGAGACTTTCCTCTTTCCAAACGCTGTGAAAGGACGATCGTTCTGACTGTGACCGGGACCCTCAGCAGCAAAATGTCCAACATGAGGAAAGTGGAGCTGAGGGCAGGATTTTCCAACAAAAATGGACTAATTCTTCTTTGTTCCGGAAGTTGAGTGGGAAACCTGTGCTCGGTGTGTTTGCAACAAGTGACGATGCTCAAGAAATATAATCTTAAACTCCACTACGAGACACGGCAAAAAACACAATAACGAACAGAGAATTGAGAAGACAGAAGAAAAACGAATTATTGCTGAGACTGAAGAAACAGACGTCTGTTTTCACCCAAAGCCTAGAGGTTTGTGATGCTGCTGTGAAAGAAGCGACCTGACCTAGCAGAATATTATAATATTGTGTAAAATAAAATAAAATTAAAAAGATTTCTGTGATAGATTAGCATTTCTCTGCACAAATATTTGGACTTATTGCTGCTGTTTTCGGGGTCGGTAGGCCCTGAGTTTTCTGCTTGTGTGTGTATAAAGTAGGTTGTAAACGGCCCTTGGACTAAATGGATGAAGCGCGCCCCCTTGTGGCGGCCAACTGCAAACGCGTCTCTACACGGAGCCGTAAACCGGAGCCTGTTATATCCGAACGGTTCTCCCGCATTTTCCGACCTAAACCCATTCCCTCATCCTCTGTGGCTGATCTTTTACTTTATACCCCCACAGATCACATTTAACGCTTATATACACTTAAATATCACAACAGATCACATTTAACACTTATATCCACTTAAATATCACGACAGATCACATTTAACGCTTATATACACTTAAATATCACAACAGATCACATTTAACACTTATATACACTTAAATATCACAACAGATCACATTTAACGCTTATATACACTTAAATATCACAACAGATCACATTTAACGCTTATATACACTTAAATATCACAACAGATCACATTTAACGCTTATATACACTTAAATATCACAACAGATCACATTTAACGCTTATATCCACTTGTGTCTCCGGGTTTCCCGCGCAGCAGAGTGGCGCAGCGGAAGCGTGCTGGGCCCATAACCCAGAGGTCGATGGATCGAAACCATCCTCTGCTATGTCTGTTTTTCTTCCAGGTGAATATTAGCATCAAAAACTCCTCCTGAATATAATATATTTTGGTTTAAAGAAGCTTTGTGTTAAATATTTAATTATTTCAGTTTCTTGCACCACTTATTCAGAGATGATTGTGTTTTTCTCTGGTGCCCAAACTTTTTTCATTGAGCCACATCTTAAAACACAGAGCAGCGTGAGGCCGATCGAGGGTCACAGACTGAGGGTCAAAACAGTGAGGAATTCAAATATCTGCATTTCTAACAGGTTTAAATGACCCTCCAGACCTTTGTTCAAAAGGAAACACTATATTTGCTATCGAGGTAGATTTATAAAACATGCAGTAAAAGTAGTACTTCCTTAGTTTGGGCCAATTCACCTGGAGCCTGAGGGCCAAAACAATTGGTCTGAGGGCCACATTTGGCCCCCGGGCCATAGTTTGGACAGTCTGGTCTAGGCCTATACTGTATTTTTCAGACTATAATTCTTTTTTTTTTCATAGTTTGGGAGTTCCTGTGATTTATACTCAGGTGCAGCTTATATATTAAAATATAGTTTCACATGTTTGTTATTTTCGCACTGACGGCCATGAGGGGGCGCTCTAGGCTTGTGTGCCGGTATCTCCTACTATCACTCCTGCACCACTGAAAATTTTAAGTTTAAACATCAACTTATAAATACGACTGAGAAAGACTGAACACAAAAAGAAAATCATATTCTGCAGGTTACAAGATGCAAACAGTGAAATCTGCAGCTGAAAAACGGTGCAGCGGAAACTTGTTTGTTTGTTTTATTTGGGTGGGACGATGCATATTCATGAACATACAATTTGTATGAAATCACACATATTGATGTAAATACGCCGGATTTAGCACAAGTACTAATTTCCATCCGTAGTCCCATATATCCATCCATCTTCTCCCGCTTAATCCGGCTGGGTTGCAGGCACCTGACCCCCTATGAACCCCTCTGCAGGTGGTGAACCCACAGGAGGGTGGACAACATGGTCCTTGATGTTAGTTCATAGGAAACTTGTAAGAGGCTGGTGAAAAGCGGAGGATACTCGAACTGCAATTAAGAAAAACCAAACTGCAGCAGACTTGAACACCGAGGTTGATGGTTTGAAGTAAATAAATATAAATTTCCCCCAAAAATGTAGCTTATTGTCCAAGTGCGACTTACATGTTTTTTTTTCTTCTTCATTCTGCATCTTTTTGGCTGGTGAAACTGACAGTCCTGAGCGGAAAATCCTGTACTTAGAAAAAGGCCGGTTTTTGTATAATTAATGTTTTGTAGCCTAATTCTAATAACAGTAACTTACTATTGTAAAGTCTGATGTCCAGACAGTTTCTCTCATTTCAGTGCAGTTTTCCCAAAGCTTTGGGTCATGTTGTTCAGGTTTGTACAGTGTTCATCAGAATTATCTTTAACTGAAACTGCTGCTGCCAAAAAAAACATTTATTCACAAGATTATTCACAAGCACTGAGTAAAGATAATTTAAGAGTCTTTAGTGTAACATGTTGTACTGGGAGGGAACTGCACCGGCCGGAGACAGAAAATACTTACACAGCCCGTCTCTCGTCTCTTTGGTTTTGATCAGGACATTTGTGTTTTGGGGTAAAGCCACTTGAAACAAATTACTGTTATTACTTTTTCCTTTCTGGTCCAAAATGTCTGCCAGGTATTTTTCTTTGGCTTCAGCACAGAGAAAATTATGCAGGGCGCAGGAGGCCATGACGATGTCTTCGATCTTAACGCCGTGACCGTTCAGGTTAAACGTGTTCTGCAGGATCCGGAAGCGGTTCAACAGGACGGTGAAGGCGTCAGTGGCGACTCCGGAGGCGCGGGACAGTCTGTAGTTGAATATCTGTTGTTCGGTGGAAAGATGGCGGAGATACGGCTTCATGAGGTATTCCTTCAGTGGAAAAGCCTTATTCGCCACAACGAAGTGAGGACACAGGCGGTTTGAACCTGGAGGAAGAGACCAAAGAATGAAGTGCACGAGAACGAGAAAAGATCTGTACATCATTTATAATAGACACAAAAAAAGTTTTACTATTAGGATTGGGTTAGTTTATTGATCGATCATGGTCAAATTTTGGTCATAATTTGAATTAAAACTAATGAAAACTAATTTGAATTACAGCTCAAGTACACAGCGTTTTACTTCTGAGGACATGTTCAGGGTTTCTACAGTTTTACTTCTGAGGACATGTTCAGGGTTTCTACAGTTTCTTCAAGTTAAATTCCCATTAAAACCCATTTCACGGCCTGTTTCACAGAGCTACCGGCAAAGAAACACTAAATTCTTGAATTTGTGCTTCATTTATTTCTCAAACAGATGAATCTGGGGAGTAGAGACTCTTCCTCATGACTCCAGTGTGAAATGTGACGCTCAATAACGTAAAACCAACGTTAAAAGAACAACATTCACGGCTTTAATCGAACTGCGTTCTGCTGTTTCTGCTGTTTCTGCTGTTTCTGGTGCTTCTGCAGCGCCGGAGCTTCAGTGACGTCAGGTTCTCACTGGTTCAGCCGCTCTTTACTTAGGCGACTTTATTTAACCGAAAACTGGTGTTTGACAAATTAAACTTTTGAGGAGAAATGCGAAACGGAGAAATTACAAACTGCACAAAGACCCCCCCCCAAAATAATTAAAGGTATTATTTCCAAATTCATAAATTCAATGCTTTTAAGACTTTTTAAGACACTGTGAGAACCCTGATTGTGTTTTGTGTGAGTAGAACTTTTTCCTCCTGTGAAGCCGTTATAAACCTGTGCACACGACACAAAATGTTTGTGAACTTTAGCTGCATTTGTGCTTTTGGGTAAATTTGTGTAAATGACGAGAATCAGATCAGATTGTGACTTCACTGCACAGCCCTAAATGAACAGCCTCAGCAGCTGTAACTGTGGCTGTGTTTTCACCTGGGAGCACTGTAGGAAAAGGCAGGTGGGCCAGTCTTTTTTCCAGTGCGTCTCCGAGGAAGCATCCGGTAAACTCAGCACCGTTAGAGATCCGCCCGTTACACGCGACATCCATGTACTGAAACATGTGATTATTGTCCACCAGACCCATGAGAGCCACAGACACGTCTTTAGGCGACGGGGACGCTGTGTTTTCAGGTACGGGGCAGATATTTAACAGTCTCCCGTCTAAAGCACCAACGCAGTTTGGAAAATCCCACTCAGACTGGAATCCTCTGGCCACGACCTTCCACTCCTCTGCTGTTCCTGGGCACTGCGGAAAAGGAAATACATTTATTTTACTGTTAGTGGCTTTGAGATGAAGACGTGAGGCAGACAAACATCTGACTTATGGAGCGGCTGTGGGAAATGTGCTCAAGCTGTTTATGGCTGAAGTTGGTGTATTTCATAATAATAACTGAAACATGGCGACATTGGGTCATCTAAAGCCTCACAATAATATCGAGACCATCACAATATATCGAATCCCAAGTGTCTTTGCTTAAATGAACAGTTCTGATGCAGAAATAGCTAAAAAAAACAGAGGGAACTACATAGACCATGATCCTTTGCTCCGTTTCAGTGCAGAAACATGAAGAAATAACTGTTCTCAGCAGGGATGCACCGATACCACTTTTTTGAAAACCAATACGAGCACAATCATTTCTGTACTTGCCGATACTGAGAACCGATACTGATACTTTACCAATCTTACAAGAGCAAAAATATATATTTAATAATCCCGGAAAAAAATACAAATAATCCTGATATTCCCTCTACACACCAGGCTGTGTCCCCACGAACTGTGAACTTTTCTTTCATTTTATTATTATTTAATTTTGCTTTAATGTGAACATGAAAATTTGACAATAAACGTTTTGAATCTTGATTAATGTGTTTAAGCTTTGGCACTTTTACGTTTTACAGACGAAACTTCAAACCACAAACAGGTAAAGATTTAACAAAGAAATGCAGTCGTTAAAATGTATTTGGTTCTTTAAGAAATGTGATTATGTTTAATATATTGATAATAGTTAAATCCTTAATCCTATTGTGATCTGTTTTTCTTGTGTTACCCACAGACTTCCTTCAGCAGCAGAAATGATTTGACTGTTAAACTAAACAAAAACAAAAACTTACCTTAAAATATTTGTCCTTTAAAACTTGGTAAATGGCTCGAAGAGTTTCAGGGACGAACAAACGGACTGTGGTGTTTCCCATGTGGAAGAAGTGAGACAGACTTTTAAAGCCTTCACCTGGAACCTCAACAAAACACAAAATTAACTGCATTATTCACAACCAACTACACACACTATTAAATAGTGCAATAAAATAGACTTCAACAGCTGAGATATGAACATGGGAAGAACATTTAAACTAAACATGATCATTTACACATGAATTACAGGTCAGTGTAAGTCTCTTGGACATTTAAGAAAAGTCTCCATGAATGAAGCAGCTGTTCATTTGTGATATTTGCAGTAGTTTTGCATCAGTTTCATTTGTGATATTTGCAGTAGTTTTGCATCAGTTTCATTTGTGATATTTGCAGTAGTTTTGCATCAGTTTCATTTGTGACATTTGCAGTAGTTTTGCATCAGTTTCATTTGTGACATTTGCAGTAGTTTTGCATCAGTTTCATTTGTGACATTTGCAGTAGTTTTGCATCAGTTTCATTTGTGACATTTGCAGTAATTTTGCATCAGTTTCATTTGTGACATTTGCAGTAGTTTTGCATCAGTGCCTTTACCTGTGGCGAGGTAATGCAGCGTCACAATGAGTCTTTCCTCCACAGAAATACTCGCTCTGAAACTCGTGTTCCTCCTGTGAATAATCGGCGCGACCTTCTCCACCAGAGCCTGGAACTGCTCCGGGAACATGCGGGTGAAGTGCTTGAAGTCCGGGGGCTGTGCCGGGTCGTCCCCGGTGCCCAGGGCCGGGTAATGCTCCCCGTACGCGGGCCTCTGCTGGTTCCAGGACCGGACCCACTGGCGCCGCTTCCTCCTGATGTCGGTTTTCCGGGGCCGCGGGTTCGGGACTTTGCGCCTTTGCGCGGCGCGTTTGGAGAAGAGAGTCCGGGGCTTTCGGACGAGGCGGGAGCCGATGGCGCTGCGGACCTGCCCCCTGGGGCCCGGGGCATCCGGGTTTGGGACATCTGGGTTTGGGGCATCCGGGTTTGGGGCATCTGGGTTTAGGGCAGTGTATCTGAGGGGGGAAAGTGCTCGTCTCTGTTCCGCCTCCAGCAGAAGAGCCGCTCCGAGCGCGCACAGAGCCAGTCTCAGCTCATCCATGGCGCTAAACACATTTACTCTGGTGGAGCCACACAGATTTACTCTGGTGGAGTTACTTCTGCTCACGGGGAAACAGCGCTGAGACACGGAGCTGTTTGTTTACGAGGCTCTTCGCTCGTTTCCTGTTGGATCTGTGCAGTTTTGCGCCCCCTGCAGTGCAGGAGTCACTATTACAGCGAAGTAAAACAAAGGGAAAATGGAGATGAAAACACTTGAATCATATTTTTGCAGAGGTCTTATAAACGGTGGAGAGACCTCTACCTGCTTTGAAAAAGTAGACAAATAAATCACATTTAGGCCTACTTTTATTTTTATTTGATTAATTAATTTAAAACAAGGACAGTGCACATAAAACCTGAACCTGAGAGAAAAGCTGCTCTGTGCCAGATCCATGCGCAGTTCTCAGGTACAAAATGCAATAACTACATTAGAGAAACTATTTACAACTCAATCCACAACATTTCATCATTAAAACAATCAACATTCATTCATTCTAATTTCCAGACATACAACATTTCAAATCCATCATTATCTTGTAAAAGTGCCGTTGTCATCAATAATCTCTAAATTTTAGAATAGAATAACACTGACGAATGTGGTAAATGGACATTTTCGAGTCTAAAATGTCCATTTACCACATTCGTCAGTGTTATTCTCCTCTAAAATACTAAAGTCGACTTGATTTCAACTTTATTCTTGACATTTTCCACTTTAATCTCGACATATCAGAAATATTTGTCCCCAGTGTCCGTCGCACTTTCTGGATGTGATAGTTTAACAAGAGCCAAAAATATCGAGTTATAGAAAAAACAAACAGCAGTTTGTAATAATGGTGTTTATTTCAAAACAGTGCGCAGGATTTTCTCTATTTCTCTTGGAATAATCTGTAAGTAGAAAGGCAATACTTATATACTTAAATACACGTGGTATATGTGGTATTTGCAGTGATATAAGGAAACCGTACAGCAGTTTTAATAACTGAACACGGCCTGGGTGAAAGGTTTTCTATTGCAAACGTCTCTTGGAGTAAATCTGTAAATTAAAAGACGACACTTGTACAAATGCGCTATTTTCAGTGGTATTCGGCTTTAGAGGCTTTAGAGCAGGCATGTCCAAACTATGGCCCGGGGGCCAAATGTGGCCCTCAGACCAGTTGTTTTTGGCCCTCAGGCTTCCAGGTGAATTGGCCCATACTACCACAAGTAGTACTTTTTACTGCATGTTTTTGAAATCTACCTTGATCAAGCAAATGTAGTTTGTCCTTTTGAGGGTCTAAGCATGAACAAAGGTCTGGAGGGTCATTTAAACCTGTTATAAATGCACAGTTTTTAATTACTCACTGTTTTGACCTCCAGTCTATGACCCTCGATCGGCCCTCACGCTGCTCTGTGTTTTAATATATGGCCCTAGATGAAAAAAGTTTGGGCCCCCCTGCTTTAGAGGCTCGTGTAGCAGCAGCTGTGTGTAAATGTACTTTTTAAATGATCAAACACGCAAAAAACTATCGCCCGAACAGGGACTTGAACCCTGGACCCTCAGATTAAAAGTCTGATGCTCTACCGACTGAGCTATCCGGGCTCTGCGCAGAACAACTTCCTGTGGAATCATGAAGACAAACACGCCGTAAAATTATTAACATACAATAAAAAATACCTCTAATTCCTTTCTTTTTTAATTATTACTACTAACAGTATCAAAAGAACCTTATGCAGAGTTACGGAATCTTACGTGCTAAAAGTAAACAACGCTCACCTTTGTCATTTTATTCTGAAATCCCAACCGGAAGTTCCCGTAGTTTGCCGCAGATCCGTGTTTTTTTCTCGTATTTTTCTCGGATATTCTCGGATTGTCTCAAAAATGATGTGGCAGTACCCGCAAAATACGTCTTTAGCATTTCTGCAGCGTTCATGTTTTTATGTCTCAGTAATTGTAGACGTATTTATCTGGAAATGTCGTCGAAAGATTTAGCGTTCAGGATTTGTCGCGCACCTGGTCGCGGTAAATGATCATAAAATCGTGGTAATTTACATTTTTGGTCACGTGTTTTATTCTAAGAGTATTGTGGATTTAATGTATATATTGAAAAAAATGTTATTGGAAATGCTGCGCTACTCACGTTTTACCGATGCGTGTTGTACCACCTTGACTGACAGAAAACGGCAGAAACTGCGCAAAAACAAATAAAAATGTGTTTTTTTACGCAAATGTCGCGGCGTGTTTTTGTTTACTTTTTTCACGGCATCTGCGCCTCTGTTCAACAGGTGGCTCCGTGGCGCAATGGATAGCGCATTGGACTTCTAGTAAACACTTGAGCAGTGATTCAAAGGTTGTGGGTTCGAGTCCCACCGGAGTCGCACTTTTCACTTTTTACCGTAAAAAGGGACAAATAAAAATGCGATGTTATTGTCGTAAAGTGTCTTGCTGCATTCAGAGGGAAATGACTGCAACAGAAATACTTAAACTCTGCAAAAAATAAACACCTCAGTCTTTTTTTTAGCAGATCTTATGTTAAAATAATAAAAAAATAAATTGACTTTTCCATTAAAAAAAATGAGTGGAGTAGAAAATAGATACGTGAAGTGCCCCCATGAATCTAGGATGCCAAAAAGAACCTTTATTATTATTATTATTATTAGTTATATGTGAGTGGTTTAAAAGAGAAAAGAGACAAACTCCTAAACAGAAAAACTTTGACTCTAAACACTGTCAGAGCAGAGTTCTGTCTCACATCTTTAGAAATTATGAGATTTTAGCGACATAAAACTGAAATTCCTGGTCCCGTTATTTGTCTGATTGGTGCAAGAAAATGCTGGAAAGTTATAACGTTCTTCAGCTTTAAAACCAGGCGACAGGAGAAATGATAAACAAATACAAATGATATATTAATGACTCAAATTGGTGGTTACATAACAAATGGCACGTGGTAATTTACATAAAGCTGCAGATTTACAAAGAGCCGTAAGGAGCCAGTGTGACGGTACAGTTATGATAGAAATGGACATAAATTAACATTATTCAGGGTTAATAAAGTGGCAAATATACAATACAATACATAAATACAATATACATATGACAGATGGTTAATGGGGATTTGTGAAACGGGGTTATAATGTTATTCTAAAAAATACACGCGTAATGATGCGTAATTGCGCAGTCACGAGGCTCGTTATATAAAAACGAAAATCACACACACAAAAACCACAGTCACACTATAGCTACAAGCTCTAAACACACTAACCTCATGTGCACAGAAATACTTACGTGTACAGACCGCGCACGATTATTTAGACACTAAAGTGTCCGAGACTCACGTGTGTCTGTGGCGCATACAGTGCGCATGCGCAGCCCTCTGCAACAAGATAGAAGAAACTAAAACATATAAACAGGTTAAATGGGCTCCGGACGGTCTTTTATACACGCAGCGCAAATTATGTACGACAGGCATCATTTTAATCATGTATATTTGACTTTCGACTCATATTTAGGAACCGCAGTTTATCGCCCCGCCCGATCCCGCAGCCCCGCATCCCCGCAGCCCGCATCCCCGCAGCCCCTCAGCCCGCAGCCCCGCAGCCCCGCATCCCCGCAGCCCGCATCCCCGCAGCCCCCCGCAGCCCCGCAGCCCCGCAGCTCTGCAGCCCCGCAACCCCCCGCAGCCCCGCATCCCCGCAGCCTCGCAGCCCCGCACCGCCCGCAGCCCGCAGCCCCGCTGCCCGCAGCCCCGCAACCCCCCGCAGCCCCGCAGCTCTGCAGCCCCGCAACCCCCCGCAGCCCCGCATCCCCGCAGCCTCGCAGCCCCGCACCGCCCGCAGCCCTGCAGCCCGCAGCCCCGCACCGCCCGCGGGAGCGCAGGGCTCCACTCTGCGATTCCGGGGCCTATCTGACAAAAAATAGAACAAAATTCATCTTCTTATGGAGCTAATGCTAAACTTTCTGGTCAGATTGTGTAAAAATAAAGATCAGATTCGAGCCTCACAGAGCTTCAGACAGAGCAGTGCCTCCATTAGCATCACAGCCCCAATGATATGAGACACATGCTGAGGATAAACCGCGGCAGTAATGATAAAGTGAAATGACCAGAATAATGAATGTTTTATCCTGTTTGCATCTCGTGTCATTTCTCTTTTAGGAAACACCAATGAGGAAGAATCTCCGTCTTATGGCCCTGAAAATGACATTGGCTCCGTTTGTTACCACAAGGACGACAGATTATCACAAAGAGAAGAGACGAGGAGCACAGAGGAGAGAGGAAGAGCAGAAGAGAAAATGCTGAAGTTTTTACTGTCCGTTTTACTTCATTCTGCAACTTCAATGGCCGTAAGAAACTCTTTATTCATCTTCTATCATGTGTATGAGTAATATTCCTCCCAGTGTGATTGAAGTGGGTCAGTGCTGTATTTAACACTGTGAATGTAGAAGGTTTTCTAAGTGATTACAGAACTATTAACCACAAACCAGCTCAAAGTCTCTGCATTTTGGGGGTGAAACAGCAGCTTCTGTATCAGCCTGAAAACTCGACTTTCTATGATCCCGAAAGTTTCAAATGGTCATAATTCGATGGTTGAATTTGCTTGTTTATGGTTAAATCTCTGTCGTTACTGGAGCCGTCCTCATGAAACTAAAACCTGGCTCAAAGTTTGATGGTTTCTCGGTCAACGCACATTTTTGGAGATGCAGACAGACAAATGATGCAGAATTACTCAAACGTTTGAATGAAACAAAACACGACTCCGGCTCTGTTTCTGATGCAGTCACAACGTTTCTGCAGAACGTCTTTAAACAGCAAATTCTACCCCAGAATTGTGAGCCGTGCTTCAGTTTCAGCTGTCGGGATTGTGCAGAGTTGTTCTGAACCCGTCCTCCCCTCTGTGTGTGAAAGGCCCCGGGCCCCTGTGCACAGGTCGTGTCTCGTCTGGAGGCGGAGCTTTCGGGTTTGATGGAGGTGGTCAGAGAACAGCACCGGTACATCCAGGAGCTCCACCGCGCACAGACCTCACAGCTGCAGGGTCCCCACTCATTCATGGGGACGGGGAATCTGTACAGAGGTAAAACTGAGTAAAGCCAAATGAGCTCTAACATCTGAGTCTGAACTGAGCTCTAACATCTGAGTCTGAACTGAGCTCTAACATCTGAGTCTGAACTGAGCTCTAACATCTGAGTCTGAACTGAGCTCTAACATCTGAGTCTGAACTGAGCTCTAACATCTGAGTCTGAACTGAGCTCTAACATCTGAGTCTGAACTGAGCTCTAACATCTGAGTCTGAACTGAGCTCTAACATCTGAGTCTGAACTGAGCTCTAACATCTGAGTCTGAACTGAGCTCTAACATCTGAGTCTGAACTGAGCTCTAACGTCTGAGTCTGAACGGTGTTGTTCTCGCCATAAAATATGCTCCATCTCTTTGGAGCTTCAGTAACACTTATAGAAATGCCGAGTTCATTATTATAATACTTGAAAAGCTTCATTAAAGGGCCCATATTTCAGACACCTTCACCAGAATCATTTGGAGGATTTGGATTGAAATTGTCTTTAATGAACATTTACATCTGTTAACTTGAAAACTGTGGCTCCAAGACAAAGTGGAACAGAGCATTTTGAGCTTTGGAAATGTAGACAGACAAATAAAAGTGTGACTCAAACATGTGAATGAAACAGAACTGAAGGTCTGTTTTTGAGGTGGGAACAACATTATGACCCACTCCACAAAGCACCTGAGGAAACGATTAGAACTGCAGACGTCTGTGTCACAGAATCATTTTAGAAGTAAAACCAACTTTGCATCTGGAGGATTTGTGTCTGAGCAGCAGTGAGTTGTTCTTCCTGACAGAAGCTCGACAGCGGCGACTGATATATGAGAAAATAGAACCTCAACATGTGAAGATTCAGCCCTGATTCTGTGACACAGACGTTCACAGGGACAGTCTGGAGCTCTAATAGTTTCCTCGGGTCTGTGGAGTGGGTCAGACTGTTTTTAGTGGCAGGACGACTGTGGCCATTGACCTGCACTAGCCCAGCACCAGCACCTCTGCAAATACAAGGACTGGAGGAAGATTTAAACAAGTGTCTCTAACTTTAAGGGAAAAATCCCATGTGCAGTTTTCTTTTGACAATGAAAACCTAATTACAAATGAGTAAAAAAAGCTCTGAATATAAAATGCAATATTAAAATATAAGTACGGACACATTATAAAGGAAAGTTCTGATAATATCGTCCATCTCCTGCTGGGTCACAGCCCTGAGCCCTGAGCCCCTCTGAGGAGCCACACGTCCTGGGCCCTGATGTTAGTTCAGGTGCTGCAGGTTTTGGGTTGAGCCTGGAGGAAACTCATCCAGACACGGGGAGAACATGCAAACTGCAACCTTCTGCTGTGAGGCCTGAGCCACTCAGTCACCGCGCCGCAGTTTATCATAATAATAATCAGCAAACTGAACTGAAGCTTTTTCTCTGATCAACAATATCGTCTCATTTTTCCTTTGTGCAGTTTGCATGTTCTTCTCGTGCTTTCTCCATTGTTTTATTTATTTACTTATTCTGCAGATTGCTCAGAGATTTTTGCAGACGGGAACGTGGCCAGTGGTTTGTACGTGATCCGACCCGACGGCGCCCCCTATGCCCTGGGTGTGTACTGCGACATGAGCGACGGAGGAGGATGGACTGTGTTTCAGAGGAGGAAAGATGGAACAGAAAACTTTGATCGGTGAATAAATGCCCCAGTGTCACTGGGATTATTCTGACCTAATACAACCCTTTAAAATGACATGTGCACAGATCCCTACATTTTTCAAACCACGACAGAAGGAAATTCAGACTCAAACTTAACAAAATACTAATGATAAACGCAGGCAGAAAGTTACAGTTTTATATGTTTAACAGATCATTTATACTTAATGAAAATAAATGAAACGATAATTAAATTTGCAGATTTGATTTACTGATTTCCTTTTCATCAGGATGTTCACTCTGCTCACAGCGTCTGGGACCAGAGGCTTTAAGTTTCACTGGATCCAGTCGTTTGGGGAAATGTGTCTTTTGCATTTGACTTCCTCGAGTTTGTTTTTGGGGTTTTTGGTCAGAAAATCAGAAAAAAACTCCACTCATCTTAACATTAGGACTGTAACGATATCCAAGTGTCACGATACGATATCGTCACAGTACAAACCTCACGGTGCGATATTTACTGTGATATCGTGGGAATGTTCACGATATTACGATATTCTACAGAAGAACAGACTAAACGCTTTGTCATTTGGTGCAACATTTATTGTCATTAGGGACGAAATCCAAATCTCTGTTCGATATTTTCACCATAAACATCTCACTGAACCAGATTTATTACAATATAAAACTGAATCTGCTCCTTTTTCCTCTAAAAATGCTTCACAGACTTAATCCACAGAATGAAGATGTAAAAGTGCTTAGAACAGTTATTTCTTCATGTTTCTGCACTGAAACGGAGCAAAGGATCATGGTCTATGTAGTTCCCTCTGTTTTTTAGCTATTTCTGCATCAGAACTGTTCATTTAAGCAAAGACACTTGGGATTCGATATATTGTGATGGTCACGATATTATCGTGAGACCTTTGACGATACGATACCACCAGATTTCAGTTATTGTTTCCTCTGCTGAACATGGACAGAATGGGTGGTGTGTGCAGGGCCTGGGTGGAGTATAAACACGGCTTCGGGGACCTGTTTGCAGAGGGTGGAGAGTTCTGGCTCGGCAACGATCCTCTGCACCACCTCACCTCACAGGGTCAGTGTTTTATCAAGTTTGGTCAGAATAATCTGGATTTAAAGGTGCATTATGTCACTTTTCCATGTTACAGCATTTATCTCCAATGGGCTCAACCGGGAGGCGGAGCCTGTATCAGAAAAGTGACTTAGTGCATCTTTAAAGTGTTAAACAGCAGAACTACACTGGAACTAAACCAACTCTGAACCAGGACTGAACCAGGACTGAACCAGGACTGAACCAGGACTGAACCAGAACTGAACCAGAACTGAACCAGAACTGAACCAGGACTGAACCAGGACTGAACCAGGACTGAACCAGAACTGAACCAGAACTGAACCAGAACTGAACCAGGACTAAACCAGGACAAACTTGTACACAAATCATGTCAAAACTAGTACAAACTGGAGCTGGAACTAAGTCTAGATCAGGACTAAACTGAGCTCAAACTAGTTATAACAGAACGAGTGTGAAAACAACGTGAATCAGGATTAACGAGGACTCAACCAGGACTAAACAAAGACTCAACCAGGACTAAACAAAGACTCAACCAGGACTAAACAAAGACTCAACCAGGACTAAACAGGGATTAAACCAGGACTGGCCCAGAAGTAAAGCCGGACTAAACCAGAACTAAACCAGGATTAACCCACACCTCCCTCAGCAGCAGTAATAAACGGGACTGGGATTAAACAATATAATTCTAACTCTAATATTCACAGTTGAATTTCTTTTAGGAGAATATGAGCTGCGCATCAACATGGAGGACTTTGAGAACAACCAGCGTTTTGCAGAATACAAGAACTTTAAAGTGGACGGTGAAAAGGTACGAAGTGTTTTGGTAAATACTTTTATTATTTATGCTGAAGTTCATGTATTTGGACTGTTGCTCAAGGCCGTCTGTGTTTGTGTTCAGGCTTATCCTGAATGGGCTCAAATATGAAGATAAGACGACAGGTTCATTTTACAAATATGTGGTTTTTATAATATTATAGTTCATATTATTTCTCTATCTGGAAAGTGAACTCTGTTTTATGGGTTTAGGCCCTTTTAAAACTCTAGTTTAGGGCTGGTTTAGTCTTGGTTTGAATCTAGAAAAGTTAGACCTTGTGTTGCACCAGTTCTATCCACTTATAGTCCTGTTTTAGACCTGGTTTAGTCCCGGTTTAGATCTGGTTTATTCCTGAAGGCTGCGAAGTGAGAGGTGGTCTGTTCAATCAAGATCAAACCCTGGATTTCGTTATCTCTGAGCTCAGGTTCAGAATTTGAGAAGGCAGTTTACTTTACGTCCTGTTTAGATCTGGGTCCCAGATTCCTCCACTATAGTCCTAGTTTAGACCTGGTTAAGTCCTGGTTCAGACCTGGTTTTATCCCTGTATCTTCCATTATAGTCCATCTTGGATTAGACCTGCTTTAATCCTGCTTTAGACCTGCTTTAGACCTGGTTTAGTCCTGGTTTAGACCTGGTTAAGTCCTGGTTCAGACCTGGTTTTATCCCTGTATCTTCCATCTTGGATTTGAGCTGATTTAATCCTGCTTTAGACCTGATTTAGACCTGGTTTAGACCTGGTTTAGACCTGGTTTAGACCTGGTTTAGACCTGGTTTAGACCTGGTTTAGACCTGGTTTAGACCTGGTTTAGACCTGGTTTAGACCTGCTTTAGACCTGGTTTAGACCTGGTTTAGACCTGGTTTAGACCTGGTTTAGACCTGGTTTAGACCTGCTTTAGACCTGGTTTAGACCTGGTTTAGACCTGGTTTAGACCTGGTTTAGACCTGGTTTAGACCTGGTTTAGACCTGGTTTAGACCTGGTTTAGACCTGCTTTAGACCTGGTTTAGACCTGCTTTAGACCTGGTGTAGTCCTGCTTTAGACCTGGTTTAGACCTGGTTTAGACCTGGTTTAGACCTGGTTTAGAGCTGGTTTATACCTGGTTTAGACCTGGTTTAGACCTGGTTTAGACCTGCTTTAGACCTGCTTTAGACCTGCTTTAGACCTGGTTTAGACCTGGTTTAGACCTGCTTTAGACCTGCTTTAGACCTGGTTTAGACCTGGTTTAGACCTGGTTTAGACCTGCTTTAGACCTGCTTTAGACCTGCTTTAGACCTGGTTTAGACCTGGTTTAGACCTGGTTTAGACCTGGTTTAGACCTGGTTTAGACCTGCTTTAGACCTGCTTTAGACCTGCTTTAGACCTGGTTTAGACCTGGTTTAGACCTGGTTTAGACCTGGTTTAGTCCTGGTTTAGACCTGGTTTAGTCCTGGTTTAGACCTGCTTTAGACCTGGTTTAGACCTGGTTTAGTCCTAGCTTAGACCTGGTTTAGACCTGGTTTAGACTTGCTTTAGACCTGCTTTAGACCTGGTTTAGATCTGGTTTAGACCTGGTTTAGACCTGGTTTAGACCTGGTTTAGACCTGGTTTAGACCTGGTTTAGACCTGGTTTAGACCTGGTTTAGACCTGGTTTAGACCTGGTTTAGACCTGGTTTAGACCTGGTTTAGACCTGGTTTAGACCTGGTTTAGACCTGGTTTAGTCCTGCTTTAGACCTGGTTTAGTCCTGCTTTAGACCTGGTTTAGACCTGGTTTAGACCTGGTTTAGATCCAGGCTTTAGGCTTATCTCCTTTCACTAGATTTGCAGTAGTAAAACTGAATGTTTACTGAGAAAATAAAGTTATTTTTTAAATCCATCCATCTTCTCCCGCTTAATCCAGCTGGGTCGCGGGGGCAGTTTGCTGCCCAATCCTCATAGCACCTGACGCCCCCTATGAACCCCTCTGCAGGTGGTGAACCCACAGGAGGGTGGACGTCATGGTCCTTGATGTTAGTTCATAGGGGTGAATATTTTTTTTATTATTTTTTACATGTTCTTTTCTTCGTCAGGACGCGTACCAGCTGCATGTGCAGGACTACAGCGGAAATGCAGGAGACGCGTTTGGCCCCTCGGAGCTTAAATTCAGCACGTTTGATCGTCCCAGTTTCAGCTCAGATGAAGAGGCAGAAGAGGCAGAAGGGGCAGAAGAGGCAGAAGGGGCAGAAGGGGCAGAGTGCACGGGGCACAGCAGAGCAGGCTGGTGGTTCAGCAGGTCAGGAAACCACAGTTACATTTATTACACTGCACTTTAACTTTCACTCCCTGTCACATGGAGACGTTTCCTGGCATTAAACCGCCCTGTCCGGCCTTTTTCTATTACAATTTTTTGCCAAAATACCTTGAAAAACATGGATTCTTCCTGTATGTTCACACAAAGTGCATGTGGATCCGCTCCAGGAGAGTTACATCGTGCATCTTAAAGGTTTTTTGGAGCAATATTAATGCCAGTAATTCAATAATGGAGGATGGAGTTTAATGCCATTCTGTGTGTAGTGCACCAACATTACCCTGAAGTAAATTGTATGCAGATGTCTGGAACAGGGAGAACATGCAAACGCCACTGTAGTTTCTTCTGTTATCTCTTGTGCAGGTGCGGTGCAGGGAACCTGAACGGTCATTACTACCGCGGGCCGGACCGAGCGCAGAGTGACGACGGGGTGGTGTGGTACACGTGGAGGGGCTGGTGGTACTCCATAAAGTCTGTGGTGATGATGGTGAGAGCCACAGACCTCCAGCGGCCCGGCTCTGAGCAGCGGCCGGCTGTGCACAGGCAGTGAGGCTCTTATTTCACACAGTTATAAAAAGTCTAAACTGAGCATCGTTTCCACTGCCTAAACCATAAACCACAAACATACCAGTTTTTCTCAGTATCTGAGCAGGTCTCAAAGCTCAGATCCTCCAGAATTCCCTCGTCTGCAGGTTCTGGGTTTAGGTCGTGACCGTTCAGATCAGAGGCATTTTTGAGCCTCACGTGAGTCTGTCGTTTGGACTCATGTGAGGCTCTGTTTTCTGGATATTTGTCTTGAAAAACAAACCATAATCACACTGTAAATAAATGTCCAGTGTTTTTGTTCTGAAGAATAAATGAGTGTCACAATTGTCATCAGAAAAAAGACACCGGTGTATTTGGTTTGAACAGGTTTAACTCGTAAAGAGCAGAAGTGGATCATGTTTAAGGAATTTAAATCAAAGTTTTTACCCACTGTGTGTTTAAAGTTTAGATCCATGTTTTTCTTAGAACTGAACTGACAGCGTTTCTATGAACAATAATCTACTTCCCCTGGTGTGTTCTGAGTGCTCAGAGCTTTAAAGTGTGTGAACTTTACTGCTGTAGTTTAAACACAATTAGGCTTAAAAACTCAAATTCAGCTTTTCCTAAAACATAATTTGCCTTTAGTTAATGTCACTTTTATGTTAGTTCAGGGTTTTCCAGGAAAATCACATCACATGTTATAACCTTATCTCATATAGTGTTTATTCTTGTTCAAAATAAAATATTTTACACTGAGGCATTTGGGAACATTTGAGATTTACACAAACGTTTGGTACGAGACAGAGTGGAGTTTTCAGCTTCAGAATGAACTGCAAAAGGAACGTCTGCTTTAGTCCAGGTGAAGTCAGGTCACTTATTTTACTGAGTTTACGGATTTATTTGAGCAACATCAAAGAATGGAACTGCAGAATGAGACTTTTCAGGATATTTCTGACTTGAATTTGAATCGTTTTGTTTCATTTTGATGTTATGAACCATTTTCCAGTGCCAGAAAAAGCTGCTAAAATATGAACAATGTGCTGAGGCCAGTTAAATAATATCAAATGACTTTTACTTTTACTATGTCAAAATTGGAAGTAAATCTGGACTCGACTGAGACTAAACCAGGACTGTACCAGGTCCAGCCCCAGTCTACATCAGGACCAAAGCACAGGTAGAGTGAATGCAGCTAAAACACAGAATTTCCTGACTGCAGGACACAAAAACAGCAGGTCCTTGTTTATTTCTTTGGGTCAGTTGTTGTCCAGGTTTTGTGGGTAAACGTGGACATGTGGCTGTGTTGTTTTCATGATGTAATATGACAGTAAAAGGCCTGTTCAGGTCAAACATCCAAAGGTTAAAGTACATTCAACACTGTACAGTAGGATATAGGTCCTATTCTACTCTGGCTTTGTTTGTCTCTTTGCTTTACACTGCGGAGCGAAAACTTAGGATTAAAACTACTGAGAGCCATAAAAGTTCCTTTCGTGCAGATGTCCAAAGCAGATCAGTGATTGGGCGACGCTCTTTGGAAAAAATGTAGGAAAAAAACATGTTCCATGCAAATCCATCCAGAACACTGCAAAATGACACAAGTAAAAACAGACTGAATTCAGAATAATTATCTTGATTTAAGTAGTTTTGACTGGTTTATTCTTGAACTCTGGGGAGATTCGCTCTCATGGAAAGAAATAAACTCAAAAGCACTTGAATTATTCTGAATTCAAGTCATTTAAATGTCCGTTTATTCCATTCCGCTGCAGTGTAGAACCCGCCGTGTAACCGCTTTAACTCAAACACTTTAAAGTTCCTGGCATCTTCACAACAAAAGTCATCTGAACAAAAAATTACAATTTTTACAAGAAGCTATGTACAAACCCTGAGTGAAGCCTGAATGTTAAAGTTTCCTTCGTAAAAAGAAGAAAAATCAGGCTTAGTTGTGACACTGTTAAACGCGGCCAGTCCGGGGTAAGTGCATCGGTGCCAGTTCAGTGTCTCTCCAAAGAAAAGTCTTTAAAAACGAAGGACTCCAGGTCTACACACATCCACAGCAGGAGAACAGCTTCTTCACTGGGATTTTAAAGTATTTTGCAATGTGGTTTGCAACGATTCAGCGCTTAAAAAGATGTAAGAATATCCACGTTTCCGGGTTATTACAAAGTGAAATTATTGACAGACTCAAACTGCAAATGCAGTTCAGACTGAGGAGGCGAAAAGTATCTGGCAACAATAAAACAAACATCTAAATGTGTCATGGTCATTTCCCCCTAGTTTTTTTTATGTTAGACCAAAACTGAGCAAAGGATCATGGTTAATGTAGTTCCAACACAACATTTTAGACTGTCCAATAATTTAAGATTATGATGCCGCCTTTTTTTTGTTACATCCACAGATTTAAGCGCCTCATCGTCCACTGTGCAAAAGCCGCGCTCTCCCTGCAACTGTCTGTAGGGGGGGCTGTTTGTAGGGGAAAGGGGCTGTTTGGGGGTTGTTTTGGGGCTGTTTTGGGGTTGTTTGGGGGCTGTTTTGGGGTTGTTTGGGGGCTGTTTGGGGGGCTGTTTGGGGGCTGTTTAGGGGCTGTTTAGGGGCTGTTTTGGGGCTGTTTTGGGGTTGTTTTGGGGGTTGTTTTGGGGGTTGTTTTGGGGCTGTTTGGGGGCTGTTTTGGGGTTGTTTGGGGGCTGTTTGGGGGCTGTTTAGGGGCTGTTTTGGGGCTGTTTGGGGGCTGTTTTGGGGCTGTTTTGGGGTAGTTTTGGGGCTGTTTTGGGGCTGTTTTGGGGGCTGTTTTGGGGCTGTTTTGGGGCTGTTTGGGGGCTGTTTGGGGCTGTTTGGGGCTGTTTGGGGGCTGTTTTGGGGCTGTTTGGGGGCTGTTTTGGGGGCTGTTTTGGGGCTGTTTGGGAGCTGTTTTGGGGGTTGTTTTGGGGCTGTTTTGGGGCTGTTTGGGGGCTGTTTTGGGGCTGTTTGGGGGCTGTTTGGGGGCTGTTTGGGGGCTGTTTTGGGGCTGTTTGGGGGCTGTTTGGGGGCTGTTTTGGGGCTGTTTGGGAGCTGTTTTGGGGCTGTTTTGGGGCTGTTTGGGGGCTGTTTTGGGGCTGTTTTGGGGCTGTTTGGGGGCTGTTTGGGGGCTGTTTTGGGGCTGTTTTGGGGCTGTTTTGGGGCTGTTTGGGAGCTGTTTTGGGGTAGTTTTGGGGCTGTTTTGGGGCTGTTTTGGGGCTGTTTTGGGGGCTGTTTTGGGGCTGTTTTGGGGCTGTTTGGGGCTGTTTGGGGGCTGTTTTGGGGCTGTTTGGGGGCTGTTTTGGGGCTGTTTTGGGGCTGTTTTGGGGCTGTTTGGGGGCTGTTTGGGGGCTGTTTTGGGGCTGTTTGGGAGCTGTTTTGGGGCTGTTTGGGGGTTGTTTTGGGGCTGTTTTGGGGCTGTTTGGGGGCTGTTTGGGGGCTGTTTGGGGGCTGTTTGGGAGCTGTTTGGGGGCTGTTTTGGGGCTGTTTTGGGGCTGTTTGGGGGCTGTTTTGGGGGCTGTTTTGGGGCTGTTTTGGGGCTGTTTGGGGGCTGTTTGGGGGCTGTTTTGGGGCTGTTTTGGGGCTGTTTGGGGGCTGTTTGGGGGCTGTTTTGGGGCTGTTTTGGGGCTGTTTGGGGGCTGTTTGGGGGCTGTTTGGGGGCTGTTTTGGGGCTGTTTGTGGGCTGTTTGGGGGCTGTTTTGGGGGCTGTTTTGGGGCTGTTTGGGGGCTGTTTGGGGGCTGTTTGGGGCTATCTCGGGGACAGCGGGGCGGCCGTGGTGAAGGCGGCGGAGTTTCGCGGGGAGCCGAACGGCGACGTGGGCGAGAGGCGGCGGGGGCTGGCGAGCAGGTCCCCGTTGTGCAGTTTCCACAGCAGCTCCTCGTTCTCCATCGACAGGCGCTTGTTCACCTTCGACTCCTTCTGGAGCGTCTGCTGCAGAATGGCCTGTTCGCTCGACAGCTGCCTGCAGGGGGCGACACCGAGGGGAGACACGTTTAAGATCACATTTATTTAAGGTGCGTTTATTTCAGTTCAGACGTGGACTTGGTCTGGTCCTGTTCTAGTGTTAAACATATTGTTAAAGACGAGGTCTATGGGGCAACAACTGATAAAACACAAGATATTAACTCATCATTTACATTCGGTTAGGCTGAACATTCTATATTCACCAAAAACGACACATTAAAAGTGGTCTTGATCACCTGCCCAAAAAGAATTTTTTAAAGTTAATTCTTCCTAAAGTTCTCATGTACAAACACTAACTGTTACTAAAACTGATAGTTTTGAATTGTCTTGGTTCACACAAAAACTAGAATAAGACCAAATATTAAAGAGGATTTTAGGATTTTGTGTTGAAATTATCTTCTGTGTGAAAACACAGAATTTTCCTTTTCCAGCTACTTTTTATTTTAGTTTTTAACATAATCATCAGAACAGGTTCACGTTAAGTTTATTAAAGTTTCATCGCTCGAACTTTATTTCTACAACAACCAGGACTAAACCAGGACTAAACCAGGTCTAAACCAGGACTAAACCAGGACTAAACCAGGACTAAACCAGGACTAAACCAGGACTAAACCAGGACTAAACCAGGTCTAAACCAGGACTAAACATGATCCAAAGAAAATCAAATATCCTTTATTTACACGATCAGTTTTAAACCACATTTTCACATGTGTTTGTATTTTTCAGCCCTTTCAGATTAAATGTAGAAACTCGTTTAATCATTTTAATGTTCTAAATCTAAATTCAAACGTGTTCATTTACCTCCACATAGAAATACAGAATATATCACAATACACTTTCTTTCTTCGGGTTAGTGATTAATACCCCACAGAAGTCAAATACCCCACAGAAGTCAAATACCCCACAGAAGTCAAATACCCCACAGAAGTCAAATACCCCACAGAAGTCAAATACCCCACAGAAGTCAAATACCCCACAGAAGTCAAATACCCCACAGAAGTCAAATACCCCACTTGAATAATAAATAATAGTTAAATAAAGCGGTCGTACTTGGACAGAGCAGCGTGACGGTCCATTCTCGCTTTATAATCCTCGTTCTCCTGCTGCACTTTTTTCAGACACTCCCCCAGTTTAATGTTGGCCTCCACCTGCAGGAAACAGCAGAACTGAAGCTAAACCCACAGCCGCCGACCCCCAGAGGCAAAACATTCAGTTCAGACGCTTTAGCCTCATATTGAGGTTATAGAGTGAACACAGGGAGGAGGAGGTCAGTTATTGTGGCCAAATTCATCATTATCGTACCAGTTTGTCCAGGTCCATGAGTTTCTTGTCCTTCTGGTGCAGTTGGTTGTTCTTGATTTCCAAAACCACTTTGAGACTCTCCAGCTCCTGCTCCAGGTACAGCGTGTGCGAGTCCTTCTGAAAAACACACCGGGCAGTTTAACACAGGTGAAAAACACACCGGGCAGTTTAACACAGGTGAAAAACACACCGGGCAGTTTAACACAGGGGCATTTGTAGTTTCTGCTTTAAAAGAGGCCGTTTCTGTGAGATCTGGAGTCACTTTACACACACGAGTGTCCCTGATATGACTGAGACGTGTTCACATGAAAAAGACCATCGAACTTTTACTGAGAACAACTGTGATGCTGCTTTATGTATGTACAGACTCAGGCTGTCCCCAGGTTTGACTTCCCCAAATTTGAGACTTTTTAAAGACCTTTTTAATGTAAATGAAAATTAAGACCAACATCGCCTCCATTATGTGGGCGAAAAACCCCAGATCCATTTCTGACCTTTACTCACAGCTTTAAATATCCAAAAAATACTTTCATGATAGAATCTCATCTGCACTTCTCGTAAAATGGCCAAAAAAATCATTTATAACTGGTGACATTTTATAATAAGGTGCCATAATAAACAGCAAACTAATCATTACCTAACCCTTCGTTAATATTTATAGTTCAGTGATTATTTTGTATTTGTTCAAACATTAATACACAGATTTCATACAAACAATTCATGTTTAGTTAATGAATGTTAATAAACTGCCGTCAATATAAGTTTAACACTTAAGTCATTTCCCTTGTGGATCAATAAACCTCCACAAAAACACAAAAACTCTGTCAGTCGTTTGTGCTTCGTTTGTGCTCATCTGATGGCAGCAAAACTCCACAAAACTAAAAAAGAAAAAACTCCACAAAACTAGTGTCGATAAACGACCTGAGGCTGTGGAAAAGTCTGTGTTATTATAAAATCTGAATCAAAAGCAAAAGACTAAAGACTGAAACAGACTTTTCCTCAGCCTCAGGTCGTTTCTCTTCTCTAGTTTTGTGGAGTTTGTCTCCGTCAGCTGAGCAGAAATGACGTCCTGTAATTACCACAGAAATAATAATGAAGAATTTTAGAAATAAACTCACACAAATGAAACTGTCACAGCACAAAACAGCACAAACCAAATACAAACGTTTTCTGTCATTTTCTTCTGTTTTGAGGCTGTTTCACATTCTGAGGTTCTGGACGACGTCATCGACCAAAATAAAACTGTGAATATCTGAAGAACCAGAATCACAAACTGAACTTTTTGCAGCACAATCGACTGACAGAGTTTTTTGCAGGTTTGAGTTTGAGGCGACTTCAGCGGGTGACCGATACACCAGTGCACGTTGGTTTTTGTCCAGCAGGGGGCAGTTGCGCCTCACACACATATTGGACTGTACCAGGCTCTTGTCGTTGAGGATCCTCTTCCTCCTCTCCTCTTCAGCGTCCAGTTTCTCCGTCAGCACTTCCTTCTGCGCCGTCAGCTCCAACACTTTCTCCTGAAACACGAGAAGCTCCTGATCAACCACTGAATCCCACACAGAGTTTAGAACAGATCAGGACCAAATGTTTATTATTACATTTCGTATGGATTTTGTGCCTTACACTTTGTACATACAACAGGAGCTCCACTAAAGTGTCATTTCTAATCAAACAAACGTCTTTTCAATAGAAAACGTGTTTATTTACTTAGATTCTCTTCAAAATGAACTCGAATCATGAAGTGACCTGTGTGATGAGGGAAATGTGTGAGAAAGTGGTGCAGCAGCTGAGTAAACAGCTCTTGTTTGCAGAGACGGTGAGTTTGAGGTTCAGTTTTGATGGGAACAAAGAGATTCTTACGGAGAGAGAAGCTTCAGTCTCCTTCAGACTCTTCTCCAGGTTTTCCACTTCGGTTTGTTGTGCCGCCTTCAGCTCTGAACACAAACACCACAGAATAATGAGAAATATTCATAATAATATTTTATTTCGAGGCGCCTTTATAGACACTCAAGGACACTGTACAGGGACAATTAAAACAGGCAATTTTTAAAATACAAAACAAAGAAATTAGACAAAACGAGACACGTAAAAATGGACGATGAGGAGGAGATGGATAAAAGGTCCGAACGGATAAAAGGATCAGAAAAAATGACTGGTAAATTTTATATTCTCGCGATAATTGACAATTGTATAATATCTGCTTAAACATGGAAGGGTCAGGGTCAGTCATGTGGCCCGAGGGCCAGATCCGGCCCTCCAGGACCTTAAATCTGGCCCTCGGCTGATTTTTTATTCAAAAGCACAAATGAGACTTTCCTCTTTCCAAACGCTGTGAAAGGACGATCGTTCTGACTGTGACCGGGACCCTCAGCAGCAAAATGTCCAACATGAGGAAAGTGGAGCTGAGGGCAGGATTTTCCAACAAAAATGTTCCAACAAAAATGTTCAAAAATTCTTCTTTGTTCAGGGAGTTGAGTGGGAAACCTGTGCTCGGTGTGTTTGCAACAAGTGACGATGCTCAAGAAATATAATCTTAAACTCCACTACGAGACATGGTGAAAAACACAATAACAAACGGAGAATTGAGAAAACAGAAGAAAAACGAGTTATTGCTGAGACTGAAGAAACAGACGTCTGTTTTCCACCTGGAGCCGAGAGGTTTGTGAAGCTGCTGTGAACGACACATGACAGAGCATATTCTATATAATATATTCTAATAATATTTAGTCAAAACAAATCAGATATTTGAATGACCATGACGCCTCCTGTGGCTCTCAGAGGGGTTCTGGGGGTCGGGGGCTGTGAGGCAGATGCCCCCAGGACCCAGCAGGACAAAGTGGGAGAAGATGGAAGGAAAATCAAATAAAAAAGATTTCTGTAATAGATTTGCATTTCTCTGCACAAATATTTGGACTTTTTGGCTATTTTTGGGGTGAGTTTTCTGATCCGGCCCCTTTGGTATAAGCAGGTTGTTCACGGCCCCTGGACCAACATGAGTCTGACCCTCCTGTTCTAATCGAACATAAGATTTTTAACTGTTTCAAAATGGCCTTTGTTGTCCCAGGGGGAAATATGTCTTATACTGTATGTGTTACTGTGAGATAATCATTCAGTTTATTTCATTTGGCAAAGGTAATAGTGAAATAAAACGATCTAAATTGTCCATGTGCTTTAATGATGTACAAAGCAAATTCTTGGATAATAAACCCGTCCTGACCTTGCACTGTGGCCTCATGCTGCTGTTGGAGACACTCCACGTTTTGGTTGTGTGTCTCTTCCTGTTTCTTCCTCTCTGCCTCCTGTCGACTCCTCAGATCCTCCACCTGAGCCGGAACCAGTCGTTCAGTGTTTAGACATTGAGACATTTAGACATTTAGACATTTAGACATTGAGACGTGCAGAAACTCGCCTGTTTCTCCATCAGATCTCTGTATTTGTCGGCCTCCTCCTGGTACATCTGCTGAGCCTTGTCCCACTCGCTCTGGTAGAAGCTCCGCAGCCTGTGGACAGAAACAGACGCATGTGCTTAGTTTAGTTAGACTCACCTCACAGCCACAAGGTCCTGGGTTTGATTCAGATTCACAGAGAAGAAAACTGTGTTCGCTGCTATTTTATCGTCTCACATGAACAAATAACTCCAAACTTATGATTCTCCACAGCTCATATTTCCCCTTATCGACGCGATAAATATGAACCCGGCTCTTCGCCGTCGTGTTTAAAGTGTAAGAGTGAGACGGGAACATTTACACACGGTTTTGGTCTTGTCCAAATGTGCAGCAAGTCTGGCAAATGATTGGGCAAGAAATACAAAAAAATCGGACTAATAATCCTTTATTTCTGTTGCTCGGTGTAAGTGACCCTGTGGTGAAGGACAAATACAACAGAAAACTGTGCAGGAGGCGGTTTTTCTGTGCTAGAAAAAGTCGACTGGTGAACGGGATCTGCTCAGACTCTAAAGCTCCACAGCAGAAGATGGTTCTTGGTTTCGTTTCTCTCGATCACCTGATGCGTCGGCTTCATCATAAGGACCATATTTTTAAGACTTGGGAATGTTTTTTGATCTCAGCTATTCCGAACAGGACATTTACTTTCTGACCCGGGTGTGTCTGTGTCTAATATATAAATGGGCCAATGTTTGGTTTGTATTCTTTTGTTATTATGTTGTATTTATGTTGTATTTAGTTTATACTAAAAAGCAGTAAATATATATGCAAAAAAACAACATATAACTCAGACTGGTGTAATGCAGCTCTGAACTCTGTTCTCCACATTTATCTGTGAAAGTGATGAGGAAAAGGTGAAGCACAAATGCACGAAGCGATTTTACCTTCTGCACGTTTTCCCACAAACAGAACAGTCTGTTTCTGCTCAAATAGGCCTGTCTCTGTTTCCATGTTTGCTTTGTCTTTTGGAAGTTGAGTCTAGAGCTGCAACTATCGAATATTTTTGGAATCGAGTATTCTGTCGATTATATCATCGATTAATCGAGTAATCGGATAAATCACACTTTTTTGTTTTTATACAACTATATCAATAGTGTGTAACGCAACATGAAAGGCCTCTTAAAATGAGCAAGCAATTTCTGTTATTCCTCACAAAAAGGTTTTTATTTAAAGTCAACATTTTTTTAAACAAGTGTAAAACCTTTGGCTTATTGGCTTATAAGACAGGAGTTTTCTAAGTGACAACGTTAATCCTTTAACTAGCCTAATTAATAAGCTAAATATAGAACTAGCGAACACATAAGTGTTCGTAAAACGTCGTAAAATATTTCCTTTCTCTGATATTGGAATTATTGATGCCAGCGGTTCTAGATTAAATCAGATTTTTGGTAAAAGTAGAACAACGAACTAGACGTTTCTGATATGGCAAACACCGAGTGTGTGCGTGTGTCTGTGTATACGTGAGGAAGGGAGTGATTTTGAGTGAGATCATTTGCTCTCTTGCTGCTCATTATGCCTCGTTACTATCGACTCATAACACAGGTTACAAATAATTACAAATACTGTACATTCTAATAGGCGTTACTTTTCATTTCAGTTAGCAATCGTAAAAGTATATTACCTCGTAGATTCTCCGACTCCGCTTAGAGAAGTACAGTTCACATGAGGATGCTTTCGCTTTAAGTGCTGCAGCATTGAAGACGTACTGTTGTGGTACATCAGGTTGGCTTTGCCAGTGCACACTGGCACCGGCCACATCATTATCTGCCATTTCCACACCGTGGAATAAATCGCGCCGCTTCAAATCTTTGACATGTACGTCATTGATAACTGTCCGTGTGAAACAGTGATCCCAGACTGGCGCAGCAGTCTACAAAGGAGGAGTGATACGATAGCAGAGACATTTTAAATAAATTGACTTTGGTGACATGAATTAACGAAGCCTCGAGGCAAAGAATTTGCCCCGAATATTTTTTGTAATCGAATTATCCGAGTTACTCGAGTAATCGTTTCAGCCCTAGTTGAGTCAGATGGATTCTCACGAGTTTGTGAAGTCACAAATATCATGAGAATTCCTCTGGCAGGTTTAGAGACACAGTGTGAGATCCACAGAGACGCCGTAAAATATGAAATAACTGCCGCCATCACTAAACAGACCAGGAATTTACCGGATTTTTAGGACCATAAGTCACACTTTTTTCAGGGTTTGGGTGGTTCCTGCGACTTATGCTCAGGTGCGACTTATATATCACATTTTTCACACAGTTCATAGACCAAAAATATGAATCGTAAATATGAATCAACAATGAAAAAGCAAATCATTATCTGTTTTTTCATTTTGGTTTTAGAGACAAATAATAAAGAAAAGAGGTTTTTTTTTTCTTCTTATGTTTGGTTCTATATTTAAAAACGAATGAACAAATGACACACGGATTCTTCTCTATTCTGTTGTTTTTATTACTATAACTTCTAGAACTCTTTTGAGATGAAATGCAGGTTTTTGGTCTCTGATTTCATAAAATAAATTTCCCCCAAAAAGTGCGACTTGTACATGTTTTTCTCTTCTTCATTCTGCATTTTTTGGGGCAGGAGATTAATTCCTTCAGCAAAACGGAGGAAATCTGGGACTCAAATTCTTTTAACCAGTATGACGATAATTCAGGCGACTTTCTATACAGACGTAGATGAGTTCATTTGAAATGTTACAACAAACAGCAGTTTTTTTGTTAGTTTATGCGATATCAGGCGTGTGGTTTTAACTTTCCTTCCTGTAGAGACGTGAGCATCAGTCCTGCTCCTGTTGCTGCAGCGCGACATTAAACTCACCGTTATTTATCTCAATATTCACCTGCACTCGGCTCTTATTGGTATTTCACTGTGTTCCGAACAGGCGCCTCCGTCACGCTCACATCTCTCACCTGTTCACTGTTTTGCGGAGGTGTTTTTGTGGTGTGTGTTCGCTGCGCTCACCTGTTCTCCAGTTGGTCCAGCTCCTCCTTGTGCTGCTGCTGTAGTTTTCCCAGCGCCGCCTCCAGCCCGAGCCTCACCTCCTCCTTCTCCTGCTGCAGCTGATCACAGCACCGGGACGTGGACACTGCCAGACAAACAGCAGATGCACTTAACTGCTGCAAACTTGAGGCTTACGCGACCTTCAAGTCACAATAATCAAGACATTATTATATTCAACAAGGACAATAATAACGTTAAAAGGAAATATGGTTTTGGTTGGTTTGCTTATGGTTTTGCTCTGATCATATTTTAATTTTTTTTATTCTTTTAGGACTCGTCTGATCAAATCTGAGCCTTTATTCCTATTTTAATATTGCTGCTCTTGCTTTGTATTTGTGCAGCACTTTGGAAACTGTTTGTTTATGACCTGTGCTGCAGAAATAAAGTGGATTAGACTGAAATAAAACATACTGACAACACAGAACACTGAGGAACAGCAAAATAAATCCATACAGGTACGAGCGTGTAGACGTTACTGAACATGTGCTGAAGGATCATTTCATTTAAAACGTCTTTGAATATTCACAAAAACAACTTTATTTGCAGTTTACATATTTGTTCACATTTCTCTCTCCTCCCGACTTCTTTACATTTTTAGCCCAAAAGCAATGAACATTCTTCTGATTCTCGCTCTTCACTCTGAGCGTTTGCACAGGTAAAATTACACTCGACGCTCACATCTGCATTCCTCTGTAATGACTCGAACAGGCAAGAGTCAGCGGCAAACAGGGCCACACGTCAGGGCCAATTTAAACCTCTGCAACACGCCCCAAAGCCCCGACCGCCAACACAACACAGAGACGAACAAACACAGAGACGAACACAGAGACGAACAAACACAAGATACAACACAGAGACGAACAAACACAAGACACAAACACAGAGACGAACAAACACAAGACACAAACACAGAGACGAACAAACACAGAGACGAACAAACACAAGACACAAACACAGAGACGAACAAACACAAGACACAAACACAGAGACGAACAAACACAAGACAGAAACACAGAGACGAACACAGAGACGAACAAACACAAGACACAAACACAGAGACGAACAAACACAGAGACGAACAAACACAGAGACGAACACAGAGACGAACACAAGACACAAACACAAGACACAAACACAGAGACGAACACAAGACAGAAACACAGAGACGAACACAGAGACGAACACACACAAGACACAAACACAGAGACGAACAAACACAGAGACACGAACACAGAGACGAACAAACACAGAGACGAACAAACACAGAGACACGAACACAGAGACGAACAAACACAACACCAGGTACGGCCGGTGTCTCTAAGGAAAATAGTTACGCTGCAAAATACACTGAAGTTAAACCTGCCACGAGAACAAATTCTGAAGTGTTTTATTAGAAAACTGACACTAATTTATGCCACTGACTGATGCAATAAGCCTGAAGCAGGATTATCCCCCAAAACTCTTCTAAAAGTACAATCCTGAAACCCAATGAAAGCTCTGTGAAGGAACGCGCTCTGACTATACTGACTTTTTAATTGAAGCCTAAACGGCGCCACAGGGACGATCTGAGGTGTTGTTTGCTCACAGTTTAACTTATCTGAAATGATAAAGTGTTTGTCACCTCAAAGAGCCCCAGTGACAAAAGCCGATACGTGTGATTGACCCAAAGGATAAAACAGAGAGGAGCTAAATGTCACTAAACTATGGTGTAGCAGGTATAACATCTATAGAGTAAAGAGGGACCAGATTTTCAAAATAAAACACTGGGACAGCCCCGGTCTGTGGTGGTTGGTCATAAAATTGTGAATTGTGTGCGTAATTAAAGAAAACTGTTCTGCACTTGGCCCATTCATAACATGTCACTACATAAGATAAGATAAGATAAGATAAGATAAGGTAAGACAGGACTTTATTGATCTCGCACAGTAGCTCCAGGACAGTTTAGTGCAAAAAAAGAAAAAAGTGTGATGCAATCAAGATAAAGAATAATAATAAAAATAGAAATAATAATAAAAAATGCACAGTGCCCTCAGACGGCTGATGTCCAAACACTGTCCAAAAAAAAATATCTGAACAAGGCTTTTTTGCCGAAAGATAATCACTAATGTTTTTGGGCCGTCTGACTGTGCTGTGCTTTTTCTCACTTTTATGCTGCTGTTCTTTGCATTTGTGCCTCGAAGAACTTTGCTGTGTGTTTTCTGTTACATTTAACATGTCACTACAGTCACATTTTCTTTGCGTTTTGGTCATTTTTAAGCAACTTTTCTGTATTTTACCTAAACAAATGACAATTTATGCTCCTCTTTACTTGACACATATCAGATTGGTCAAAATAGGACATTTCCTGGGACATTTCTTATATAAAACTGGGACAAATCAGTGGTTTTGGATAAATCTGCAGGGACATGGGGACATGGGGCTCAAAACTGGGACTGTCAGGGGGGAAATGGGGACGTCTGGTCAGCCTGGTATCGTAGTAGTAGTAGTAATATTAGTATTGTTTGGGCTAGAACCAGACGATTAGAAGCGGCTCAGGGAGGGAGGAGGCAGAGACCTGCAGGCTGCTTTTGATGGCACCAACAACAGGCAAACCCACAGTGCAGAGTGGCCATTCAGTGTAATAAACCCAATATTTACAAATGATAAAGTCCAGAGATATAAGCACTATGCAAGAAAAATAAACTATTATCACAACAGCAGGAAGTGCTGCGGTGTCGAGTCCGATCACTGATTTTCTACAGCAAAATCCCTGAGGAAAAGTGTCACATATTTTTGAGCAGCTTCATAAATCTGCCCCAACACCAAATCTTCATCCAACAACAAAGAACAGATTCTGTCCATGAAGAATTTATCCACAACGATCGAGGGAAGAAAATAGAGTGAGAGATTTGTGCAGTTTAAATGGTCGACATTTAATCTGTGAACATCTCAGTCTGTGCGAATATCCACATCACAAAATCTATTTTTAATTTTAATTGTAGAATCTGAGTG
The DNA here is from genome assembly GCA_030686955.1 of Odontamblyopus rebecca. Classification (NCBI taxonomy): domain Eukaryota; kingdom Metazoa; phylum Chordata; class Actinopteri; order Gobiiformes; family Gobiidae; genus Odontamblyopus; species Odontamblyopus rebecca. The sequence continues at coordinate 583,249 of CM060658.1, read as the reverse complement.
AACAAGTTCTTTATGTTTTATTCAGGACCAGAACATTAGTTTTGCTCAGTCGTTTCCTTTAAGTTTTCGTCTTTCTTCCCTTGATCGTTGTGGATAAATTCTTCATGGACAGAATCTGTTCTTTGTTCCTTGTTGGATGAAGATTTGGTGTTGGGGCAGATTTATGAAGCTGCTCAAAAATATGTGACACTTTTCCACAGGGATTTTGCCGTAGAAAATCACTGACAGGAAGTTGTGTGACTCGACATCGTCTCACTTCTTCAAGTTTGTTAGATTCATGAAAGTTCATCTGACTGAATGAGACGACGCACACAGATCAAGTGCAATTGTTTTCCACACACAGAAAAACCGTCCATTTGACCCGGGGCAACAGAGCGGTGGGTCACAGTGATTTCCTGAGGACAGCTGATGTTTCACTCGCAGGTTTGAAGTGTGAAGTGTGGATGGACCTGTTCTGACTCCTGCCCCCGAACTCTTGTCTTTACCAAGAGAAAAACTTAAAGTAATGCCACACTGCCCAGTTTAGCAGCTCTGTCTGAAACGTGGCTCTGAGCCGAGGTATTTAGGCTTTTAGAAAAATACTTAAAAAAATCCTGAGCCCCAAACGTTTACACTGTGACGTGTTTCATTATCAGACTATAGTTTTATATGGGCTATTTTGGCATTTAAATCTGGTGTCAGTCATTTCATAGCTGATGACCGAGCGTTTTAAAGAGTCCAGATGAAATATACAGGAGGGTGTGACATCATTTAAACCTGGAGTGGGCAATTATTTTTTCCACGGGGCCACATGAGAAAGTTACTTGTATTTCTCTATAAAAAGCAGTAAATATCATTGTTTTGATGAGCTGGTAAGACTGGTAAGAGTTTATGTTCTGACTAAGCAATGAAAAAGTGAAGCTGCCTTACAAAAAACGTCATTTAAAAACACCTAAAATAAAAAGAATGCAGTTTTTAGTCGATGCAAGAGGCAAAATGATCCAATGTGTTTATTTTGTGATTCTAAATGAGCTTAAACGATCGGCTCAGAGTGAACCGAAGTGTGGCAGCAGCAGCATAAACATCTATATTGCAGAAGTTTATAAGGAAACAGTTGCAGAGCAGTTGTTGTATTTGTGGGACAAAGCCTCTGACAGCTGGACCCACACAGCTCTGCTCTTTATTACAGACTCTGTAACACATGTGCAGGGACAGGTGCTGGAGACGTCCAAGAACTAGAACCGTTTCTCAGGGCGGAGAGTTTATGTTCAAGGTTTTATACGTGTTAAGATTCATTTAGTTTTAGTACAGTCGACATTTACTGAAATATTGGCTTAGGTCCTATAGTATTAGTCAATAATAGACACTTTGGTTCAGAGTTATGCAAGAAAATCACCTTTTAACTGAAATTCTGTAATAGTCAATGATCTTTTTTTTTTTTTTTACTAGACCCACTTCAGATTTTGATTTCTTGTGTTACAGGACTTGTACCCTATTCTGTCCTATTCTGTCCTATTCTGTCCCATTCTGTCCTATTCTGTCCTATTCTGTCCCATTCTGTCCTATTCTGTCCAAGTGTTTGAGCGAAATGTGTGTTGCCCCAGTCCAGATGGAGCAGCTCTTGAGCAGCTCTTGAGCTGAGTACTGTCTGCATCTGATAAAAACTTTATTGTCCAGTAATCAGCAGATGAGCGTTAGTAGAAAAGCCTTTGTTTGCTTTATCGCGAGGGCAAAACTGGGCCCTGAACACGAGCAGATTATAGATCTTAGAGGTTAAAATAAAATAAAGATCTCAAGTGAAAATCTTACCAACTCCTACTACACACACGACAACAAAACGTGCACACAAATAATTTAACTTGCAAAGAGGGTCAGCAGGTTGTGACCAAGTTAGACAACACACCTCCTCACCCCCTGCCTTTATTTTAAGCCAGATGCCTTCCCAAGCACCTCTTATATTATTTTTACGCTTAAAACTGGCGCTTAGAGAAATGCGTTTGTTGGATTATGGAAAATTATGCCTTTGTGTGTATAAAGTAGCAGAGAATGTTGAATAGGGGGGTAATAAAATCATAGTAGTCATGGAATCTTAAAAGCAACACACGAGGTCATTTTACACAAACCAGTGACAGGTTTTTACAAGGATGTCAAAGGATGATTAACCGCTGCGGTGTTCTGGTATTTTTAAAGATTTATTGCTCAAATGTCTAAAAGTCACACATTTCACAACCCACAGAACATCGCAGACAGCTGCAGTTTGTGCTCGTCTGACAGGTTTACTCTCCATAAATTGCACAATATCGAAGCAACGACAGGAACTTTGCACAGTGTTTTGTACCAACACTTTAGTACATCGAGTTTGGAGCTGAATCCCACAATCAGCTTATAACAGGTTTTCATGTTTCTCTAACTGTGCCTTGGTTTGGTGGGATAGAACCTGTGCTCAGTGTTTGTTCTTCTACATGACTGAATCTGCTTTATTTTATGGGCATCAGACTGAATATATTGTATGTAGAATGTGGTGGAGTTAAACAGAGACCAAAAGAACATGAACATGAATATTTATCGTGTCATTATCAGTTAAGTGGGAGTTTATGGGAAAACACCGAGAACAAAAGCACAATACAGCAGAGAGAAGGGAGTGAAAATGCAGGAAAGGAGGGGATTTTTTTCAAATTCAAGAAAACTAGGGCTGATTTTTCGTGGAACATTAAAAACACAGTGTGTAACTTTCTGGAGGTGGCACAATTCCACAGAAAAAGAAAATTAAACCGTCCTTCAGAACTTTCCCCATGGACAGATGTATGTGCATTAGATTATAGTCAAAGGAATAACACTTCCATGGAAACAAGAGCAAACAGGACCACGGTCTGAGAAATAAACACAACTGACAAAACACAACAACAAAATGTACTTTTATTTTTATTTTTATATTTATTTTGGCCAAAAATGTGACATACTGTGGCTTTAAATGTAATGGAATGTGTGGTCTGTCCAAACATTCTGCAGGTTCAAATGGGAAGAGGATCCAGCGTTCATCTGAGCTTAAAGGGACAGTTCAGAGTTTTGTTCATAGTTCCTCATTTCCTGCTGATCCAGAGTGTTGGAGACGTGTGGAGACACTTGTTTAAATCTTCCTCCAGTCCTTGTATTTGCAGAGGTGCTGGTGCTGGGCTAGTGCAGGTCAATGGCCACAGTCTATTAGACTATTAGAACTGCAGACTGTCCCTGTGAACGTCTGTGTCTGTAGAATAATGTCTGAAATAAAACTAACGCTGCATCACATGAATCTTCACATGTTGAGGTTCTATTTTCTCATATCTCAGTCGCCGCTGCTGAGCTTCTGTCAGGAAGAACAACTCACTGCTGCTCAGCAGGGATGTCCTGATCTCTTTTATGAGTATCTGACAGTGTTGGATTCAGTCATGTGATCAGACTGATCCAGTGTCACATGTTTTTGTGGCATCGACGCACTTTACAGCCGCCGTAAATCCAAACGCCGCTGTGTCGCTGTGTGGGACTTTTCACTACAACAAAACGAGTCAAACAGCGACGCAAATGCTGCAAACAAACAGTTTGTCCTGGAGGAACCAGCAGAGCCACTTTAACACCACCACTTTGATTTGTCACTTACAAAAGAATCATCCGGAGTTTGAGATTTACAACCCAAAAAAAGGGTATTGGAAAGAGCATTTCTTAAAAAAATCAGATCAGAAGCCAAAAAATCTTGATGGAGACATTTCTGCTGCTCAGACACAAATCCTTCAGATGCAGCGGTCGGTTTGACTCTAAAATGATTCTGTGACACAGACGTTCACAGGGACAGTCTGGAGCTATAATAGTTTCCTCGGGTCTGTGGAGTGGGTCAGACTGTTTTTAGTGGCAGGACGACTGTGGCCATTGACCTGCACTAGCCCAGCACCAGCACCTCTGCAAATACAAGGACTGGAGGAAGATTTAAACAAGTGTCTCCACACGTCTCCAACACTCTGGATCACCAGGACATGAGGAACTATGAACAAAACTCTGAACTGTCCCTTTAACCTGAACAGTGATGCTGCTCCGTCCACATGAACTTTAACAGTGAAACTACTTTTTTCAGGGAGCGGAGCGGAGGCGCAGGTTTGGCCCGAGTTAAAAGAATAAAGAGGTTTTCGTGCAGCTGTGAGTCTGTGCTCACACCGGGTGGTGACCATAGTTTGCATTCCTCTGCCTCGTGCGTAAAGAGCTAAAGGTCAAATGGACAGTAAAGCTTTAAAGAGAAGAAACAGCGGGAGGGAGGAGGGGAAAGTAAAAGCACAAACCAGTTTATATCTTGCACAAAACTGCATTATGGTAAATATGAACTAAATGCTGCTACTGGACTAAATAACTTAGGGGAAAAGTTTATTGTCAATGAGCTAAAGAGGAAGATACTGCAAAAAAAGGGAGAAAACGGCTTTGTTTTTTTGCATTAAACTGAGACAGAATCATGTAGAAATGTGTTTTAAGAATTATTTTTTCATGTTGTCACCACACGTCTTCTTTGCATCTGGACTGTATTTATTAACAGCTGACACAACCCACTGACAATTTCATTTTTCTGAATTTTCTATCCTAAAATGAAGGGAACATGAACTAAAACGGCCACAGTTTTTCCCCGCGATATTTCTGGCACAGCAGATCCTTCAATTACTGGTCCGAAGGGTCAAAAGTAAAAAAAAAACAATAAATAAATGAAAAAGTATGGCAGACCATGTCTCATTTTATTGAGCTTTTGAGACTTTGGCTCCTCGACTAAAACTCAGACTTAACCAGAACTAAACCCAGTCAAAGTGAAATACATTTGTAATAAAAACACGAGTTTGAGTTTCTAATCTGGACTCAATCAAAGCGACAAAACTTCTCCTGCAAAACACTGAACACAAACCACCTGAAAAACAATGTGGAATCGTCAAGATATTTGATTTTTCATATAGTTATAACATAAAGTCTCATATTATTTTAACATAAACTAAGAACTGTTCTGCAAAAGGACCAAACAAAACCCCCAAATCATTTAAGAACCAGGACTAAACCAGGTCTTAAATGGACTAAACCAGGCCTAAACCAGGTCTTAAATGGACTAAACCAGGCCTAAACCAGGTCTTAAATGGACTAAACCAGGACTAAACCAGGTCTACGGTTTTATGTGAGTGAGCGTCAAACCAGGACTACACCAGGACCAAACCAAGACCGAACCAGGACTAAACCAGGCTTGAACCAGGACTAAACCAGGACTAAACCAGGACTAAACCAGGACTAAACCAGGATTTAATCAGGATTATTTTTTAATGTCCGTCTACAGTTTCACGTGCTTTTGTAGTGAGTGTGAAGTCTTATATCTCCTGTTGTAGTCTAAGTTTAAACAGACTATATTTAAGTTAAATCGAACACTATCAGGTGGCATGTGGGGCACAGATGTAGATTCCTGTGTTTCCAAAATAAAACCTTGGTACGGACAGTGAAATAGGTCAGAAGTCAATCTTAAATGTTATTTAAATATGGTAATATTACAAAAAACACCAAAAACAAATGTTTCAAAGATATAATGTCCTCTGCAAGTCCTTTAAAGATGCAGAATTTACCTTTTGAATGAGTGAACTGAATGATGATTTTGATGAGGATGATTTTAAGGTGCTGAGAGATCTGGGTTTGAAGGAGGAAATGATCATTATAAAGACATTTATTTTATGAACTATAACATCAACCCGCCTCGAGTTGGAAACGACAAAGGATCATAGCCTGAAGTACTGTCCATAATCTCACAGAAAACAGCGGCACAAACTCAGCAGACTGAGACCTGACAGCTGAAACTGAAGAATACAAACTACAGAAATGAGACGCTTCAGAAGAATACTGGGCATTTCCTACTAGGACCCGACCGATATATCGGTCGGCCAATTTTATCGGCCGATATGAGCACTTGGAAACATATCGGCCTAAATCTTGCCGACATGGGCCGATATTCCACATGGATGTTTTACCTCGTTCTAAAGCTCAGACTCTATATTCTGCCCATTTAGTCCAGTTTACAGACAGATAAATGTCCTGATCTGTGGCGGGGCATCAGGGTTTATCTGCAGAGTCATTTGTCTGTGATGTCATTTTGCCCCTGAACGCATCACCATGTGCACTTGTTTACACCTGCACAACACTGAGATTGTGTTGTTTTTGCGGCCGCTCAGTGGGAGTCTGGATTAAAGGACAGTTCTTAGTGCTGATCTGAAAGGAGCCTGTGTGAGGCTGAGTGTTCAAATGTGTCAGTTTGAAGCTCGTTTTGGTTCTTTCTCATTGGTTAGCGATTAGCTGCTGTAGCTCGCACACATAAACAGGCTGTTTTCTCTTCTGTTAGCGACTGTAAAGTGACTCTAGTGGCCGTATATATGTTACTGGACACACACTGATATGGAAATGAGCTGTGAACAGAGGTGTGAATTATCCACATTTAGCAGATCATTCATTACCGCGGCGCACACGCATTTACCACTAAAGGCTAACAGCTGTAGTTTACATACAGAACTTTCTTTACTGGCAAGAATATCGTACAAAAACACCATTAAGCCGAGCGACTCTTTAAATATGACGTAAAGAGGCAGAAGAACAGGAAATGTCGCCTAAAAAACCCGACTGAAAATCCAATAGAGCCAAACCGAAGTTTTATACTGAAGATTTACAGTGAATTTTTACATCATAAATATATCGGCAGCTCCAACTCCTATTTTATCGGAATCATATCGGCCGCAACAAAATCCATATCAGTCGGGCTCTATTTCTTACAAAGACCTTGATTTAGACCTGGCTTAGTCCTGGTTTTAGTCCTGGTTTAGACCTGCTTTAAGACCTGTTTTAGACCTGGTTTAGTCCTGGTATTAGTCCTGGTTTTAGTCCTGGTTTAATGCTCGTTTAGTCCTGGTGTTAGTCCTGCTTTAAGACCTGTTTTAGACCTGGTTTAGTCCTGGTTTAGAGGCACAGGAGGAAGGTCCACACTCGGTGTCTGCGGCGTACGGGAGGAGGTGTGTTGGCTCTAAAGACGTTTTATTTGACTGTTATGTGATGGAAATGTCACTTTGTCAAGATAAAGAATGTCCTGTTTGGGTTCATATAACTAGTGACTCACAAAGTGCTAAAGTATCTCTGTGGTCCCTGCAGTGGACCTGCTGTGTCGGGGTCCCTGCAGTGGACCCGCTGTGGTCCCTGCAGTGGACCCGCTGTGGTCCCTGCAGTAAACCTGCTGTGTTGGGGTCCCTGCAGTGGACCCGCTGTGGTCCCTGCAGTGGACCCGCTGTGGTCCCTGCAGTGGACCCGCTGTGGTCCCTGCAGTGGACCCGCTGTGTCGGGGCTTCTTAAGGCAGGACATTATGTTCAGGATTTTTCTATCAGGGTTAAAACAACAGGCTGTTGTTTTATTCTCATCATTTAGAATTATTGGTGCTCATGAGTTCATCTAATCGATGCCCCAGTTTAACTCGTCTCCTTTTGAGAACTGTGCAGATGCTGGAGTTTGTTCTGCCTCATGTTGATGTGACGTTTGTCGCCTGTTTTGGTTTTGCCATGGGTCAGATTAGGGACAGACGGACCTCGCGGGAGGGACAGAAGGTTTCTATGATTGAAGACAACTTCTCTCACGTTTTTTTTATTCTCCATCCATCCATCTTCTCCCGCTTAATCCGGCTGGGTCGCGGGGGCAGTTTGCTGCCCAATACTCATAGCACCTGACCCCCCCTATGAACCCCTCTGCAGGTGGTGAACCCACAGGAGGATTTTTTTTATTCTCAGATTTAAAATTCCACAACAGTTACACGACCAGTATCTACAAATGTAGAATTACATTTAAAAACAAACTAAAATAAAAATACATGTAATGAAAAACTCATAATTTCCCAAAGTCACAGGAGCCGCGGGGCCGACCCCTGGGCTGGACGGACACTGGGACATTTCAGACAAAACAACATCTCCATGGCAACAAGCAGACGGCAAACCCTCCACCGGAAAAGCTACGCAGTGCAGCTTTAAACATGATCGGCCTTGTTGTGATATCTTCTGAAACTATTTTTGAAAATACAATCACTTTATATCCAAATGACCAAGAAACACTTTAACATCCCACAGTAAAGTTTGACACTGTTATAACTGTTCGTACGTTTAGTTTAGATCCACAGAAACACATTTTACTGGATTTGTTTGTCCCAGACTGCGCAGACACGATTTGTTTAAGGAAATACGTCAAAATGGCCACACCCACAGCACAGGAAACCATCCAACGACATCATATTTTGCTTTGCATTGTTAATCACTATGGCAACAATTCAAATGTTTCATATTTCTGAAACCCCTGGACAGAGCTCAGAGACACTGCAGTCGCCCCTCACCATGACCACGGCTCCTACAGGTTAAGACTATTTATATAAAACTTAAAACCAATTACACAGACCGACCGGCAAAGAAAAACTAAATTCTTGGATTTTTGATCATTTTTTTTACAGCTTTAAAACATATATAATAATTGTAAAAAAATAAAAGTGACTCCTTCACAGATTTCTTTACTTTTAGAACGTAACTCCTGCGATAAACGAGGGTCCACTGTACTCGCACATTTCTGCCTTTGCTTTATTTACCCTTAGACTCCAAGGGAAATGTCTCCATGGAGATGTTACACAGTATGGCATTAAACTTATCTTGTGTTTTTTATTTACTAGAAAACACCATGAAAATCATACAGTCTCCACAGACTGGACGTTTATGTAATTTGCCATAATGTTGAGCAAAAGCAATAATATAATCAAACCAAAGGTTTGCCCATCAGAAAAGTCAGATCTGGTTTAATCTGTGAATCAAACCATCAAATTCTGGTGAAATGTGGATGTTTGGTGCAACGCCCAAAGTTTTATGGGCAAACAACGTTTCATTTGTAAATTGAGTCTAATTACACTGCAGACAAATGACAGAGTTTCCTGTGGTGATAAAAGTGAAGATCGTAAAAGCAAAACACTGGAGGCAAAAAGAGGCAGGTTAGAGCTCGCGGAGAGGAAAACCGGGACTGAACCGGGACTGAACCGGGACTGAACCAGGACTGAACCGGGACTGAACCGGGACTGAACCGGGACTGAACCGGGACTGAACCGGGACTAACAAGGACTGAACCAGGACTGAACCGGGACTGAACCGGGACTGAACCGGGACTGAACCGGGACTGAACCGGGACTGAACCAGGACTAACAAGGACTGAACCAGGACTGAACCAGGACTAAAGCAGGACTAAAGCAGGACTAAACCAGGACTGAAGCTGGACTAAACTACAAATAAGCCAGGGAAGAACCAGGACCAAAGTCAGGGCCAAACCAGAAAAAATAAAACAGGACTAAACAAGAGACAAACCAAGACTTAACCAGGACCAAAACCATGAACCAGGGAAAACTCGGGACTAAACCCGGGGTGAACTTGACCTAAATTCTCATCAGCCTCTGACACTGCAGAATTTGAATGGCAGTTAACCTCATGGTCCAGATGCAAATCCAAACCATGGAGCTACCTAGAACTAACTAGACCATGATGCTTTGCTGCTGTCCGTTTTTCACACTGTTAAAGTGGTAAAAATCAGGTACAGCCTCTTTTATTTATACAGCCTTATTTATCTGTAAAGAAATCCAGGTTTCAATAAAGAGTTGGTTTAAAGCGACTTACCCAGTTCATCCCGGAGGGTGGACAGTTCCTGTGCGAGTTCCTTCTTCTGTTTCAAAGTCTCTTCGCGCTACAAAATAAAACAAACACAAAACTGTTAAAATCATGAACAAATAGAAATAATGGCTGCCTATATTCCAGTATTTTCTGATCTATGATGTAATATTGTTGTTCTGCCCCCAGTGGAGAAATGTTTGTGTTTTGAGTTGATCTGTTTTGTCTACTCAGAGCTTCCGTAGCCGCCATATTGTTCCAGTTCATGTTTAAATCCTATAAACTGTCTTTTGGCCCCATGAAAATATCTGCCTGTAAGTATTACAATGTTATAAGATGTTAACTCACTCTGTGGAGCACTTTAAGTTGTTTAACAGTTGAAATTCCTGCGAAAATATTCAACGCTAGTAGCATTAGCATGTCTATGGGAATTTCTATTATCATTAGCATTATGCTAATCGCTTGTTTAATAAACGTTTTTATGAGTCCAGCTAATGTTAAGATATGGTTCCGCATATAATGAATTGTATTAAACTGCTCTACATTGTTTTATGTATTTGTCTACTTATTCTATGTTCATTTAAATCTGAAAACATAACTGTAATTGTCATTTTTTGTATGTTACAGTTTTACAGTCAACACTTCAGTAAATGTTAACAAGAGCTCCTCCAGCGGGGCAAAATACGCCCGTACTTTGAATTATTGTATATAGAATTCTAGAATCGGAATTCCACCAATCAGATCGCAGCAACAGAACTTAAAGACACTACAAAGCTTTAATGTGTCAAAGCTCAAAGAAGCAGAGAATGTGGGTTGTTCTCACTTTCAGCAGCAGAACATTTGAGAAGAGAGTTCAGATCTTTCATGAAGACAAAGCTTCAAAGACTTCAAAGCTTTGAAGTGTCCACAAACGGACGGACAGACGGACGGACGGACAGACGGACGGACAGACGGACGGACGGACGGACAGACGGACGGACAGCGCCATACCGTAATACGTCCCGTCTTACACAACGGGCGTATAAAAAACAGCAGGAGGTTTATTGGAGAAACTGTAAAGCTCGTTCCTACACACTAGTGGAGGCACAATAGTTGTTTCCTCATCAAAAACATACCCAGAGTTTTGTTTCTTTCACACGTTTAATACACAAACCCTGCGTACTTAGGCTGACTTCTTCTCTCAAACGAAAAACACAGAAATGTCTCCAGAACAGAAGGTAAAAGGTTCTGTTAACCTAGAAACTACCACAACGTGACATCGCGAGACGGGAAAGAGCATTTCGAGCTTTGGAGATGTAGACAGACTAATATCAAACATATGAGTGAGTGAAACAAAACACAAATGCCACAACGTCCTGGTTTTTCATGATTTAACAACATTATGACGTGACTTAAAGCTTAAAGAGTTCATTTTGTGCGATTATGGGACCTTTAAAGTTATGGCTGCGTAAAGCAGTGGACAGAAGCATTTTACAGCCTGGACACGGTCAAAAGATCAAGGAACAAGGTAAAAAGAGGAATAACCTGCCTCTGTGTGGTTACTTATTTACCCCATAGGAACTTTACTGAACAACCAAAAAAATAATCAGCATTTACTTACGTTTATAAAGTATTTAAATTTCGTTTGACCAGCTCACTACTAAAATAATCGTCATTAAACTTGTTTCTCTCAATGGAGACAAACATGTGGCCAAGTTACATGTCAGATCAGTGGAGAGGTGATATCACTATATACACAGAAAAAACTGGAGGGTTACAATTTCACAGTTGTTTTTAACACACAAAGTTTTTTACTATTTGAAAGTTAAACGGGGATTCGAGTTGGGGTTATTTGCTGGAATTGAACTTCCCCTTGTGTTTAACCAACTTCCCTTAGTGTTAATTTAACACCGTCCACCTGCGAGAGAAGAACCAGTCTGAACACGTTTTGTACATAATTTAAATTTAAACTAACTAAAATAAAGTGTAATACTTTAACATCTCTGTGTGTTGTTTAGCCAAATCAAGAAAATCCTACAATTCCTATGCATTACTAAATACTAAAACAATAAATACAAATAAAATACAACACTAAATACAATCAATTAAATACTGTCCCACTTTAACTGTATGTTGTAACTGTTTTATTTGTTTATGCTGTTGTAAGGCCTCGAGTGTCCAGAAAGGCGCCTAATAAATAAAATGTATTATTATTATTACCAAAGTTTTATCTGTTTACTCTCAGAACATTAATATAACTCTTGATTTCGGGGTTAAACAGGAACTTTAGTCCAGTGTTAATTAACATTTCCAAAAATGTTAAATTAACTCAAGAACAGATTGGAGATATAAACCCTGAGAAAATGTTCAAATTGATTCTGTGTGAGAACATTTTAACAGTTTATTCTCTTATATCTCAGTTCTCCTGGTGAAGATCCTGGTGAAGATCCTGGTGAAGATCGGGTGAAGATAAGATAAGATATCCTTTATTTGTCCTTTATTTGTCCCACAATGGGGAAATTTCAGATCCTGGTGAAGATCCTGGTGAAGATCCTGGTGAAGATCCTGGTGAAGATCTGGTCCTGAGAGATTCACCCCACGGGGAACATGGGTAAAATGTAGAGGATCTATTTCGACCTGTGTCTGTTCGATAATTAAGTTGTTCTGTGATTCTTAAACCGTGAGGCCTGCGGGGACTCTTCATACTTATATAACAAACACTGCAGGTCAGTTCAAGCCTCGAACGGATAAAAACTTCTGTGGGAAAATAGGTGAAAATGTCCATAAATCTGCATTTTGTAAGTCAGAATGACAAGTTCAACAGTGTTTTTCCATTCGATCCTAAGAACGAGGTCTGAACCAGGACTAGACCAGAACTGAACCAGGACTGAACCAGGACTGAACCAGGACTAGACCAGGACTGAACCAAAACTGAAACAGGGCTAAATCAGAACTAAATCAAGACAAAATCAAGCCTGAAGCTGGACTGAACCTGGACTGAACCTGGACTTAACCTGGACTTAACCTGGACTGAACCAGGACTGAACCAGGACTGAACCAGGACTAGACCAGGACTGAAATAGAGCTGGATCAAAACTAAATTAGGACAAAATGACAGAACCAGGACTAGGACTACAGGAAAACAGGACTGAACAGGCAGAAACCAGGACTGAAACCGTTTCTCTTCTGCTTCAAAGCTCCAGACAAAACTTGGGGCTATTTTAAAGTGATCAAGTTTATTATAAAACCGAGCGGAGATATTTTCTACCAAACGACCCGGGAATGACCTGAGCTATGATTTGTGTGAGGATAATTACAGATACTGTGTCATTGATAAAACGTGTCAAAGCTCAGATTTGCTTTTCACAGTACTTGAAAATAGACAATTTGTGTGAACGAATGAATTACACTAAAATACAGGGATTATCCAGTTAAATTACAAGCAATTTACATTAGACGAGTGCACCTAATCCTCTGGAGTAAAATGGTTTCCTCGGCAGGAGAGAGATGGTGCGTTAGGTGATCTTTGCCTCATTAATTCTCAGCACTTTAACTCCAGAGACGCGTTAATGTTTCAGGTCAAAGGTCGGGTCACCGGGTCAAACGCACAGATACACACACTTCTGTTCAATATCGACTTCAGCTGCGAAGTTTAAGCACTTTTTTACCTTTACGTAACAGGCAAACAAAGATTCGAGGGATAAATTATTGCAGTGTCGCATAGACAACAATCAGAATGTGACAAACCAAAGGAAGTTTTGCTCACAATCGGACCACGAAAAAGAGCAGAGAAAATAAACACCACAATACTGAAGTTAGTGCAGAAAGAGACGACTTAAACGGACAGAACTGTGCAAAAGTGTTAGGCAGGTGTGCAAAAGTGCTGTAAACAAAGATGCTTTAAAAAATATAATGTTTGTTTTGCGCAATTTACAAAACGCAAAGTGAGTGAATAAAAGAAAAAGTCATTAGGAAATATCTTTAGCGTAAAGAAGGAGAAAGCAGAACTAAAACAGAACTAAACAGGGTCTATAGAACCAAACAGGACCGAAACTAGGAATCGTGACTAACCAAGGACTAAACCAGGACTACACCAGGGCTAAAACAGAACTAATCCAGGACTAAACCAGGTCTAAAACAGAACTAATCCAGGACTAAACCAGGACTAAACCAGGTCTATAGAACCAAACAGGACCGAAACTAGGAATCGTGACTAACCAAGGACTAAACCAAGACTAAACCAGACTCTAAACCAGGTCTAGAACTAAACCAGGACTAAACCAGGACTAAAACAGAACTAAACCAGGTCTAAAATAGAACTAAACCAGGACTAAACCAGCACTAAAACAGAACTAAACCACCTCTAAAACAGAACTAAACCAGTACTAAACCATGACTAAAACAGAACTAAACCAGGTCTAAATCAGAACTAAACCAGGACTAAACCAGGACTAAACCAGGTCTAAAACAGAACTAAACCAGGTCTAACGCAGAACTAATCCAGGACTAAACCAGGTCTAAAACAGAACTAATCCAGGACTAAACCAGGTCTAAAACAGAACTAAACCAGGACTACACCAGGTCTAAAACAGAACTAATCCAGGACTAAACCAGGTCTAAAACAGAACTAATCCAGGACTAAACCAGGTCTAAAACAGAACTAATCCAGGACTAAACCAGGTCTAAAACAGAACTAATCCAGGACTAAACCAGGTCTAAAACAGAACTAATCCAGGACTAAACCAGGTCTAAAACAGAACTAATCCAGGACTAAACCAGGTCTAAAACAGAACTAATCCAGGACTAAACCAGGTCTAAAACAGAACTAATCCAGGACTAAACCAGGTCTAAAACAGAACTAATCCAGGACTAATCCAGGACTAAACCAGGTCTAAAACAGAACTAATCCAGGACTAAACCAGGTCTAAAACAGAACTAATCCAGGACTACACCAGGTCTAAAACAGAACTAATCCATGACTAAACCAGGTCTAAAACAGATCTAATCCAGTACTACACCAGGTCTAAAACAGAACTAATCCAGGACTACACCAGGTCTAAAACAGATCTAATCCAGGACTACACCAGGTCTAAAACAGAAGTAATCCAGGACTAAACCAGGGCTAAAACAGCATTTTTTCCACACCTGCCTGTAACTTTTGCACAGTTCTGTATGTTGGATGTGAAACATTGCATATTGTATTTTGACACAATAATAGTCTCCATAGTCTAAAACAGCCCCCTCAGTCTGAAATACACTAGACTACAGTGTGTACTGGCCGAACAAAATCAGACTTTGTTGCTCATCGTACGATCGTTAAGTTATAAAAGACACAATGGGCAAAAAATACTGCTTAAAAATGAAATACAGGCAGTAAGGGACATTTATACTCCTGAAACTGGATGAGAAATAAGTAATATAATAAAAACACTGAAAGTACATCTTATTTTGACCTCAGCAAACATGTCCCTGTGTGTCCGTCGGGTTTTATTCTGTGGAAGAGCTGCTAACGCTGTAGTTTAAACCTCTGCAAACACAAAATGCTTCTTGTGTTAGTTTTGTGTTTCAGATTTCAGGAAGTCTGAGATGTTGAAGCGTTTGAATGTGTTAAAAATGTGCTGAAATGACCAGTATAATAGCAAATAGTATGTGTTTTTTTTTATTTCAGTAAACAGCCCACAACAAACCTACACTCAATCCTAAATATAACCATGACGCAGATCAGTCTGAGCTGTTTATTTCCTAAACATGTTTGGGTCTGTCACAGCTGCACTGAGCTGAGGGCCTGAGCCCAGGGCCTGAGCCGAGGGCCAGGCTCAAACAGGAGCACAGTCGTATACGCTACAATAGCAAAGCGACATGTGTTTGGACTTTTGCTTTCACACTCGTAAAGTCCATCTGTCCAGTGCAGCTCAGGGCCAGAGAACAGATGCAGCACACGAGAAAACACAAGCAAAGATCTAAACCACTGCTTTTGCTGCTTTTCATTACAGATAAATTTGGCTCGAACAGTTGGAATCAAACTGACACTCGGGCTGCACAATATGTATAATATATGAAGACACTCAAAGACGCTTTACATGGAGAGACAAAGGCAAACTACAGACTTGAACTGAATATACTGAAAAATACTGATATGTCAAGAAAACAAACCACTTTTTCCATCTGAGAAAGATTTTCAAAAGTAAATTTAAGAAAAAGGTCGATTTGACTCATGATTTATCCAAAGGTTTGACAAAAAATTTAGTTCAAGAATTTAACTGAACTTATAGTGTCAAAAATGTCAATAAATCTGGAAAAATAAGTAAGTAGGCTGTTTTATTCGTACCCATAGGCCATTTTTTTTTGCAGATCTTGTCCCTTTTTCACCTTTCCTGTTCAGTAAATATGATCTCAACGACACAAATGTGCCATCGGACAGAAATGTAAATGTTTTTAAATGTTTTGCAAATGTAAATGTTTTTTACAGTAAAATTTAAGAATTTAATTTTACTCATTTTACTCGTGACTTTTCTGATCTTGATTTCCTGAGTTTGGTTTTGGTCCTTGTTTAGTCTGAAGTTTTCATTTTGACAAATGTTTGATAAGTAAATTAAAGCATTTTTCAATAGTTCCAGTATAGTTTGTCTTGTATATTTCGATTCTCCTGCAATGCCGTGTTGCAACACTGGAAATAATCACATATTTATTGCATATTTTTGTCATACGCTGAAGCCCGAATAAAAACCTGAAGTGTTAAAAGGCTGTAGTTATTTAGCCAGTGCAGGTAACTCAGTTTTCTGAAATGCAGGTGATTCTGGTTTTAGTTTGTGTCATTTTTCTCTCAAACATTGATGCTCCTGGAAGCACCATGACCTGACCTGCAGATTTAGATTTCCAAAATCATTCAGGGCTAAAATAGTTCAGCTCGTGCTACTGGCTGAGGTACAAGTTTTTCTGGATAAGTCAACATTGCATTTGCACAATAAGGACACGTGGTTTCAAGCATGGCACAAATGGTTTACACAAAAGATTAAACACAAGGAGCAAATAAAACAGATAATAATACTTCACAAAACAACCAGGACTGATTGGGGTCTAAAGCAGCGCGATACCAGGTCTAAACCAGGTCTAAACCAGGACCAAATTAGGACTAAGACAGGACTAAACCAGGTCTAACGCAGAACTAATCCAGGACTAAACCAGGTCTAAATGTGCAATACATTCTAATATCTGTATGTAAGACGACAAAAACCTGTTTAGGTCCATTGTGTTAATGACAGTTTGGTATGAGAACTACGAATGCATCTAAACACACCTTTTCTAATTCCTTTTAAATGAGCAATTTGTCAAATATCTCATTAAAGCCTCAAAAAATGTTTTGTTGGAGAAGAAAGTATCTTAAGAAGGACTAAACCAGGACAAAGGAATGGACTTAACCAGGCTCAGAAAACTGGACTTGAGCAGCTATAACTATCAAGGACTAAACTAAAACTAAACCAGGACTAGATCTGTGCCTAAACCATGTCTGGGTGTGATCTAAACCTGGACTACAAATCGACAAAAAGGACAAAACCTAAACTATCCAGGTTTAAACCAGCAATGAAAACAGTCCTCAGGTCGAAATCATTAACTAAACCAGGACTGAAACTGGACTAAACCTAAACCAGTCCAGGACTAGAGCAAGTAGCCTGGCAAACCAAGGCGAAATCTCATTAAACACCAAACTTATCTAAACCTGGTCTACACATGGACTAAACCTGGTCTACACATGGACTAAACCTGGTCTACACATGGACTAAACCAGGACTGGACTAATCTTAGACCAACCCAAGTTTTTAGCAGGTCCAACCTCCCTGTACTATAAGTTTACCTAAACCTGGTCTAAACCTGGACCAAACTGGGACTACAGAAGGTCTGAACTTAAACACTTAAAACACTGAACTTAATGTAGATTCACTTTAGGCTTCAGAAACAATTCCCAGCCCTAAAACAGGGACTAAACCAGGACTAAACTTGTCTAAACCTGGACTACAAATGAATTAAACAAAATGGCCCAAACCTGGACTTCAGTAGGTTTCACACCAGGCCTGATCTGCTCAGTAAACCCACAACACCTTAGAAAAGAGTTCCTATACGTTCCTGTGCATTTGAATTGTACCAACCTTTCGTTTCTTCTTGCGTTTCTGCTGATTTGAAGGCGTTTTGGCCGTACTGGGGAGGGCCTTGCTCCCGTTCGCTCCCATGTCGCTATAATCCTGAAGCGGATAATAAACAATAACAGAGGCACATGCTAAAGCTAAAGTATCAGCACTCGTGCTGCCGCCTCTGCTCCAGCTGCTCTGCAAATGTGGCCTGTGCTGACAGTTCATCCGGCTCCAGGCTCCTCCCTGTACCTGGCACATGAGTCCTCCCCTCAGGACTCCTCTCACTCTCTCCTTTCTCTGTCCTTCTCTCTTTCTCCCTCTGTCCTTCTCTCTTTCTCTCTCCTGCCAACTTTCTCTATTGTTTCTCTTCTTTCTTTCTCTCTCAGGTGAGGTTTGGCTGCTTTATTTGTGCCCGTAGGTAAATTTGTTTTGCAGATCTTGTCCCTTTCTCTCCATTCTTTTATCTCACCTGTTTCAACACTGCTATTGTTTTGATTAGTACACTCTTCCTCTTTTCTTTTTTCATTCACTCTTTCCCTTTTTTCCCTCCAGCCATTCCTCTTCCCCTCCTCCTTCGCCCTCTTCCTTCTCTGTCCGTCTTATTCTCTCACCCTTCATTCCCACTCCCTTATTCCCTTCTTTTCTCACTTTCTCTACGCCTTCTCCTCCCTCGCTTCTTTCTCTCTCTGCACCACTTCTGCTGCTTGGAAACTGCACGATGTTGGAATGTGAGTTATTTCAGCCCCTCCCTCCTCCTTATTGCTTATCTTTGGCTCTTTGAGGTTTGTCGTGTGCGTAAAAGGAACAGTGTGTGTTCAGCTGCCACATTTCACTGTCTGTGCCCCGTGTCCCTGCTCCATATCACAGGCCTTTCTCTCTTTGGGCTTCACAGTCCAGAGTTTTGTTCATAGTTCCTCATGTCCTGCTGATCCAGAGTGTTGGAGACGTGTGGAGACACTTGTTTAAATCTTCCTCCAGTCCTTGTATTTGCAGAGGTGCTGGTGCTGGGCTAGTGCAGGTCAATGGCCACAGTCGTCCTGCCACTAAAAACAGTCTGACCCACTCCACAGACCCGAGGAAACTATTAGAACTCCAGACTGTCCCTGTGAACGTCTGTGTCACAGAATCATGTCTGAAATAAAACTAATGTTGCATCACATGAATCGTCTCATGTTGAGGTTCTATTTTCTCATATATCAGTCGCCGCTGTTGAGCTTCTGTCAGGAAGAACAACTCACTGCTGCTCAGATGTAAATCCTTCAGATGCAACGGTCGGTTTTACTTCTAAAATGATTCTGTGACACAGACGTTCACAGGGACAGTCTGGAGCTCTAATAGTTTTTCCTCGGGTCTGTGGAGTGGGTCAGACTGTTTTTAGTGGCAGATTAACTATTTCCATTGAAATACTCCAGTCTGGCACCAGCACCTCTGCAAATACAAGGACTAAATAACATTATATTTAAAAAAGTGCCTCCACACGTCTCCAACACTCACGAGGAAATGAGGAACTATGTCCAAAATGCTGAATTGTCCCTTTAAGACTTTAAAAATCTATAGTACAGACCAAAGTTACAGTGAAGTAAAGTTTACAAATGAACACAGCGCTTTTGTAAAAATGATAACAAATTTCCAATATCGATATCAATATCTGGGAAATGTCCAGATAAGTGACATAGCATCCTTAATAAAATGTGACAAAACAGTCACAACAGTCATTTTAACATTGTTCAGCAATAATACGTGTCAGCCCTGTTTACTGAAGTATTTTGGTACAATACATGAATTCTAGTTAATAACAGATTCCTGAACTGCAGCCCAGTCCCTATTTGATGTGATGTTACTCAAAAATAAAATAAAAATGGGGAAAAATAAGTACGTTTTCATGGATATTCACCTCATTTGTGACCAAAAATGCAGTGGTAACTGTCCAGGCTTAGGAAAGGCACAGCTGGAGCACTTGGTTATCAAATAACTTTGTAATGATGAAAAAACACAATTTTCATTGTACAAGTTGCTCTGATCACGTGATTAGTTTGGGTATCGATGTTTCTTCACACTCCTCCCACTTGGACAACGCATTTTTGCTTTAAAAAGGGGCATAAACTGTTCTGTGACCTCATGGACTTTGGTTTGTTCTTTTGTATTGAACTTTACGACTCATAAAACACGAGCCATAAGGAGCAGAAGGACGACCCACCAAAGCCCCTCTCCGCTCCAGTTAAAGCTACACTATGGCACTTTTCTGGCTTTTCTGGTGTGTTACTGCTGTGTTTGGAGTGTTCTACATTACAGTATTTAACTTTTCTATCAAGCATTTTATTATGAGTGTTTTTATGGGTAAATAAAGAGGGTTTCTCTAAATACTGTGGCACAGTCCAGGCAAACCACCAGCATCTCCACAGACACAAGCAGAAAAGCTCCGTTGTGCATCTTTAACTGTCCTGGGCCGGTCTGGTTGGGCCTGTTTAGAATCACTAGCACCTTTTCAAAGTTTATTAGATTAGATAACAGCAGAAGTGCTTTAGATAAGAGCTGACAGCAGCTTGGACGTTCCTTCTGCTGACTGCAGCTCTTTATATAAACAAAGGCTCTGCTACGACGGCCGCTCAGGAGATATTTACACAAACTAAACCCTGGGTAATATTTGAGCCTCCTGTTAATATTCAGCGTTTTGTCACCTCACTACAAATGTGTGACAGCAGAATTTTAAGTGTAGTTGTTGAGGTTCAGGGATCAGACACAAACACTTGGAAAATGAATCACAAAACTACAACTATTTACTGATTTTTAACTCCAGATCAGGGACCTTCTTCCTCCGGTGAGTTTTACAAAACAAAAGTGCCAAAGAGCTGCTAGTTTTACAAGAAAGTCACAACAAACTGAGCAGATGTAAGAGGCACAGCGGGACATGAGGTGCACTTATAAAACATAAACCAGGCGGTGACGTGATCACGTGACTCTGACCTCGATCCGGACTCAGACGTGATGTTCCGGTCCGGTATCGGAGAAATAATATATCTGTATTTATTATTATTATGTTTAATCACATTTACAATGTCTGGGCTATTAGTGATTAAAAACTCCCGTACGGCGCACTTAAAACAGCACTAAAACCAGAACTAAAACCAGGACTAAACCAGGACTAAACCAGGACTAAATCAGGACTAAACCAGGACTAAACCAGGACAAAACCAGGACTAAAACCAGGACTAAAACCAGGACTAAACCAGGACTAAACCAGGACTAAACCAGGACTAAACCAGGACTAAACCAGGACTAAACCAGGACTAAACCAGGACTAAACCAGGAGTAAACCAGGACTAAATGACTAAGCCAGGGCAGGGCAGCATTTTGAGGACTTTTTTTATTCAGAACATCTAATATTAAGTTTTAAATGGTTCGTCTCAATGGAAACGGTCGTAATTTCTGAACTTTCTGGATGAAAGACACAACGGGAAATCCCAGTGTCACTGTTCCACACACCACATAATAAAAACCACTGTTTTACACACAGACACACACACAGACACACACACACACACACACACACACACACACACACACACACACACACACACACACACACACACACACACACACACACAGACACACACACACACACACAGACACACACACACACACACACACACACACAGACACACACACAGACACACACACAGACACACACACACACACAGACACACACACACACACAGACACACACACAGACACACACACAGACACACACACACACAGACACACACACACACACACACACACACACACACACACACACACAGACACAGTCTTATATAACAGAGCATAAACGTGTGAGGAGATAACAGGCTGTTTTCCAGTGAGACTTTCCCTCACACAGAGATATGTGCACAGATAAACGCTCAGACACGGCACAGCTCAGGCCGAACAGGTTCAGCTCTGTGGAAATGACTTGCATAAGGCACTGTATTGTTTTGTGACACTTTTGTGACACTTAGAGGAGTGAAAAGTGCAGAGTAAAGCTTCAGCGTCGACTTTTTCAGTGTAATCATCTACAGTTTGAATGGTGGAGCTCTGTGTTTTATTTTACCTTTGCTTTTGACCCTTCTCTAAAACACAAACAGGAGCAGCAGAGCAAAACAATCCGGTGATATTTACGAGTTTACAACCCAGACAGAGACTGAACCAATCACAGGGCAGCGCTGTGGTTTGGGCGGAGCCAAACACACCAAAACAAACATGGCGACGGTGGTGAACTCTTCCTTTTCTCCACAGTATTTTGTTTGAGAGGGAAGTGCTTTGTACATTTGTGGACAGGAAAGATGCTGCTTTTCTCTGAACTGGATTTAACAAAAGTTTGATTTACGTCTCAGCTTTTTCCATTGTTGTGGTGCTTCAAATATCAGATGGAAGTTTTGTTTTAATACTTTTCCATTCCAGAGTTATAAACAAGCAGACATCATTTGTTATGAACTTGGTGTGATAAAAATAGTTGAACAGCCCACAGTACATGACTCCAGGCATTAGAAACACCCGAGTGGCTGAAATAGTCCCTCAGTGACTCTGGTGTATCTGGTACCAGTGAAGAGCAGATTAGCAGCAGCTGCCTCTTTAACCATAGCTCCACACGAGCTCATAATCACACGGCAAATATTTACTCGGCTCCTTCAGTGAGTCCTTCTGCCGACAGACACATCCTGGAACCCGGGCAAACGCACAGAGCCACGTATATCTGCTCTGTTTAACAGCCCCACAGAGAAAGAAGAGGGTAAATAAAAAAAACTGTCATGAGACTAAGACTGAAAGACTCAGTGAATAATGTAAAGTACTTTAAGCGTCTTGAAAAGGGCTGTGTTAATCTAATGCATTATTATTATTATCATTATGATTATTCCATAGTAGTTATTTTATGACAGTGTTTTTGAGCATTAAAGACACCTGGGATTAAAGAACAGACTTTCTATAGGTACGT
The DNA here is from genome assembly GCA_030686955.1 of Odontamblyopus rebecca. NCBI lineage: Eukaryota > Metazoa > Chordata > Actinopteri > Gobiiformes > Gobiidae > Odontamblyopus > Odontamblyopus rebecca. The sequence continues at coordinate 560,503 of CM060658.1, read as the reverse complement.
TCACACCACAGCTTCCACAAACGTGCTGGACGCCCCAGTTTGGACGCACTTGAATTCAGACACTCCTGATCCGTGTCTTGACGCTCCGGACGCTCCGGACGCCCCGGACACTCCGGACACTCCGAACGCCCTGGACGCTCCGGACGCCCCGGACACTCCGGACGCCCCGGACACTCCGGACACTCCGGACGCCCTGGACGCTCCGGACGCCCTGGACGCTCCGGACGCCCTGGACGCCCCGGACACTCCGGACGCCCTGGACGCTCCGGACGCCCTGGACGCCCCGGACACTCCGGACGCTCCGGACGCCCTGGACGCTCCGGACGCCAAATTCAGGCGCTGACGCCTGAAGAAGCGCCGCAAAAATGCAGGACGCACTGGACACGTGTCCACATAGACTTTAGATGTAAAGTGGACGCACTAACGCTGCAGTGTGAACGCACCGTAATGATAAGCTTGTCTCCATGGCAACAGATAAGTTTAATGCCACACTGAGGAACATTGTAGGCAAAGCAGCAACATCTCTGTGACGAGCAGGTCTCCCACAGAAAACTGCACAGTGCAGAGTTAATAACGCACATGAAGTCATCACGCAGACAAAACCGTAATAATATTACTGTAAAAGGCCATAAAAATGAATGTCACTCATTGTCAGTTTGCTTGTCTGAATTTCACCCGAGTTAAAGGAGACGGAGTTTTCCAAAACACGTCTGTCACAGGAGCTTAAGTCACTGCTTAACCACAGTCACTATGTGATTATTCCCAACAGCAGTGCAGCCTGTCATTACAGAACCTGCAGGAACATCACTGTTACCACTGCCCCTCTGACCTCCACCTCACACTCACTTTAGACACTTCACACCCAACAAACCTCTAACAGTTGTTAAAAGCAGAACTGGAACATCTAAAATGAACATTTATGTTCTGTTACGTAGAAACTGTTCGTCTGTAAGTCACACGACTTCCGGGTCCAACGAAACATTTGTTCAATACGATTTTCACCATCACCTCCTTTTTTTAGTGACGTTCCAACTAGAGCCTGGAGACCTGACGTGTTCGGATGAATATTTAGAGCTTCTGTTGGGGCTCAGGTCGGACTCGGACACATCGTCGCTTCAGCTGTTTCCTGTCTGCAGTAAAACCAGTCGCTCTGAGACTCTGAAGTGTTCAGAGATCAGACTCTGCACTTCAGGTTTAGACACAAGTCAAACTGTGGGATTATTATTTATGAAATGTGGAGCAACACTTCAGATCCAGGATTTTACAGCATAAAAGGAGATCATGTCCACAGGAAGTAGAGTCACTGTCGCTGATCTGCAGCTTTAGGATCCGTGCGCTGTGTGGATGTAAACAGACACACATGAAGAACTACTCTGGCCTTTTTACTTTTAAAGAACGACTCAGACTGGTTTAATGGCGGTTTTGTGGACTGGAGTCATTATTTGTGGAGGACAATTTCTGTGGATAATGGGGGCGAGACTAGGGCTGGGTAATTTTTATTTTTATGATATGAATTTTTTATTTACCGCCATACCGTGTGTGCGCGCATATGTCGGCAACACAGAGCGGCGGAACATCGCACAGCGGTAGATTGAGCGGGGGCTGTTTTTCAGTGTTACACCAAACAAGCCAACAAGCCAGGTAAGGATAGCGAGTTGAGCGGTGAGCATGGACGAAGAAAATGACACAGACACAGAACTCATTCCGAAAAAGGAGCCGTGTCTGTTGTTTGGAAATACTTCGGTTTTAAAAAATCTGACGCGGATCAAACACGCATCATCTGTAAGTGTTGTCGAGCTAATGTTTTAGCTGCAGGAGGCAACACAAGCAACTTGCTTCACCACCTCCGCCACAATCATATCCTGGAATACGAAGATTGCATGAAAGTAAAATCTGCATCTTCTCCCCAATCTCTGCGTAACGTTGGCACTGCAGCACAAAACACTACACAGACGTCCCTGGTCGGCGCGTTTGCTAAAGGGACCGTCTGTGTAGTGTTTTGTGACACGGCTCCCTTTTTCGGAGAGCGGGAGTGCGCGGAGCCGTGCCCGAGCGAGAGCGCGGAGAGCGGAGAGCGCGGCTCCGCGCACCCGCGCTCTCCGCTCTCTCGCTCGGGCGCGGCTCCGCGCACTCCGTCTAAAGGGACCGTCTATGACAAGAAAAGCAAACGTTGGAATGATATTACCAACTCTATCACACTCCACTTAGCCAAAGACAAAAATACCGTTAAATACCGTGATACCGTGATAATTTAAAAAAATACCGTGATATCAATTTTTGGTCATACCGCCCAGCTCTAGGCGAGACTCTGTCCATAAATTTGCCACTCAAAGTTTCTCATTATTTTCGTTATATCCCAAGTTTGTATTTTGCGTCTCTGTGTGGAAGCTGAGCCAGAAATGATAAGTGAGCAAGTAATTTCTAAGTTAATACAGTATTTCGAGTGATATTTCTCCCTGTTGTGGACATAAATAACGATGGGAGAACGTGTAATGTGGAAGAAAAGCTATGGCAGATTTCCATCAACGGGGAAACAAAAGAATGACAGTTTCTCTTTGTATTTGTGTTGGTTTCTGATCTGTTCAAGCAGCGAGGACACGACACTGACGCATTTTACATGTTTATTATTTGGGCCAAATTCAGCGCGGCTGCGGCTTGGACCCTGGAATAAAATGATGACGTAGAGACTTACAAATCTACGCTACGTATAATTAGACCAATAAAAACATGTATTTCCTGTGTGTAATTTGCCCCTGGGGTTTTGGGGTATTTTGACAGCTGATGACATGGAGGTATTTCATTTTAGAACTGACCGCTGTTGTATTTTTGTACTTTTTTTCTCAACTTCGTGTCCTCCACTGCCACTTGACTTGTGTAAAACTGTGATAAACTTAATCAGAGAAAGTCATTAGTAGAAAAACATGTAAATCTGTCATAAACACTTTAATGATTTTTGGATGTTACGTGTTCGGACAAGTCCCACCACCTGAATCACTGCTGCTGCTGCGCTAACGGCTAAAAACAAACATTACAATCCGCTGTGTACAGCGACTGCACTGTAATCACAGGCCACTGCTGCTGCGGCTTTGCCAAAGGGGAGGGAGGGTCTGTTTCCACCTCGGTTTACCTCATTTTACCTCCTCAGACAGACACAAACACAGGGACATTTAAGGGATTTCAACTGTCAAACATGTCTGGAAAACATGACCCAATAATAAGTATCTGTACCTATCAAATGGTTCAGGATGATGAGAAATTAGGACCGTTTCCATCGAAATTTTCCTTTGAATTGGAAAAAATATCCAATTTCAAAACGTGTGAAATATTATATGAACAGTAAAATATTGTTTAACACTAAACAATTTACAAAAAGACTGGAAATTATACGAAGTGGTTCCATTAGGACAGTTTAAATTATTGCTGAAAGGTTTGGAAATGAAATCCTTGGTTTGTAAATGTTTTAAATAGTCTTATGGATCTACTGCTTGAAAAGTGTCCGGGACGCCCTTGAAAAAGAGATTATTCATCTCAGTGGGACTTTCCTGGTTAAACAAAGGTTAAATAAAAATAAATTAAATAAATTAAGTTACTGCTGTCAAAGAAAACCTATTCTTAACCCTTTAAACGCCGGGTGCAGGTGTATATTTTGATAAATAACCGCCGGATCCAAATAAACGCCGAGTCTAAAACAAATGAAGGAGGAAAACGTGAGCACTGACGCTGCATGTTTTTCTTCTTCGCCCGTTTTGGTTGTTTTTCCGTAGCCGGTTGTGGTTCTTTCAGTCTTTGCCCACATGTCGATGGTTGTGGCTTCGGTGCAGCAAAAAAATATACAATACGACTTCAGATTTAAACTTTCTGTGGTAAAATAGCAAAGGAAAACTCGGGAGAACATTACTTCAGTTTGGTAATTTGGGGGAAGCAGCAGTGTCGTCGTATCTGCTGTGGCGTAAGAGGAAAACTGTGGGAAACGGGCGAGAAAAGGCCGGGACGAGGCGCAGGAATCGTGAGGTAAAGGAGAAAAGGCCGGGACGAGGCGCAGGAATCGTGGGGTAAAGGAGAAGGAGCCACTGGCCCATCGTGTAACGCTGCCGTCTCCTCCGAGGTGCCGTAAAAACTGTAAATTACAGTCATACGGTGTCTCCGGGGATCCCCGTGGTTTTAAAAGGGTTTAATTAAATACATAAATGTTAACAGCTTTTCCATCGTAGTGAACAGGGCAAAGTAATAAGTACATCAGGTGGAAAATATCGACTTCTAAACGATCGATGAGAAAAACACGTCTGTAATTCTGACTACAATATTATATAATATATATAATATTGTAGAGATTCTGTGTTAAAGGTGCAGGTGGTATATTTATGTTTTCTGAGGCTTTAAGCTCGTCCTGGTCCATGAGGCCATCTGCAGATCACAGATTCTTTGGAACTGTTTTGGGTTTGGAGAAAGTCCTGAGGCACATGCAGCCGGTGAATATGAACAGTAAAAACCTCCTGTTCTGCACTGGAATTACTTCATTTAAAGCCAATAAAATACAGTGTTCAGCTTTGAAAAGTTTGCAAATGTTTTACTAATTTCACCCCTGTAAATTAAAGGAGTCTGGTCTTTCTGTGGTGATTTTGTAAACTTTTCGACCCAATGACCCAAACCAGGATTGAACAGAACTAAACCAGGACTAAACCAGGACTCAGTCAAAACTAAACCAGGACTATCAGAGATTCATGGATATTACATTAGGACTGTCCATGAATCACACATTTTTATCAGTCATTTAGAATCATCAGTGATCAGATTGTGCCTTTTTAATGCACAGTTCTGTATTTGACAGCTCATTGCGGGAGCAGCACTGCACAGAGAGAGGGGGGGCAGGTGCAACCATAAACCGCAGTCCTGCAAACTAAAGGGTAAAAGTGTAAAATATACGATGAATGGGTGCCTGTCATACAGAGTTTGTGCTGGATATTTGGCATTAATAAAACCATTTTAAGCAGCTAAACTTGAGCTCTAATCTCGCACACATTTTGGACAGTTCCTCTCTGCTTCTCCATGTTTGATGGGCCTTGAAGCTTGTACTGGTCTTGTGGGATTTGCAGGCGGGAGTGGGACAAAATATTGCAGATGTGGGTGGGAACCTGAATGAAAATTACAAATCTTTGCGGCGCGAGCGGGACTGAAAATTCTGTTCCACGCAGACTTCTGGTCTATAGCCAGTCCTCTGTCAGTAAAAGCAGTTTGGAGAAGAGTTCAGACACTGAAGGAAAGAATTTAACCACTTTTTGCAATAAAGGGCAATGATTAAAGTTTTTGAAAGAAAAAAAAAATCTAGAAAAATCGAGATCAATGAATATATGGAAAGAAATTGATGATTTGAATGAGGTTTGGCTCGATGACAAACATTTAAAACACAGGTAAAGACAGTTTGTAATCGGGTGAATTTTAGCCTCTCAAATTTGCGACATATAAAGCAGCAATTATCCATACAGGCAGCAGAAGTTTTTACGCTATGATAATGTCACATATCAAGTACTGCATAACTGCCTGGTCCAGTGCACAACCCTCGACTTTAAAACCAGTGGAGTCGTTATATAAACTATAAAAGGTTTGGACAAAAAACCACTACGTTACCATCACTGCACAATTCTGCAAAAATACAAACTCTTAAGTTGGGAAAACAGGGTTAAACACTCCCATTTGTGCTGAATGTTCAGAGTTGTTAATGGATGGTCCTCCACTTGAACAGTTTGTAACTATAAGAACGGCTTCATACGGCTGCACACGGTGGAAATAACCTCATATGTGGACGTGGTGGAGGAGTACAAGTACCTGGGGGTGTACTTGGACAATAAACTGGACTGGAGCAGGAACGTGGACGCGGTTTACAAGAAGGGCCAGAGCCGCCTCTATTTCCTGAGGAGGCTGAGGTCCTTTGACATCTGCAGGACAATGCTCAGGATGTTCTACGAGTCTATGGTGGCCAGTGCCATCATGTACGCTGTATCTGCTGGGGCAGCAGTCTGCGCCCCACTAATAGACTCGAGAAGATCATTAGGAAGGCTGGACATGTTGTGGGGGAGGAGCTGGACTCTCTGGCGGTGGTGTTGGACAGGAGAATGTTGGACAAAATCTGGACTATTCTGGACTCTCCCTCCCACCCCCTCCACAAGGTGCTGGCCAATCAGAGGAGCTCTTTCAGCCATAGACTGCGGCTGCCGCGCTGCTCCACTGAGAGACACAGGAAATCTTTCCTGCCTGTCGCCATCAAACTGTTGAACGCTGCACTGTGACTCACAAACTACTCAATCCTTTTCATCCTATTCCCGGCTCACACATGTATATAGTCATAAAGATGTCAATGATGTAAATAATTTCCCAGAGAGAGCTATTTTATCTTTTATCTTATTGTATTTAGCTTATTTTGTAACTTGTTTGATGTACATGCTCTTGGTCGGTTGCATCTGTAACGAAGAAAATTTCCCCTCGGGGATGAATAAAAGTAATTCTGATTCTGATTCTGATTCTGATATCACCTGTTCAAAAGTCACTTGAGAAAGTGGTTTCTAAACAATCAGATCTGCAGCATTAATGTTTGACGACCTCCTCCTGCCCTGTGACACCAGCTTCTTTACATGGTCATGTATTTTACTGCTTGTACAGTTGAATTGTTTTTTAATGTTTAATGTTGTAATGATATTTGTTTTTAGGGCGACTCTGTAAGATCTGCTCAGGGACTACAGATGAAAAACAGCCGCTAAATCTGGTGCATTTACAGACATGTTCATTACTGCAGGCCGTCCCTGCTAAAGAAACTCAGAAATAAATGCATTTTTACCAGAACTTTATCATGTTTTATGCTGTTTTAATACTTTGGGGCCATAAAAACATAAAGGTACTTCTTTTCTTAGGGTATTAGTGGAGGAACCGGCCCCCTGCGCCTCACCTCACTGAACAGGTGCTGTATGACCAGAGCCAGCGCCTCCACCCTCCTGTTCCCCTGCAGCAGGAGCCTCCGCAGCTGCACCATCGCCTGGCTCTTCTTCTCCGCCTGCTCCTTCTGTTTCCCATCCTCCGGCGGCGCAGGGGCAGAGGGGGCGGAGGGGGCGGACCTGGGGCCGCTCGGCTGGAGGCGGGAGGCTGTTTTGGGGCTGGGCCGGGCGGGGGCCTTGGGTTTGGAGAGAGACGGAGCAGAGCTGGAGCTGGTGGAGCTGATGGTGTCGGCCGGAGGGACTCGAGCGGAGGAGGAGGCGCTCGCTGCATCTGGGACCTGAGGGGCAGATATTTGAGAGGAACGGGGTAAATCAGTTAAAAAATATTCAAGAGGAATGACTGCAGCTGGACACACGTGCACTGCTTTTATCCACATTGTATTTCCGTAAACAGTGGCGTAAACAGGGGATTTGTTCAAGTTTTCCTTCCCTGTTCATGTACACAGGGCTCCTACACACTTTTTAAGACCATTTATATAAAAACTTAAAACCTATTTCACAGCCTATTACATAGAAAAACTAAATTCTTGAATTTGTGTTCATTTATTTCTCAAACAAATGAATCTGGGGAGTAGAGACTCTGTGACTCCAGCGTCAAATGTGACGCTCGGTGACGTAAAACCAACGTTAAAAAACAACATAACAGCGTTAATCAAACGTGTTCTGCTGAGATCGGCTTTGGTTTTACTCTTCTGTCTTTATTTAGGCTACATTATTTAACCAAATAACGGTGTTTGACAAATTAAACTTTTAAGGAGAAATGTGATATGGAGAAGTTACAAACTGCACAAATTTTAAGACCCAGATATAAAAAATCAAGACTTTTTCACATCTTTTTAAGGAATTATTTCTAAGTTCATAAATTCATAATACTTCATAAATACTTTTGAGGCTTTTTAAGACACCGCAGGAACCCTGTGTACAGGAAAATGGACATTCTGTTAGCATCACAGACACAGCAATTAACAATTTGAAACTAAATATTATATCTTCTGAATAGAAAAAAAGTCTCGCATATTTCAGGAAGATGAATTCAATTATATCTTATCTATACTTATAAAGGCAGAGCCAAAAATCTGATATAATTATTGGGATATTAAGATTATTCTAGTTTTCCTTTTTTTGTGTGTGTTTTTTTGGGGGGCTGCAAAATAAATTGCAACTGAATCAAAATCATAATTTGAATGGATGTAATTACCTCCACAAAAACCAAATATCCTGTGTTATTGTGCCTATAAACGGCTAATGCTAAAGTTAGTTAGTTTGTATTGATTGTAAGTTCATATTTCAGTCTTTTTGTCAATTCTCCGGGTTTAAAATGTGAACTGTGAACAGAATTTGATCATAAATCATAAATCTAATCCAAATACAATACTTAGAATCAGGAAAAATCACAATTAGATATTTTCCCCCAGATGGTTCAGCCTTAAGATGATCAAACTTACCCCGTCACTGGAGCTCTGGTTCTGGCTCTGGTTCTGGTTCTGGCTCTGGTTCTGGTTCTGGTTCTGGTTCTGGACGGCCGCCGCTCTGTCTCCGCTCACATTCGAAGCTCTGGTCTGCACTTCTCTCTTGTTTTTGTCCACTGCAACATAACGGCGTCCGGTTACTTTGCGCTTGGTCAAACCAGCGTTTAACATCGTGAATGAACATTATCCCCGTAGCCCCAAGAGACGGAAAACTGACGATTACTGAAGAATAAACCCAAATACCACCAAAATATACTGAAAAGAAACTGGAAATCTCAACTGTTTAGCTCTACACACAATGGTTTGGTAAAATGAGACGTCGCCCAGCGGACGGATGAGCTGGAGAGGTGCATTGTGGGACTGCGTGGTTAATGGA